>JAUJYZ010000576.1:0-192500 GCA_033675265.1 Actinostola sp. cb2023
TGGAACTTCAAGTACAAGTACCAACGCATGTAGAACTAGCCTGGAATCCTTGGAAAAGCTACACCAGTGGCTACTTTCTCCTTTTCTGAGCAAAATAACAGCACCTGAGATTGTCATCATCCCTGAAGGCTCTTTGTATTCGTTGCCTTTCGCTGCTCTAAGAGACCCAGACACGAAGCGCTACCTCTCACAAGATAAACGCCTGAGGTTCTCTCCGTCATTAACCAATCTAGTTCTTCATCATCGCGTCCCAGAAGACTACCCCTCCCATTCAGGATCTCTGATCATTGGTGGTCCCACAAACGACTTGCCGGGATCACGTGCGGAGGCAGTAAGAATTGCTGAACTCATTGGAGGCGTTCAACCATTGATTGGACGCCAAGCAACCAAATCCGCTGTCTTGGAGAGGTTATCAGAGGTATGTATCGTTCACTTCGCATGCCACATTAGCCTCTCCAAATCTGTAATCATCCTTGCTCCAAACGATGTCAAGGAAGGAGCCCCCGTAGATGAAGATGATGATCTTCTCAAGGCTGAAGACGTAACGGAGACTCACGCTCGTTTGGTTGTGTTAAGTGGCTGCAACAGTGGTCGTGGAAAGGTCAGCGCAGAAGGTTGTAGTCGGCATCGCGCGTGCATTCTTGGCTGCCGGAGCTAGCGCGGTGCTAGTATCACGCTGGAAGGTTGGTGACAATGTTACCCTGGAATTCATGGAGACGTTTTTACACCTATCTGCTGGATTGGAACCAAAGGCGAAGTGCAAATGAGAGCCTGCATCTTACAATCAACGACATGAGAGAGAAGTACCCACATGACCCCATGAAGTGGAGTGGATTTTTCCTGATGGGTGATGACATCACCATCGACCGTGAGAGACTTTCAGTCCTTCGAGAAACAGGCAGCCGACGTTCCGTTCGTAGACATTCTTGGGAATTCCCTTCTTAAGTCAACGCTCTGGACGAGATCTACACTTACTAGAGGTATTCATGTATGTGTGATGTCACAAAACTGGGGTACAAAGACTAACCACGTGACTAGCATGCGCATGTGCAGTACATTGCATTTTTTTATTATTATAAAACGCACTTTTATATATTGATTTAATAGATAGCAACTATTGTATTATATAGATAGCAACTATTGTATTATATAGATAGCAACTATTGTATTATATAGATAGCAACTATTGTATTATATAGATAGCAACTATTGTATTATATAGATAGCAACTATTGTATTATATAGATAGCAACTATTGTATTATATAGATAGCAACTATTGTATTATATAGATAGCAACTATTGTATTATATAGATAGCAACTATTGTATTATATAGATAGCAACTATTGTATTATATAGATAGCAACTATTGTATTATATAGATAGCAACTATTGTATTATATAGATAGCAACTATTGTATTTCTTATCAAAGACCACGAAAAGGTTTACTCCGCACATATACATATCTATATAGAGTCGTTTTCGTACGAGTGGGAAACCTACGGTACCGTGACACTCAAATGGCTTCCTTTCTGAACCAATCAAAAAGCGTACAGATGCATCTCATCCAATATAGAGTCGTTTTCGTATGAGTGGGAAACCTACGGTACCGTGACACTCGAATGGCTTCCTTTCTGAACCAATCAAAAAGCGTACAGATGCATCTCATCCAATATAGAGTCGTTTTCGTATGAGTGGGAAACCTACGGTACCGTGACACTCAAATGGCTTCCTTTCTGAACCAATCAAAAAAGCGTACAGATGCATCTCATCCAATATAGAATCGTTTTCGTATGAGTGGGAAACCTACGGTACCGTGACACTCAAATGGCTTCCTTTCTGAACCAATCAAAAAGCGTACAGATGCATCTCATCCAATATAGAGTCGTTTTCGTATGAGTGGGAAACCTACGGTACCGTGACACTCGAATGGCTTCCTTTCTGAACCAATCAAAAAAGCGTACAGATGCATCTCATCCAATATAGAGTCGTTTTCGTATGAGTGGGAAACCTACGGTACCGTGACACTCGAATGGCTTCCTTTCTGAACCAATCAAAAAGCGTACAGATGCATCTCATCTAGAGTCGTTTTCGTATGAGTGGGAAACCTACGGTACCGTGACACTCGAATGGCTTCCTTTCTGAACCAATCAAAAAGCGTGCAGATGCATCTCATCCAATTAAACTCTTTCAATACGACACGGTACCGTGGCACTCGAATGGCTTCCTTTCTGAACCAATCAAAAATCGTGCACGGTACCGTACATTTCCCACGCATACGAAAACGCCTCTATAGTGCATTTATTGCACATTGTAGTGCTGTAGAGTTTAATTCCATCTAGTATACTAAAAACCTCTACACTCAGATTGCATTAAGTATCGATTGATTTTATTGATTTATTGACAAATATAAACCTATAAAATAATAAGATAATTTACAAGAAGCGAAATAACATAGTATATATGCACCTGTTTTCAAAAACGTTGTCCTTTTTACAAAATACAAAATAGTAAAATAGTAAAAAGGAATTAATTAGAGAAACAATAAGCCAGAGTTCAGCTTGAGTGCATTTCTTTTGTTTCTCTAATTAATTCCTTTTTACTATTTTACTATTTTGTATTTTGTAAAAGGGCAGCGTTTTTGAAAACAGGTGTAAATATTAACACACTAAATATAAATATACATATTTAACATAACACTGTGGTGAATTTCCAATAAAATCTAATAAATTTAAATTTACAGTCTTAAGCCTGCAATGTTTGTTTTAGTCTTTTGAGACTAACGCATAGAGTGATTCCAATAAACCTGGGCATTACTAACTACACCAATACACACTATTAGACACTCACTCTTTTGTTTTCTTTGTTCCTTTGCATCTAATAAACACTGACAGCTAATTAGTAGTGCCCAGGTTTATTGGAATCACTCTATCAATCAATCAATCAGTTGTTTATTTAAACACGTTAGCGCCAAAGAGCCGAAGAGCTCGTTCAAAATACGAACGTGTAATGCGAAGCTTAGTCACGATTGTTTGTAAGCCTCTGCTGTATACACCTATTTCAAAAAAGGTTGTCAAGGACATCAGTCCATAGGCGATAGGGTATAGGTCATTCCAAGACCGAACTGCATTATGGTAACAGCTTGAATAGCTAAAAATAGCACTCCCTGTATGAAAAGCTGTATGGTATTGTAACTATTTGAATTCAAACAGGACTGACAAGAAATTTTGAATCGAACTTTCTCTGGCATCCACGACATTCAAGCTGTTACCATAATGCAGTTCGGTCTTGGAACGACCTATCGCCTATGGACTGATGTCCTTGACAACCTTTATTGAAATAGGTGTATACTTGGTACTTGATTGTGATATACTTTTCGTAAATTGCTGTACATTGCATATTGTAGTATTCGGTGAAATCATCAATATTCTTATAATTATTTGGGCTGCGTCAACATGCACCTAATGACACTTTCATGCAGATTCATCTCCATCCAATCACACTCTTCAGTTCAATACTTCATGCACAGGGAATACCAACTCGGCTGAAGGTATCAAACCCTAGGCTCGGTTTTCAGCCCGGGCACACCGAAACCACCACGGCTGGAAATCGAGCCTAATCAAACCCCAAAGTAAAGTTATTTACCCATTTCCTCCCTCCCCTTTTCTGCCTTCCCCTGGCCCAACTGAGTAGCCCATGGGTTAATTTCCGTGGTCTCACTCGCTTCCGTTCTTAGTTTCGCAGCCATACTCCGATCACACAATGGAATATGGGAGTCAGAATTAAATGGAAATGAAGAAATTCAACCCTCGTGAACGTTTGACCTGTTTCGAAAATGTGTTCTAACGTGTTCTCTCCCTGATCGTCAGGCTTGGCAAATCTTGGACGCCTTCCACACGGATGCTTGCATTTTCGATAGGGGGAGGATAGGGGGGGGGGGGGGGGGGGGGGGGGGGGGCCCGCTCGTCGTACCTTTTTAAAATAATTAAATTTTGAGTTTAATACTTGTCAGGAAACTGATTTTCGTTAGAATTGGTATCTTTGAGGGGTAAAAATAAGTTATTGCCACGCCCACAAGGTCGAGATTCTGGTACCTTTCAGGCGTTACTTCACAAAATTTCCGACAACTCCCACCACTCGTTATATATGGGAGTTCCACCCGGGGGGATTTGGATTACATCCAGGCATCGAGCCAACGGATATTTTATCGTGGCCCGTAAGCTATACAAATAGAGCAGAAGTCTGCCTCTGCTCGTCTAAACGTCATTCATAGTGTACACAAGATCACGGTCGCTTGTGTGAGTATTGCAGCAATGTTCCGTTTGTCATTGTTACAGCTTATTTCTCTTTTAATCTGCGTACCTCACCACCTCGATGTCAATGCGAAGAAGATTGAATTCGAACGTTGCGCATCTGAAGCAGGAGAACTGGAAAGCTTGGACGTGACTCCGTGTGAGGTCCAGCCATGTATATTCCACAAGGGTAGCAATGTGTCTTGTACAGTAACCTTTCAGCCGAGCGAAGAGATTAAAACTGCTACTGTTCAGTTATATGGGAAACTATTCGGTTTTTGGGCGCCGTTTCAGTCTCTCGATGGATGTAATGGTACCGGGATGACATGTCCAGTCATAAGTGGAAAGAATACGACATTCGCGATCAAGATCAAAGTGCCGAGTTTAATCAAAACACCGCTAAGTCTTCCCGTGAAATTCGACATGAAAGACCAGAACGACAAACTGAACTTATGTGGCGAGTTTGATATCAAAATAGAATCGAAAGCCAACAAGAGGATGACGTATAAATAGCTTGAACGCGGTTGTATGTGCTAGCATACGCCTGTATTGACTGTTGACCCTTACTCATGACCCATTACTTCGCCAACTCCTCCAACTCCTCAGGGGTATCAGTGACGGGGAGGTGCGAAGACCTTTTTGGGGTTTGAAATTCGCGGCTTGGGACTTGTTTGGGGTTATCAATTTTCTGGTGGACTTTCTTTGATATAAAGATTTTGGCAAGGACTTTTGGGGGGTTGATGAAAATGATATCCTACCGTTCTCGATTTTATGCGGAGAAAAATTGGGTCTTGTTTTTGCGTAATGAACTTTTTTTGGGTTAAAAAGTTTGGCCTCATTCGCACCTTCCCGTCACTGGTACCCCTGAGTACCCCCCTGGGACTCATGACTGTATACTGTTGCTGGGATGGGAGTGAGTAATATGTAAGGGGGTTATTATTTCAATTAGCCTGTGTACAGCCGCTCTGCTCTCACCCAGGAGTAAGAGAGAGAGCGTGACCCTCTCCCTATTTTCGGAGAGAGGACGTCTGCACGCAGGCTAATTATTTTGTCAATAGTCAAGTTTTTTTGCAGCCAAAGCAAACTTTGTATATTGCAAAAATTGATACAAGACCGGTAGGGGGTAGGGGGTAGGGGTGGGTGATATAGATTGTTTGTTTTCTACATAAACTGAGGGAAATAGTGTAAATTATGCTGACGTCATTGCAAACATCCAGCAGTGTTGGCAGAGTCGTCACCATGGTTACGATAGTTGCATTGTTATTAATCACGATTACCCATGATCCCCTTCGGTCTTGTGCCGTAGGTTTCTGTGCATGTTTTTACCGACAATGAACTACAACTGCCGTGTACTGAATGCGTTGCAAATAAGCATGAAGAGGGATAGAGCTGCTTATTTTATTAATTAGAAACAGAAATGGTAGAGTAGTATCTCATCAAGTCAGGCCCAAAAATAATTTCAGCGAAATTTCGTATCAGATTGAAGAAATAGAAAACGCGTGCTATGTGCAGATATAGCACGCAGGGACTGATCAGAACAAGAGAAGTGTTAGGAGAAGCACTATGTGTAGCGGAGTGCTCCTCGATACTTTAAATCTCGCCAGTGTTCGATCTGATAAGTCCCCAAGTGCTATAAATCTGCACATAGAGTGATTCCAATAAACCTGGACATCACTAACTACACCAATAAACACTATTAGACAATCACTCTTTTGTTTTCTTTTGTTTCTTTGCATCTAATAAACACTGACAGCTGAAGTCCATCAGCTAGGGAGGTTGTATGGCTCACTTAAGGGGAACAAACGAAACTTGTATAATCTTAATCTTTGACTATTAAGCATCATAAAAATGTATGATAGCAAGGATAGAACGGTAGCTTTCACTTTGTAAATCGAATTTTGAATTTGTCCCTCACACCCTCCATTTGGCCGCCATCTTGGATTTCTAAAAAACCCTTTAAAAATGTTATTCTTTCTTAAATGCACACGATTTTTTGCCTAGACGTATATTTGGAATAATACGTATCTGATATATTATTTTAGCATTGTTTATGGTGTATTCAACCGCTATCTCATTCATCTGAAATAATTAAATTGTCATTGCTGTCACTTGCATATGGGATCTATAACATAAACATACGTTCATGTCGTGCTGCTTTTGCGTCTCAAACATCGTAGCTGAAAAAAGAAAAACGTTCCATCATCAGTCGCCGTATTCTCACATTGGATACTGCACGTCAGTGCACTTCAGACCCGCCTTCAAGTAGCAGCAGTTCTCGACCGTGCATGCTCTCTTGCACGTATAGGAGAGTAGTTCTAGGACCTCTTCCGAAGCCGGCTTAGATCCAAGCCACACAAATTCCACGACGTTAGAGATATTGTCTACTTTCCAGCGTGCCCACGAAGGGAGGGGATTACCGGAAGTGGAACGATGGCTCTTCTCCAGATTGCTGCTTGATAATTTACTCTTGCAACGTGAAGTCTTAGAGATGACTCGCATGGCGGCACAGCCTCTGGCTCGAATTTCTCGCCTCTGGCGCAGTGGATCTTATAGTGCAGCACATCCACACCTGACACTTCTTCCCATACAGCTGACACACGAGTGCCTCCGTATCTTTAAAGGTCTCCTCAGATATTGCCCACTTCTCCCCGATACTCGCCATAGTTCGGACATACCTTTATTGCGTTGGAGAAGCTGGATTGCTTTCCACTTCCCTTTACCAGAGAAGGCAGAGATGGTGTCACAGTCTGTGATCGCGTGTACGCCGATTAGGGCTGTCATGAAGCAGTACTTGTCAATGCCTGGGTCGAGTTGCTTCTCCATGCTGTTAACAACTATAGAAAGTTCTATTATTCTGGTCTTCGGGCCTCTTCCCTTCTTCATGTAGCACTTTCCAAGGTTGCGGCTATGAGCAAGCAGTAGGACAAATACATCAGTGTCATCAGATCGAGTGGATGACGCAAGTGCCTCCCGCCTTCAGAGGATGGAGAACCATACGCGTATCAGCCTCTTCATTGTATCAGGGCCTCTATTGATAACAGCGATTTTTTTATTGCTGCCAGAACTACCCTGAATTTTAAATAAAGGTTTTCATTCATTCATTCATTCATTCATTCATTCATTCATTCATTCACTCACTCATTCATTCATTCATTCATTCATTCATTCATTCATTCATTCATTCATTCATTCATTCATTCATTCATTCATTCATTCATTCATTCATTCATTCATTCATTCATTCATTCATTCATTCATTCATGATTACACTCTAGCTCAGGAGCAGGTTCGCATGTGGCTGCGTCTAGTCGCCAGCACTGATCTTCGGTTGTCACGTACATGATCCGGTTGCCGAGCCTGCCTCTGAATGCTTCTGTGTTCCAATGTGACACGAGGAATTTGACGATCTCAGGCTTGTTTGCGGTGACACTGAGCAGCTTGTTCCATGACTTCACCATATAGGCAGGGAGTATGTTCTTGTATTGTACACCGTCAGAGGTAGACACTCTTCAATCTTTACATACATACATTCTTGATCGATTCCTCGCGATACACGGCGTCGAACACTATGTCTATGCGCCTGCTGCTGGTGCTCGTTACCAATTCAAACTCTCTCAGCGACCACATGGAACATAGCTCCAGAGGGGATCGTCAACTTCTGAAAGACTGCCATTCCATCGAAAATGCTGGTTGCGTTCTCTGGGTATTTCTCGGTGACTGTGATGCGTCGCTCCAGCTGTTGGGAGAGTTTGGCTTTTCTTTTCTTTCGTGTGAGTCCAAAAGGATCGGCAAGAGACCAAGAGGATAGATGAAAACAACTTTCATATCAATCTGACAAGCTATCCGAGTAGTGCCATCCGAGCTTCTCTCTGATCTTCGTGTTTGACTTTTTACAAAACAAACATTGATCTGGCAGAATCGCTGAGCTTGGCAGATTTTCGTCTCTAGAGCTTTTCCTAGGCGCACTTCCAGTCGCCGCATCACTCCAGATGCTTTGTTATCGACTTACAAAGCTCTCTTGTTGGTGAACTCAGCTTGGCAATTGCGATGATATTTGATGGGATTTTTGGGGAATCAGTTGCTTTCATTTGAAGCCTCCAAAATTGGTTTGTGATTCCGGATCACGGCAGCACGATATAAGGTTGTCCATGAAGAAATATATCTGCACTGGGCTAGCTTTGAATCCGAACAACCGCATATAATATGCATTCGTCCGTCATGGTGCAGAGGAAACGCTTTCGCACCAGGGTGAAAAGCTATTGAATGTTTGTGAGACCACTGACGTGTTTGGGAACTGGGGCTAGGGGAACAGGAAGCCCATACAAGCATTGAGTGGTGAAGGGGAATTTTGTTAAAAATCGCTCAAATGGCTTGTGAAGACCAAGGACGACACAAACAACACTTCGTGTAAGTAAAAAAAAATATTGATTTTAAATAACATTCACCACTCAATGCTTGTATGGGCGTCCCAATTTGCTTTTGAGGTGGCTTTATTCAACACACTTGCAATGTATACATATTTTATCTACTTGCTCTCTTTTCTGAAATAATTTTGAAAACCGCACAATTTTGTTTTGCAATGATTATAACCGCAAACTGGTCATATTGTGACCAATAATCAGGTGTTGTGACGTCACATATGACGTCACGTAGTTATAATTCAAGCACTAGAATAAATGGAAATCATGTTTGTAGTTCCAATACGTTCTAAATTTGCCTTTGAAACGCGATTCGTTTGTAGCCTTTCCCAAAAATCCAAGATGGCGGCCAAATGGAGGGTGTGAGGGACAAATTTAAAATTCGATTTACAAAGTGAAAGCTACCGTTCTATCCTTGCTATCATACATTTTTATGATGCTTAATAGTCAAAGATTAAGATAGGAAATGTTTCGGCTGTTCCCCTCAAGTGAGCCATAAACCCAAATTTTCGGATCTCAGCTGAGGACAAAAATATGACTTATCATAGTTGGAAAGAGCTCGTTGAAATTAGTAAAAATGTGAAGTTTGGAAAAGATCACTTCACAAATGGGTACGTAGGTGCAAAACCTGGACCCCAATATCAGGCCCGTAGCCAGGGGGGTGCACGGGGTGCGTTCGCACCCCCCCCCCCCCCACAGACCCCAAAGGTCCACATTTTTTGGGGAAAGGTCCACTATTCACTGGCAAACTAAAACCGACTGCACTCTCTTTCCACCGTGAACGAACCGCGCGCAAAACTTGTCCATGCACTTCCATTATAACTTTGAATTTGACTTAGAAGAGGTGGTAAATCTGTTTGCCACCAAACACCCACGGAGGCTGGATCACAGGCAACCCAATACGTTTGTAAGGGAATGTATGGGGATTTAAAATAGGCCGTATTTTATTTGGAAATAATTAATAAAAGTTTGTCAACTTTACCTGTTGTGTCATTCTGTTAAATAAATTCCTATTAAAATTCCCCCTAAACTGCACACAAGAGTCAAAAATCAACAGAATGATACAACACAGGTAAAGTTGACAAACTTTAATTAAATATTTCCAAATAAAATACGGCATATTTTAAATCCCCATACATTCCCTTACAAACGTATTGAGCTTGGGTTGTCTGTGATTAAATGGGACTGACTGGGAATGGCCATTTTTTTACACTGGGAAAATGGATTGTACCACTGGGACTGGGATTTTGCTAATGGGACTGGGAATTTCAAAACCACTTTGGGAATGGGAAAGCGTATTGCAAAACAGCATATTATTATAAGCCTTATACATTTTTCAATATGCATTGGTTTGCCGAGACAGTGTAGGAAGTAATTAGCAATACGCGTAAATCACAAATAGCTCTTGGAGAACGCTGGAAATAGCATTTCCGAGCCGGCTCTAGATTTCAAAAATTTAGCGGCTCGCGCCTACGGCGCTCGCTAAACGTCTCCCACCACTTATTTTCCATTTCCTACGGCCCTGCAACGATATTATCCTTGCTGTGATAGGAGACGAGGATGAAGCTGCACATACAACCACAACACGCTCGGGAAGAATCATATAAAAGAGCGGAAATTGATAATTTTTTTGCAACCATTTATTATTCCACAAAATTCAGGTCAAATAGAGCAACCAAGAGAACGGTTTTTAATACGTTTCAAAGCAAGGAAGTCTTCAAAAAGCACACTTAGAAATGCAAACATAGTGAAATAATCATTTACAATTGGCATAAAGTATGAGATCAGGAAATTGTTAGATGAATTATCTAATAGGGTGGTCGCTAGAAGCGAGTCCACGATACTGGGATTTTCTTGAATTCATGTCAATGGGACTGGGATTTTTTTTTTTAATCGACTGGGAAATGGGATTTGTAGGCTCCCTTCAGGACCCTCTATGAATTGCTGCTATCCTAAGTGCATTTTGATAGTTTGGTCCACTTTGGCCTGGGGAGCACCTCCCCACAAAAAATCCTGGCTACGGGCCTGAATATGGACCCCAATATGAAAAAAAACCAATGTATCAGTATAAAGATTATTATTATTATTATATGGACCCCCATCCAAATAAAAAATAAATGATCGATGTAAAAAATGCTACCGATTCTTCGTTTTTCTTTATACGATTACTATGTTCATATATGCTGTATCGAGTCAGTTTTAATAAAGCCCCATGCAGTCCTAGGACACAGGAAGGGCAGCTACAATTGACGCTTTGGTGTTTGATTCATTGTATTAAAACAAGCCTTAATAAATAAATAAATGTTTATTACATGCTGAGATTCACCAAATCATTGACATATCATTATGGTAATCGCATGTGAGACCTTGTGTAAGTAATAGATAAACTTTTCTACGGTGCATGGATAATGAACTTTCCCGTGGTTAGCAGTTTATGTACAACGACATCACAGCCCGTCACAGAGAACTTGAGTTAATAATGGAAATTTATTTGTAAGTTAGGGCTACTGTAGTTGGCCACTATATTTATAACACATTAGGGACTAATTATCATCAAAGATTCAGTATCCTCAGAGCTCAGTGTTACATAAACCATGCATGTCTTTGATGTGAGGATACTGAATCTTCGAGATAGGATTACAAGTATCAGAAATCGATGAAGCCGAGAAACAAGACTGAAATCTTTTATTAAAAGAAGATGTGATTGTGTGATTTATAGAAAATACTAAATTCTGATAATCAAAATGTGGATTTCTACCTATGATACGCTCTTTTTTACAGTGTGGACACTCGAATCGTGAACACTTCGAGTTTTTTTCTAACTTTTTTTTCCTAACTTTCTATTGCCTCATAGCCTCTCAAATGGAGCATTGAGTTTAAATACACTTAGTAATCAAAATAAATTTTCTGATCAATTTGCTCAATCGATCATTTATCTTTATATGTTAGAAAAAACCTAAGTGTGTCCACACTGGTAATGTATATTTTTATTTTTTTGATCCATTCATTTCGTTGAGTCAGGAAGAAGAAGTCTTCCTCCTTGTGCCTGACGCAGTATATTATGTCCATTTCATTCTGTAGTTCTCCTCTGCATCCAGCACATACACGAATGTTGCCGCAAATATTTGAGAAAATTGAAGGCTTGTTTTTTTGTTTTTTTTGTATTTAAAAAAATACAATACCTGGGCGAGTGGGAAAAAATCCCTGCTCGCAGGGTATAATACAATGAATCCAGTGAAACACCAAGGCGTCAATTGTAGCTGCCATTCCTGTGTCCTCCCTGCATGGGGCTTACGAACTGTAATCATAGCAGTCGTAAAAAGAAAAACGAAGAATCGGTAGCATTTTTTACATCGATCTTTTATTTTTTATTTGGAGGGGGTCCATATTGGGGTCTATATTGGGGTCCATATTGGGGTCCATATTGAGATCCATATAGTTGGGGTCCATATAGTTGGGGTCCATATTGGGGGTCCATATTGGGGGTCCATATTGGGGTCCATATTGAGGTCCATATTGAGGTCCATATTGGGGTCCATATTGAGGTCCAGGTTTTGTACCTATACCCTTCACAAATTGCGAATCGAAGATATAACTTTTTCAAAAATCGAAATTTTATATGAAAACCTTTGGAAATTTACGCTGGTAGGCAACTCTTTCCTTTGTCCAAGTGGTAGGGGTGATCAGCGCGGTCGGGTTTGAAAACGATCCCTAAAAGGTACGCATAAATTAAAAGAGCTGTTGAAGTCATGTTCATTTTAACACCTAAAAGGTACGACCATATATGATTATTATAAATGTTCCAGTAGAGTTGTTGATAAAGATATCTGACCAGTGATTGTTTAAGACCGCTTTTGATGTCTTTATCAAAAGAGAGGATTAAGTTTGTTTGAAATCTGACGAAAAAGTGATTGTGCTGACGTTTATCAGTGATTGGACAATTAACATCTTTCTTCTGCGGTTCTTTCATGTTTGTTCAATAAAGAAATAAAATAACAATTGACTCTAAAAGGTACGGAGTCATGTTATGTAACTGACGTTTGAGTCGGAACCTCTAAAAGGTACACACAGGAAATATTTTCAACCCTAAAAGGACCGCCGATCACCCCTACCATGCACTTGGGGGGGAATACTGTAGATCGAAATGCAGTGTTTTTTTGTCATACTTTTTTGGAATGTTTTTTTGGATGACAACATTTCTTCAATAACTTCTCTCTAGTTTTAGCATTTATTTATTTATTTAGTATTTAGGATGTAGTTAACATTAACATTTCGGGCTTTATAACACTTAACAGTAATTGGATTCTCAAGTGTCTCGAATGTTGTTGGGATTCCCGTAAAAAGCCGAAAGAGTGTTGGGTCGGTATATAGCTAATTGCATAATCGTTGTCGGGTTGAAAATCATAAATCATAGAAGCTGAGACCGCAAGGATGGATGGGAAATCAGTTCATGACCCGCATTACATGTAGATAAATTCAATGTTCTCGTAGTTTTGAAGGTATATGAGCTATTTAACTAAGATCCTACAAGTCTGGATAAAAAGGTCGGTCATTTGACGATGTTATTTGAGAGTTTTAATTTCCCAGAATTCCTTTTGGTCATAGCTTTCATGATTTTCAACCCGACAACGAGTATGCAATTAGCTATATATACTCGTCGGAAATCCCAAGACATGTCTCATGACATGTTCTATATATCCTTATTCTCTTCCTAGCTTTTTGGCACGTGACTCCAGTTGTTAGCAACACGCTAACAAACAAATCTCTATTACAGTGCAACTACACCAACCAAGGCCACCCAAACAAATTTTGAATCAAATTTTCTAATCACATTTGAGACGCTGAATAACAGAATGATGTCGAATTCTACATTTTAAACTGTTTCTTGTTCACTCTTGATCATATACATACACATATAAAGTAAAATATATGCTTTTAAAGCGAAAATTTGACAATTTGTGCAGATTCTATTGTTTAAATACTCAATTGTGATTGGATAATTTGTATGAAAATTTGCTTGGGTGGCCTTGGTTAGTGTAGTCGCACTGTAATAAACACGTTCTTCAAACCTTTGAAATTCAGTGAAAATTAGTTGAAATTTTTCAAGGTTTTGGACATTTTCAGGGGAAGATTACTAGTAATTTCCCCTGACATTTTCCAATATTACTGTAGTTGAAGATTGAATTTCCAATTAAATTTCCAAGGTAGGAAGATCGTGCGTTTTCCCGTGTTTATGTAACGGTAGCAATTAATCAAATTTAATCAATGCCAAGCATCACTGTAGGTATTAAATGGATACAATCAGGGTCGTAGCGTGCTTTTTTTTTCAATGTACGCACATAGCAACGAGCACCGAAGGCGTGAGCTTCTAGGGGGTGAGGGGGCATGCCTCCCTGAAAATTTAGAAATCTAGAGCCTTGGAAATAGCCGCATTTTCTTCGTTTTCCAGCGGACTTTCTCGCTGCATAAATACATAGTGAAATGCATTTATCACTCAGTTTTTTATTTATTTATGTCAAGGTTATGTAAAGGATTTATGTAAAGATTGTGTTAAGGATATATGTAAAGATTGTGTTAAGGATATATGTCAAGGTTATGTAAAGGATTTATGTAAAGATTGTGTTAAGGATTTATGTAAATGGTTATATATACCGCTACCGAGGTGTATTAGCGATATATTAACAACCCGAGGCGAAGCCAGTTTTTTGGTATTTATTTTGTTTGAGACTGCGTACTAACTACAATTATCATTATACAGTACACTGACAGCTCCTGACACTGACTGACTGCAACGGGAACGTTATTGGGGGGGTCTCCAAAATAGCATTTTCCTGCCTTCTGTAAGTCTTTTTCCAGCAAGTTTAAACTGAGTCAGCTGTTAAAGATTTTGTATTAGATTTCAATTTTTTTTTAATATTTTTTATGTTCCTTATAATATTTATAATATTTTTATTTTTATTTTTAAAAGTATTTTAAATTGTACGCAGGTGCGTACGTGCATGTGCGTATGTGTGTAGATGCACGCTACGCCCGTGATTGACAATATGAGCGGCCGTATCTGACTTATCGAATCCAACGATGTATAAGTGGATGTTTTACTATAATTAGGATGATAGGAAACAGTTTGGCCGAGAAAATCCAAGTTAAAGTTGAATGCAAATGAGGAAGATTCTGTATCCAATTTACAGATGTCCTTCAATGTAGTGATTTCTAATTATTCATGAATTCGATAAAGCAAGATATACTGCCGTGTTATTTCATTGGTTGACAATAGTGATTTCATATCATTGGGTGAATCATTTCCGATCGTCGGTGACCAGGCATCGATAAATCGAGTACAATCTTAGAATATCACGATCATTCAGGAAGCATCGGTAAAGAACTGATGTTCTGCATGATAACGTGTTAGAAAGTCGACGAAAACAACAGGGAAACGCCGTTATAGCTGTGGGCTGCCATTTGCCTCAGAACGAACGATTCACTACTCTGAAGAAAAAAAAACTGAAAAAAAGTTGCCGAAAACCCGTTCACTCGAGCACCAACTCTTCTGTATTACTGAACGACATTGTGGTATTTTCAATTGCAAGATGACGGGCGAACTGCAAGATGTTTCTACTCTAAGTTCAAGCACATATACCGTATATGCTGTGTTCATCGTTGTCCTTTTCATTCTCGGTGTCCCAGTGCATTTACTAAGCTTCCGATTTCTCTCCAAACACATTATTCACCGCCACAAGACCAGGGAACTCACTTCTTACTTACTGAACATTTGCGTGGCAAACTTCGTCTCTCTCTTGGTCCAATTTCCTGTGGTGTTTGTAGCAAGCATGAAGAGAGGATGGCCAACGCTTGGCCTTGTCCCGTGCTACGTTATTGGCATCACATGCGGGGCTTGCAGTACCGTTGTGATCGTCACACTGGCGCTGATGAGTGTGAAGCTTTACCGTGCGATAGAACAGGACTTCGGGAATCACGTAGAGAGCACGAGTTCTCGTCGATCAAACCTGATCAAGTTTGGTGCCATCTGGGTGGTCAGTGGTGGCATCTTTCTACCGACTTGTCTTGGCTGGAACTCGATAGTTCCCGATGGACCTCACTGTTCACCAAACTGGCGAGTCCGCTCTATACTGGACGCTTCGTATCTCATCGTAATGGCCATCGTTTCATTTCTCGTGCCTATAGCAGTATTCTTGCTGTATTTGTTCAAGATGACTAGGTACATTGTCCGCCACCGCCCTCACGAGGGATGCACAATGCATGAGGTTCGTGCTCGCGCGCTGCACATGGAATCTAAAAAGTTCATCGGCGTCTTGGCGCTGGTGTTCGTGGTTTTGTGGCTGCCATATTGGTTTGATGGTTTCTTGACCATGTTTGACTGCACCGAGGTCAAGAAAGGAGACTTGGCGATCTTACCATGGATATGTATAAGCGTATCCATGGTCTACTTTCCCATAATGTACATAGCACTCAACAAAAGGTAAGTTTATAAAATTATAATGACAAAATGACAAAAAAAGCGGTAAAAAAAATGACAAAAGTTTTTTATTTTTTGAAGAAGAAAGGTAATTTTTTTATAGCTCATATATAAAAGACTGGCCAAAGCATAAAAACATCTTACGAATTTATAAATGGTTTGAAAAATAACAGCAACAACCAAACACCGATAGTTGGAGAGCGAGCTATGTTTTCATTGGCTGAACGATTCAATAAAGCCACTAGAGTGTTTGGCGCCACTACGTGAACAGGAGGGAAATTTGCACGAGCATGATATGCGTTCGGCTGCTGAACCGTAATTATGAATAAATGAATTTGATACAATTATGGCTTGATCGCAGTAATCAATAACAGGAAAGTCCGTTTCAAGACCACAAATTGCCCCAAAATTACTCAAAAAGCTTCATAAACTATCCAACTTTATTTCTAAGCATTTATTTTTAAGGTTTCCAAACTCTGCTATAATTTATTTTGATACGAAGCGATAAATTACACAGGCACCCCAAAAGGTAAATAAAGGCCAAGGACCTTTGATACAACACTAAAATTGTGATTTTTGAACATTTCCCCATTTTTTAGATGAAAAGCAAGTGCACACATTTAAAACATGTCTGATAAACTTGCAATATTTATAGTAATTTCTTGGGAGATCGTAGATAGATTTCAAACAGTAAAGCAAAACATGTTCAAAAATCGAGTAAAAATATGTCATATTCCATACACATAGTTCACTTCATAAACCTCAGCCGATCTCAGTGATATATTATGTTCTGCAACTAGTAACTGTGGAGTTATAAAAGATACGAAGACATTGTGAGAAATGCAATTCCAAACTGGTTTTTTGGGGGAGCAAAGTTATGTTAAATATGCATTTGGGCTCAACATGCCGAAGAAATCGGTCAAAAACACAATCTTCCCCATTAATATTTTTGCCAATCAAAAATATTTTAGATAGCTTTTTAGACAGCATAGCTTTTAATATTTCAAAACTTGGGAGATCTATAGTAGATTTCGAGTTAATGAAGCATCAAACTTGCTAATACAAGAAGTTTTATGAAAATATACTAGGTTTAAGACTGTATTCTATGAACGTTTCGTCTTCGATCTTCATCAAAGTTGTATATTCAAGTCACTATCACATGTGTACTTATCATCGTCCCTACTTCAGTAGAAGATTTTCTTCAGTGCTTGCAATAATTAAACGCGAAACCATCGCTGGTAAATACCAAGACGCCATTTTGTCAACACAGGGATGTTCGCTTGCAGTGATAATAAAGTGCTTTAGAACAATTTATTAAAGTCCAATTGCGTTCTTCCATGATAAATTGAAATATCTAAGTCTTCGTATAGCCTCTGGTGGCAGTTAAGTCCAATGTCAGCCTTGGAAGTAGCAATAAAACCGTTTTAAAATCCTAAGTTAACTCGCATTCGATGGCCTGAAGTCGAAGCTTCGCTTGAACTCACAACTGGTCGCGCATGCGCACAACATAATTCCCTCCTGCTCACTACGTGCACGTTTGCACTTCATTCACAATGAACAAACACTACACTCTCTCCCTCTGTCAGTAACTTTTAGTCGCCTGAATCGCATCTGAAAACATTCATTTTTTTCTTTATTCTTCAAGGTTTCGTCACCATCTAATGTCGCTGATAGGCTGCAAAAAGGGCCAACAAATCAATCCAATGATCGCTGTGGATAAGACCGAAACTTTTGATGTACTACCAAGTTCAGACGGCGTAACACCAAGAGGTGGCTCGCCCAGTATTTTAGTCCCAAGGTAAGCTGGGTTTCATTATAAATAATAATAATAATAATAATAATAATAATAATAATAATAATAATAATAATAATAATAATAATAATAATAATAACAATAATAATAATAATTTTTTTTTTTTTAAAAGAATTAATAATAATAATAACTTTATTCTTCAAAACAAATTACAAATGAGAGATAGAAAAATAGATAAAAATCCTTATTTACAAAATTTAAAATGATCGCTTGGATTGTTCAATATAATAATAATAATAATAATAATAATAATAATAATAATAATAATAATAATAATAACAATAATAATAATAATAATAATAATAATAATAATAATAATAATAATAATAATTTACTATAAAAATTTTACTATAAAATTTTTTCCATAACAATTTTACTCTCTAAAATTTTACTCTCTAAAAATTTTATTCTAAACATTTTACTCCAAAAATTTTACTTAATTTTACTTTACTTAGCAAAGAAAAGTTATTGTCTATGTCCCGGGGTCTATGTCTGCCTTTTGTTGTCCGTGTTCCCACAAATGCTTGTTACGCAAATCGGCAAAAGTAAATTCGAGTGCCTGGTCGAAATGCTGTACATAAAGGAACTGTCACCTCCCCTGAATGTTAATAATAATAATAATAATAATAATGATGATGATGATGATGATGATGATGATGATGATGATGATGATGATGATGATGATGATGATGATGATGATGATGATGATGATGATGATGATGATGATGATGATGATGATGATGATGATAATAATAATAATACACGAATAACACGAATCCATGAACACCTTACGGGTGAGTCCTCTCACATCTTTAAGCATCTTAAGTCATCGGCAACATGCCGTGATAACTGCACAAAAGATTGCTTTACTATTTTAGACTCGGCTTCATATAAATTCCAAGTCAAGTTAAAAGAAGCTATGCATATTAAGTGGAAAAATTCCGTTCTCAATCAGCAACTTGCACATGTGAATTTTAAAATTCGTTCTGTCTTTTGTTTTCTTTGTAAATTATAACATTACTGATAAGAACTATTTCGGTTGGGAACTATTTCGATTTCGGTTAAAATCAGCGTCTTTGAGCTAATTTGCACTCCACGCTACTCAGTGTAGTTGCCTCGGTAGCTCAGTGGGTAGAGCACCTGTCATGAAATCGGGGTGTCGTGGGTTCGAATCCCGCTCGAGGCGTCTGATTTTTTCCGAACATTTGTGCTGTATATTCTCCATCAGTTTTCATTTCTATAATTATAACATTCCCACATGTATTCATAGATATATACATATATGTAGAAACCACAGTGTCACTTAGTCTTACTGAAGATGACGTTTGTAACGTCGAAACATATCTAAGCTCAAAACTGTCTTTCTTGTCTTGAAAATAATAATAACATTTATTTATATAGCGCAAATTCAACATGACGTTTTCAAATGCGCTGAAATGAAACTGAAATTAATGAAACTGATCAATATTAGAACATGAAGTACTTACCTACTTTTCTTAAAGTGCTACTTGGACGAAAATCGATCGAAATTTAATTTAGCTGAAATTTCATTGAATAATTCTTCAAGGGTCTAATGATAACTAGTTAAAATCTTTTTTCGATATTCCAGAGGGAAGAACTATATTTTTATGAATCTTTAGAGGTGTCAGTGACGTCATCTACTAAATTCATACATGTACATTTCTTTGTATTTTGTGATCAAAATATCTCAATGTTTTGTTCAGATAACAGCTCTGCATTGAAGACAACTGGTCAGACAATCAATCCTAAGCACAAATAATGTAACTGAAAACTCCACCCAAACTTTTAGCTTCATAGAAATAAAATAATTCAAGAAACTAAACACAAAGAAATGTATATATGGAGCGAAGCTGTGTTGATTGTTAGGGTTGAGTAGATGACCTCACTGACACTTCTAAAGATTCATAAAAATGTAATACTTCCCATAGGAATTTTGAGAAAACACATTAACCAGTAATTGTATGGCTCTTTGAGATTATTTCAGTGAAGTTTCAGCTAAATTAAATTTCATCCGATTTTCGTCCAAGTAGCACTTTTTAGTGTTATCATATTTATCATCTTTGTCAATTCATCATGAATTGTAGTATCGTCATCTCCTACGGATTACCTGCATGCGACTTTTACAATATTCGTTGCGTATTCAAAAGACCCGCTATCTCCAAAAAAAAAAAAAACTAAAAAAACAACAACAGGTGGAACGATAGCGCTGCGTGACGTCAAGCGGATAGGGCAATGACGTCATGACAGGTGTTTAGTGTTGCTAAGCGACGGATAAAGCCCAAGAAAGATTTGGAAGCGATTCACTAATCGGTTCCGGCTTCATTGTTCAAAATTTTAATATCATTTATCGTATAAGTATTTTTACCGTTATTGTTGTTGTTATTGGGTGTTGTTATCCTTAAAATGAGATTATTAAAGCATTACAAAACAGCATCAAACTCTCTGTAGCTAAGCTAAATCTAAATTCTGTACTGCTACAGAGATTATCACGTGGTGTTGTACCGAGTACCTTATTGGCTATTTATACCTATTTGAATATTCATGATCTCCCAGGTCGCCCCTTGTGAACCGAGCCTTCAGGTTATCGATGTTCGAAGACGTCACGGAGGAGGCCGTCATACGACAACAGCCATGGCGGCAACATAACTTAACCAACACGGCAGTTTCCCGCCTTATCAGATGCTCCTTGCACGCTACACACGAAGTCAATGACGAAGGTTTATACGAACGAGCGCGAAGAAACACTACTGTTACATAACGTGTAATATAGTTCAGCCAGAACCCCCATACTTATAGGCGGGTGCATTTAATGAATGGCTTTATATACTCATTATACTGTATTTGTTCTGGGCAATCCCTAGTTCAAATTTCTCGACCATGCTTGTAAATAGCCAACTGGTTCGTCTCCTTGCCAGTTGGGTTTCTTAAAAGTGTTAATTTTAATTTTTTAATAATTAAATGGCTTTATTCCAAACATTTAAATGGCTTTATTCCAAACATTTAAATGGCTTTATTCCAAACATTTAAATGGCTTTATTCCAAACATTTAAATGGTTTTATTCCAAACATTCAAATGACTTTATTGCAAACATTCAAATGGTTTTATTGCAAACATTCAAATGGCTTTATTGCAAACATTTAAATGGCTTTATTGCAAACATTCAAATGGCTTTATTCGGCTTTATTTCAAAAATTTAGGCTCCGTCCACACTACTCTGTTTTGGTTTGAAAACGCATACTTTTTATGCGTTTTTTCCGAGCATCCACACGAAAACGATCGAAAAAGGAGATGTTTATCTATAAAAACGTTTCGAAAACGCTTTCCAAAGCGGAGACTTTTGAAAACGCAGGTCTATCGTTTTAGTGTGAACGGCAAAACTGAACGGAGCTTTTCAGAAACGCTTATGTCACAACCATGCAATGACAACCGGAGCTTTTCAGAAACTTTACGTCACAACTCAACTGATATAGTATCGCTGGCGCTACTGGAGCATGCGTATTTAACAGAAAAAACGTCCGAGCAGAGCCTGGTGATGAAAACGCATCTTAATTTGGATCATCGTTTTCATCCCCTAATGTGGACGGTCGAAAACGATGTTGAAACGCTAGTGTGGACGTATAATAATAACTGATAATAATCTTTATTGAGGATAGCCAATGTCACAAAGTGATTTACAGAAGGGTCCTACTAACAAAAATAAACTAATCTTGACAAGGAAAAATTGGCGATGTTTTTGTCGTCTACACGAGCAAGTCTTCCTTGTCATGGAAAAAACTTGTCAAGGAAAATTTGCTCGTGTAGATTCGGCTTAAAAATACAAATCTTAAGCTAATCTACATCAATATAAAGCTTTTTATCCGTTTTCGGTCAAAGGAAAACGGAGGTTTTCAAAAACGGATTAGTGTGGACGAAGCCTTAAATGGCTTTATTCCAAACATTTAAATGGCTTTAATCCAAACTTTAATCCAAACATTTAATGGCTTTATTGCAAACATTTAAATGTCTTTATTGCAAACATTTAAATGTCTTTATTGCAAACATTTAAATGTCTTTATTGCAAACATTTAAATGGATTTATTGCGAACATTTAAATGGCTTTATTGCAAACATTTAAATGGATTTATTGCGAACATTTAAATGGCTTTATTGCAAACATTTAAATGTCTTTATTGCAAACATTTAAATGTCTTTACATCGGAAAAGATTTGCCTACAAATTGGAACATTTGGTCTTTTCGGTCCTAGCCCCTGCGAATCCCTTCGAATTCTTATTCTTCTTTTTTTCCTGTCAGTTTCTGATTGTTTTTCACTTCGGTATATTAATATTATATATATAATATGCAATATGTACTTCAGTTTAATTTATATTTTCGCTTGACCCCCTCCCCTCTTCCTCCACGAAATCCCCAAATCAGTCATAGATTATTGCTTTTATAATTTCATGCCGTGATTAGATCTGATTAATACATCGACATATATAACACTTACTTGTTACATTAATTGTGCATGGAAAAAGGGTTCACCACTGCTTTGCATTGAGTATTTTAACCGCTATCAGTTCCCTCAGATTCATCAGTTTTGTTTGTGCAACGGCGAAGGCACAAGCTGTTATCAATAGTCATACTAACAACACCAGAGAAGCCTGACACATCATATTTTTGAATGCCCAGGAGTTTACATCGAGTCAAAATAATACAATGATCAATAGATATAAATACTAGGAAGAGCTTCGAGGCTGTTGTGTATATACTCTGTATGGGACTCTATAAAAACTGGCCGAAATACGGTGCGAAAATTTTACGAACTAACATGTATTTGGTATCAAAATGTCCATAAAAGCGCGGGCTATGCTAATCCGTAGTTAATTTCGTGACTAGGCCTGTGTAGTTTCAATAAAAGCTATTTATGTGGGCTGACAGGCCAGTTTGAGGTCATGTCACGCCAATTCTCTTGTAAGGTAGACCCATTCAACTAAAAAAAATACGGTACTTTTTTGCATCGAATTTCAATTATAACCAAATAATATGGTCCACGAAAGATCAAACAAACTAAATCCGTCGTTAACTTTTTAGTTATATGCATTTATACGAGGAAAATTGCAAAAAACCTTGAATTTGAGCCCATGTTTGTATGTACTAGAATGTGGGGGCGTGCCAGAGAAATTCTAGCTGACTACTTGTGACAAATCTTTCCCGATGTGCAAACATTTAAATGTCTTTATTGCAAACATTTAAATGTCTTTATTGCAAACATTTAAATGGATTTATTGCGAACATTTAAATGGCTTTATTGCAAACATTTAAATGGCTTTGATTTATAATATATTCAGTGCTGTATATATCATTGTAAACCAAATAAAATACTACTACTACTAATAATAATGCTCTGTGTGTAAACACAGAAGACCAAGCTCAATAATATGAACTTACAAAGGTTTATATATATGAATATTTGTATATCATATACGATTAATAAAGTAATATTGACATTAGAGTCGTAACATGAATAAATAAATAGATAAATATATCATAAAGTATACAAACATTTCGAATGACGCTTTCAGCAAACTTTCAGATATTAATCTTCGTATCCATTGTAAAATTACACTTATTGAATAAACGAAAAAAGAACACTTTAGACTTCAAGTTTATTTGAGGTTCGTTGTCCTCCTGGTGCTAGCTTAAGGTCCCTATTGTGGTCCCTGGTGCTTAAGGTCGTCATTGTGGTCCCTTGTGCTGCAGAAGCTCCCTATTGTGGTCCCTGGTGCTGAAGCTCCCTATTGTGGTCCCTGGTGCTTAAGGGCCCTATTGTGGTCCCTGGTGCTGAAGCTCCCTATTGTGGTCCCTGGTACTTGAGGTCCCTATTGTGGTCCCTGATGCTTAATTAAGGTCCTCGTTGTGGTCCCTGGTGCTGAAGCTCCCTATTGTGGTCCCTGGTGCTGAAGCTCCCTATTGGGTGGTGCTTAATTAAGGTCCTCATTGTGGTTCCTGGTGCTGGAGCTCCATATTGTGGTCCCTGATGCTTAATTAAGGTCCTCATTGTGGTCCCTGGTGGTGAAGCTCCCTATTGTGGTCCCTGGTGCTGAAGCTCCCTATTGCGGACCCTGGTGCTTAATTAAGGTCCTCATTGTGTTCCCTGGTGCTGAAGCTCCCTATTGTGGTCCCTGGTGCTTAATTAAGGTCCTCATTGTGGTCCCTGGATGCTGAAGCTGAAGCTCCCTATTGTGGTCCCTGGTGCTGAAGCTCCCTATTGTGGTCCCTGGTGCTTAATTAAGGGCCTCATTGTGGTCCATGATGCTTAAGGTCCTCATTGTGGTCCCTGGTGCTTAAGGTCCCTATTGTGAAGTTAATTCCAGAATATGTAACTCAGAAAACTGTTCGTAATAACGAGATGTCATATGGTTTTCAGTTCTGTTTCTCAAATTTGTTTTCTACTGTTTTTGGCGGTACTCAGTAGACACACGTTTTTCAGTTCTTGCGAGTTACAAACCACGTGACTGTACAACTGGAAAACAATGTTCTTGGGCTACCTGTGGTGAGTGTAGAGACACGACATTCATAGCCCTTTTCTGCTTATCTCAACGTTTTCTAATTTAAAACCTCGTAATTTCAACATTCTTTGTTCAAATCATTTCCATATCAATGTAGTTGTTCATGCGTTAACAAGAAATAAAATAATATACACTCCAGCGAATAGTGACACGTCCGCGGAACGGGACAACAGCGCATTTTTATTTGCATCCAGCCAGCCGCTCAGTCCCGCGGGATCATATGTTGAATTTCGCCGAAATTCCAGCGTTTGAAAAACGGCTATCAACAAACGCACGCTCCAGTGAGACATTTTGGACATAAGGTGCATTGCGACATACTTCAAAGTCTGTTATGATAAGTACACTATTTGGAAATTATACTGATTAAAGATTAAAGATAAAGATGAAAAAACACTCGGTCTCTAGAGGTCTCGGAGGACGCGCCGGTTGGCTATTTATTATGCTCAACTTCGCACAAACCCTCAAAGTGTTTGCATATGTTTGGTGAGAGCCGTCTGACCCTGTTGCGTTCTCTGATCGCCAAGAGCTGACATTTTGAAGCGAATTTGTCTCAGAAT
Organism: Actinostola sp. cb2023; assembly: GCA_033675265.1. NCBI lineage: Eukaryota > Metazoa > Cnidaria > Anthozoa > Actiniaria > Actinostolidae > Actinostola > Actinostola sp. cb2023. The sequence goes on from JAUJYZ010000576.1 coordinate 25,128, forward strand.
ACGGTTGTTAGAAGCACTCCAACGAGGTATTGGAAAGGACTTGACTTCGACAGTACCAGAGTACGGATCCAGGAGAAACTGCTCGCCCTTCAGCTGAATATTTTCTGCTGTCAAATAGTTTGAATTTCTCGAAGTGCGAACGCAATGAGTTCAACGGTAACCAGAACATATGGCAAGAAAAGACTGTGAGTAAAACCCTTCGCTTGTCCTTCTTTAGTTTTATAATAACATTGAGTTCCGTAAATATATTATCTGTCAAAAAGTATATACCAGTAGACACCGGTAAAATCTCAACTGAAAGTTTGGGAAGTCACAAGATTATTTGTCGATATATTTTGTCCCCAAATTTTTCTCTTGTTTTTCGATTTACATTTGTTCCTGTTTGCTGTCTTATTCGCAGGAATTATAGCTCGGATTCAGAGCGTTCCAAACGCATCAATGCCAACTTGATCGAGAGAAGACGGATGCAGAATATCAACACTGGTTTCTCTTCACTAAAGAAGCTCCTTCCACCTTCTGATCGCAAGCAGACCAAAGCTGCAATACTACAACAGGTACTTTACGTTACTTACTAGCTCTCTGATTCATACAGTCCTATGCCTAGTTTCTCGTAAGGTATTTCTGAACAGTTTTTTTTGGAACCATACGCGACTTATTCATGAATCAGCTTTTTACACGGCAAAACGTGACGTACCGTTTCAGTGAAATTAGAATCACTATGGCAACGATAAACAGAAATAATTGAACTAAGTTTGAACAGCATGATAAACTATGTAGCAAATAAAATGTTACAAATATTCTGTATGTCAAGCTTGATTTTGAATAAAGTCTCTCGGTTTTGCATGTTGTAGACGCGATATGAACACGCGCACTTTCTGTCGGCTTGCAACACCAACTTCACGGTTTGATTACAAAAAAAACCTTGTCAGTCAGAAACACCTTAACATTTTTAGTTCTAAATATAATTTATTACTTTTTTATTATTTTACCAATATGTAATTATATACAGAATAGCCTTTTGGGTTCAAGTTTCAAGTTTATGATCAAGTTTATTTATTATCTGAGTGTTTGATGTGATTGCCTCTCTTTACAGGCATCTCAACATATCCTCCGTCTCCAGCGCGCAATAATCCAATTCAAGACAGAAAAACGACTCTCTACGCAACACTTTAGACATGAACAACCAGGCACTATCGTGCAGCAAGCGAGCATGCAGTAGCCCTCAACACTTTCAGTACGCTAGCAAGCCTCATGACGTCAGAAACCAAAAAAACACCATCAACCATGACTACTTGTGCGACACCGATTTATCTGGTCAGCGGAAACCCTACGAACGTTCACTACTCCCTAAACCGATACACAAGAAAGGTGATGCCGGTGGATGGCGGATGTTTGAACATGTGAAGAAATTCAAGCCCTCGAGCTCTGAGAGAAGCGGCTTTCACAATCAACTGGAGGTGTACCACCCTCACGGGATTGATCCCAGGCCCCCGACACCACCAGTGAGTCCTCCAATGGAAGGCCATGTTCTTAGAATGACGAGTAGTACTGTTGTACCAGCCACGTCGATGGCCAGTTTGGTACCAAAGTTCTCGTTACCCTCCTGTCGGCAAACCAGACCCTGTTACCCACCCCCTAGGGAAATTCCACGGCAGGATCTACACCTCCCGAAAAAGAACATATTTAACTCAGCTTCTCAGGCATTTTCAACCTCTAGACCCGCTCGCAGTGAAAAGCGCAAGAGTGCCTGTCAAGGGGGGTGCATGCCAGAAGAAGGTGGAGTCAACACGAGGGAGGGGAGGCATGGGCACACCCTGGAACCCAGAGCAGACGATGAGACTAATCGCGTCAACGAAGCCAAGCAAGGAGATTTACAGTGCATCATCGACGCCATTCATATCATAGAAAGTAAAGAATGTAAATGTCCTTCTATCAACACTTAGAAAATCTCAAAATAATATTAGACGAAATTATCAATTTATTTGTATTTGATTGACTTCACGTGCAGGATAGAAGCGTGCAGGAAGGATTGTTAACAGAATGAAGGCAAGTAAGATATCTCTTACCATATAGTTAATATTGATCCTCAAAATGGTGATCTATGAAATATACCAATCTCGTATCCAGAGCCCACGTTCCTCTTGGTCAGCGCACCGAGAAACGGGCCTGGGCACGAGATTGTGATTGTGAAATATACATGTAATAGCCTGTAAACGAGCTCTCCCACAATCCCCTTCCCTTTTTCTCGGCCCGGCTACACTTACACAGAGTGCGACGGCATGAACCAAGGCCACCCAAAACAAATTCAGACAATCGTATTTCAAAATATTTACAATATTATACCGACTACTTAATTGATTATATCTCATAAAAAAACATATTTTGAAGGCCCTTGGTAACGAGGTTGGTATTGGATGCATTAGTGAAAGGCAAAGAAGTTCATTAGGATATGGCACGTGACTAGTGATGGTATGTTAAATAGTATTCTATTACATAACACTCTCATTCATGCTCAGCTGAATTAAGGTATGGGATAAAATATTGATCAGTTCATCTGACCACTGTTCCGCTGGAACTGAGCAAGAAGGGAGTGTCCTGCCTTTGATGCCGTATATATTGCCACTGTGCACGTGCACACGTGCACGTGGGTGTTAACGAGGCATTATTATACCGTATTTCATCTTTGCATCTCATTAGAGTGTTATGAATAGCACGTAGATTAGGTTTGCTGGTTCAAGCTCAGTTTATATTATATTTGCACCATGTTGCGTATAGTTTATTAATTAGAGAATTTAAATATATATAGATGTACAGTTTTGAAATTATTGTATAATAGTAATTGCGACAGGGGTCGAGTTAGGGACCAAGTATACTAGGAATAGAGTCGTTTTCGTATGAGTGGGAAACCTACGGTACCGTGACACTCAAATGGCTTCCTTTCTGAACCAGTCAAAGAGCGCGCAGATGCATCTCATCCAATCAAACTCTTTCAATACGGAACGGTACCGTAACGATCCCACTCATACGAAAACGCCTCTATACTACCTCGGTATAGTAAGCATATATTTTTGATAATATTTATCAAGTGATTTCACTAGTTTTGCGTGCGCAAAACTGAACTGCTGGCGTCGTAGTGAAAACCAAGGTTGGTAATTTCGCCCTACGGGCTCACGCAAATCAATCCCATATTGTATGCACTCAAAACCACTACGATTACCTTTTCAAAGTGTGTGAGCGAGTGAGTGCACACGTGTAAATGAATAACACAGATAATAGATTTAAAATATTTTATTGTATAATGTTTGTAAAAGTTAAAAATAGTGTACAGTATTTATATATATATATATAGTAATTTCCTTACAGTGTGTAAAGTTCAATTTCTAGTATCTCGAGTATGCACACACCCTATAGTATCTCAATATAGAAAAAGCCTTGGCTAAAACTCATTAAAATACAGCCATTTGCTCTGATGAGTCTCTTGTTGTTGATGCAGATCCGGGTGTCTAAATTCACTATGTAACCCACAATCCTTCGCGCGCAGACAACAGTGTACCCCGGATGAAGCACTTTTAAATTTGTAAGTTTGCATGCACTACGGCGCAAGCATACGAAACTTAGTTTGCGTACAAACAGGCCGACGCAAGCGTAAGCTCAAGCAAAGGAAACCATGCTGATCCTTGTGCTTATGCTTGCGTCAGGGCCGTGTTATGTGCTGACGCTTATGCTTGGGCGGTTTTCACTGACCGGTCTGTCCAATTATTTTAATAGTATAACTCGAGAAGTTGCCATCTTGAATACGGTCAGAACTACCTTGATAATAGGTCAAGATTTGCAGTCCCATCCGAATCGAACTGCATGGTGCGTCCAGCGGGACAGACCGGAAAGACCACACTGACCGGACAGACCCTACAGACCGGAATGACCAGACAGACCGAACAAACCAGACAGACCGGAATGACCAGACAGACCGGACAAACCAGGCAGACCGGAAAGACCAGACAGAACCGACAGACCGGTTAAATGGAAGGCGTCCTTGTGTCCCTGGTGAAAACTATGCCGGCTTTACCTTGTGGTAGGACCTCGGTATAGCCACTATTATCTATCTATCTATATCTATTTTAGACTGACAAGTATAACAATTGTTTGTGACTTGTGTTCAGGGGTGCTTACCATTTACCAGGAAAATCGGAAATTCCGGTTGGAAAAACAAATGGTATGTGTCATTCCGATCGGAAAGTTCCGGAAAACTCGGTCTAGCGATTGAGGTAATTCACTTTTCCCGCTCTTTTCGGTTTTTCCATAGATGTGTGTACCATATTAGACTAAATTTTCTGGAACTTTCCGATCGGAACGACACATGCCTTTTTTTTTTCAACCGGAATTTCCGGTTTTTCCGGGGAATTGGAAAGCACCCCAATCATGCCACTGGAAAGCAGAGACGTGTAGTTCGCGCATCTTCATCACCATGACAACGCTATAGTATAACGGTCGATCTCTAACTAACCACATCCCCCTGCGGATCGCCATTGTCTTCATTCCTGTTTTATTCTTTTCGGGCTCGGTTCGCCGTCTTTTCCTTCCAAAACGCTGTTTGTCAGAGTCGTGTCAAAGTCTGGCTCCCTAACCACCTCACCCTCATCATTCAACATTTCTGCGGAATCGTTTTCTTCGAGCAATTCGTTTGTTGGTACGAACTGGTTCTGCATGGAAGGCGACTTGGTAACATCTGTCATCCGTCGATCTTTCGCTCGCCGGTTTTGAAACCAAATTTGGATGCGATCTTCTGTAAGTTGCGTTGCTTTGCTGAGTTCTAACCTATCTTCGATGTGCGGGTATTTTGTGTTGATAGGTCTTCTCGAGGATTTCCTGTTGTCTTTTGGTCAGGTTTCGTCTTTTTCGTTTCTGGTCGTACTTGTCTACTGAAGTTGCTGTATATTCATCTTGTTCTCCTGTATATCAAGGTTAATGTATTCTAAGTACAGTCTGGGATTTTAACTGCGAGTTAATACTGAGTAAGACTGAGAAAGAACCTTTGTGCATGGAATCGTTTTCGTATGAGTGGGAAGTTATGGTCACGGTACGGAATTGAAGACATCTATTCAATCATTCACAGCGCGCGAAATCATTGCTCAACCAATAAGAATGCTTGGACACGGCACAGTTACCGCACGGTCACGGTCACGGTTACCGCACGACATGAACCGTACCGTAACTATTTCTCACTCGAAAAGGACTCAGCTTGACATTCAATCTTGGACAACACTGAAGTTACTTACTGAGATAACAGACCTCCTACCGACCAAACCCTGAATTGCCCAAGGTATTTTAAAATGAAGCTATGCACTTAATACAATCCACACTACGCAAAACTATGACGGCTGTATACGTATATATTTTACCACAATCCTTTGCGAATCTAAATCAGTATCTGATTCACATAAGTTGGAAACAGCTCCATAGTTAATTTTTTGGTGTCCTAAAAAAAAATTCAAGAAAAGGTGTAGTGCTTTTGGCGCGCAAAATATTGTGGTAAATTGTACAAGCATGCAGCAATGTTTCTCAGTACTGAAGAATACTGTCGTTCGTCTATTATCAAAACTGTATTGGGTATAGATAACTGATGAAGTGGGGGAGGATACTATATACGGAAGAGATTGTTCATTTTCCTTCTAAATCCCCCCTCCCCCACCCCTTGTGCATCTACTTAAAATATCAAAATCAACTGGTTTGAAGGTGTTTGCCATTACATACCAAGACTGTCTTCGTTATCGTCAGGATCAAACACATCGTCTGCCGTTTCCATAGCAACCTGCACTCGACTGGTATCCGTCGTTGACAAGGTTGTCATGGGTGGTGGTAAACAGGGTGTGGCGCTTTCCGTGTTCCTCATTGGACCAAGCCATGGCGGCTGGGGGGCTGGGTACCAGGGTCGAGGTCCTACCATATATGGCGACACTTGAAATGGGTAATGTTGATGCATAGGCAAGGAAGTGACGTCATATGGGTATGGTTTGTAGAAGGGCCAGACGTGACCGTAAAATGGATTCATCATGGTTGGGTGAGGGAAATAGAAGCTGCTTCGTACTCGTTGCCATCGTATTCGTTCATCGCAGTGTCGTCGAAGTGACATGAGAGTGCTGGCAGCTTCTAAGATCTCGATTCGGTCCATGTTTGAGTGTCCTTCTTCATTCATCGCTGGCTCATTTATACAACTACATACATTGTAAGCAAGGTAAAGATTGTGTTATTGTTATGATGATGATGATGACGTTGAAAATAATGATGATGATGATAATGACAATTATATCAACAGAAACACTGAAAGCTTATCAATGTTAATTAACTGTAAGCGGATAACTGAAGATAACTGAAGGTTTTTCTAAACGCCTTTATTTCCAATAACAAATTGTAAAGATGTAGATGATGTAATAATATTATTATTATATTATTATTATATATATTATTATTATTATTATTATTATTATTATTATTATTATTATTATTATTATTGTAAACAATTTTCGCATGTTAAGATTGTCAACTCGCTGAGTTTCGACTGAGTTATAGACTATTTGGCTGAAACACATAAAAATATCCAGAATATCAGCAGTAAAGGAGGGGGACATTGGGGGGTTCTGAACACCGCAACACCGCAAAAAAAATCCGAAAACACCGCATCACGAACAAACCCCGAAAACTGACCAAAACGAAAACAGGGGTTGACACCGCAACTTCGCAAGTAATACAGCTATTTCAATAAAGGTTGGTGAAGGTTTTGTTGCATCTTGCATGTTGCATACCAAGCCCGAAATGCACTATGGGCGATGTGAATGGAATCAGCGATAGGTCGCAATAATATGGATTCTGGGAATTTTCCCAAACTTTATCTTCGCAATATGAAGCCGGCATAGTTTCTTCTGTATGTGCATGCAGACATTGTTTACATATGATCCACAATACATTTCGGGCTTGGTATGCAACATGCAAGATGCAACAAAACTGGCACCAAACTTTTTTGAAATAGCTGTATATCGCTTCACCGAACACCGTAGGTTTAGAAACACAAATACCGCATCCCGCAGGATTTACGATCACCGCAACACCGCAATGTTTAATTTTTTTCACCGCAACACCGCAATAAAAATTGCCCAACATCGCAACACCGCAAACCCCAATGCCCCCCTCGTAAAGGCTAATAATACCAGACAGAAGTCAATATAATTTTTTTGTATCAAGTTTTTCGATTTACTGCGATTCTCAGTATAGTATTATGCGAACTCAGACATTTTAAAAGCAGTTGGCTTGTAATTTGGTTTTTCGCTTCTGTCAATCAACATAAAAAAACACAGAAAATTTAAAAATAAAAGTCAGAAGACCCACCAAATGGAAACCAAATATGATTTTGAGCTAAATTATGGATCATTTGGTCGAAGAAGGTATTTAGTTTTGAATTTGTTTGAGTTTTGAATTTGATTGACAGCAGCGAAAAACCAAGTTCCAGCCGACTGTTCAGATCAAAGGTGTGGCTTGAAATATGCTATGCCATCTACTTTAATAGTCAAACTTGATTTCTTGTGTTTCAACTAGATACTGGTAGGCGGGAGAAACCCGAAAAGTTCAATTGAAAATCATTTGGCTTGCAGAAGGTCAGTTTTACAGCGGCTCCAACTCAGTTCTGACTTCGGTAGTTTTCTAATTAAGTTCTGTATCTCGGTTGAATTCGCAGTACATTTTCTTTATCGAACTGTTATCAAGTTTTCAAAAACATTTTTTTGCGATGGACGATTGTCTAGAGTGTCTTCGAGTTTTGTGAAATCGATTTTCATGACTTTTCTTAGGCCCTTTTCTTGTCAATTCGTGTTGGTGGCAAGCATGTGCGATGGCTTCTTGTCAGTTCTCGTAGAATTTACAAATCGACAATCTTGCTTCTGTCGCTGAAAATCGCCAGCTTTGATGAATTACACATATTTTTCCCGACACAGAATTGTCTTTTCAGTTTAGTATCAAGTCCTTAGCTACAATAGACGTGAATATTTGGAGATCAATTGCTTTCAATTCCAACCTTGCCGACTTTCCGAGTTCTAATTTATCAAATTGATTCAATCACATTTCAACAAAGCCTTCGACTAGATTTTCAGTTTTAACTTACATGTCATTCAATTGATTTAATCCTAAACACATAAAACTACCTCTTACCTTGCTGTTACTCCACTCTGGAGCGAAATGGTGTAGTTTTTCCTATAGTTCTTATCGTTTTTCAAAGACTTTTCGCTTGTCGAAATGACGAATCGAGGCATATGCAATGTGATCAAAGTGGACGTTTGACTGACAACGTGCCGTGCAATCTGATTGGCAAATGCAGCATTTTGTTGGCTTCTGATTTCCAAAGTCCGACAAACAACTCAAGACTTTCAGCTACGTTTTCATTCGTTTCGCCGCTGCTACTTATACAGTACCTGTGGAAATTAACGTTCAGACGTCGCAAATATCAATTTCTTGTAAAAGAGCCGACGATTCCATTCAGTCTTTTATACGAAGAATCACCTCTTTCCAGCCAGCGCTGTTTCTCCCAATCAAAAATTGAATACTGTTAGGGGAGGGGTAAAAGATTAGCAAAAACTTCATCCAAATTAAAAACTAGAAGCTGTTTTTTTTAAATAGATGTTCATGCTTCATATAATGATTTGTTTTGATATTAACTGAAAGACCATCCATTTTCGTAGACCAAAGGATTCCCCATTTGATTTTAGTATGTTTTTCACGGGAACACAAATTTAAAGTTTACAAATTGAAAATTAGAAATTTATTTAGATAATAATTATTATTATATTTTTTGTCAAAGAACGCACGAAATATGCACAAGAACGCGCGAAATATGGGACCGTATTTTGGGTAGTTACTTCAAACTGGCTTTCCAATCATTCATGCAGAATCGTGTGATGAAAATTAACCAATCAGCGTGCGAGAAATTGACAGTTTTGGCTAGCGCGCGCTCGTACAGAAATTTCACTGTAATTTGTTGTTTTTCTTTCACCAAAATAGCTAGTTTCTTTGACAAAAAATATAATAAACAACTTATTAGTCGGTTAAACATCTAATACGGCTGTGAATTTTTACTCGTCATGTATTTTGGCTCGCCTAAAGGCTCGCCAAAATACCAAATGACTCGTAAAAATACACAGCCGTATTAGATGCTTAACCGACTAATAACCTCTATTTATTATATTTTTTGTCAAAGAACGCACGAAATATGCACAAGAACGCGCGAAATATGGGACCATATTTTGGGTAGTTACTTCAAACTGGCTTTCCAGTCATTCATGCAGAATCGTGTGATGAAAATTAACCAATCAGCGTGCGAGAAATTGACAGTTTTGGCTAGCGCGCGCTCGTACAGAAATTTCACTGTAATTTGTTGTTTTTTTCTTTCACCAAAATAGCTAGTTTCTTTGACAAAAAATATAATAAACAACTTATTAGTCGGTTAAGCATCTAATACGGCTGTGAATTTTTACTCGTCATGTATTTTGGCTCGCCTAAAGGCTCGCCAAAATACCAAATGACTCGTAAAAATACACAGCCGTATTAGATGCTTAACCGACTAATAACCTCTATTTATTTTGTAATCTGATGTAAAAATCTGAATAAATAGAGGTTATTAGTCGGTTAAGCATCTAATACGGCTGTGTATTTTTACGAGTCATTTGGTATTTTGGCGAGCCTTTAGGCGAGCCAAAATACATGACGAGTAAAAATTCACAGCCGTATTAGATGTTTAACCGACTAATAAGTTGTTTATTATATTTTTTGTCAAAGAAACTAGCTATTTTGGTGAAAGAAAAACAACAAATTACAGTGAAATTTCTGTACGAGCGCGCGCTAGCCAAAACTGTCAATTTCTCGCACGCTGATTGGTTAATTTTCATCACACGATTCTGCATGAATGATTGGAAAGCCAGTTTGAAGTAACTACCCAAAATACGGTCCCATATTTCGCGCGTTCTTGTGCATATTTCGTGCGTTCTTTGACAAAAAATATAATAAATAAAATTATCAAGTTTGCGTTTAGAGGACTCATACCCAGTCTACATCGAGTTGAGAAGTCTGGGAGACTGGAAACGAAGGCGCCAAAATTGTATTCGCGGAGAAGAACTCAAGAAGTGACTGCAGAAATGTTGGTTTTTCTGTTGTTTTTGTAGCAATTTTCGTCTTATTTGGCACCAATACGCGTTGAATGTTTGAACCATGAGTAACACCAAGAGAGACACTCGTGCTACATCAAGACAACCAGCCGATATAAGCCATGAATTACGAAAATGGGCTTTGGACGAGATGGGCTTCAGACCTCAAGGCCGCCATGTTAACGAACCTTTACCGACTACTGGAGACTTTAAGCTGTGAGTTTACTTGTGTTTTACTTCTTTCTGTAGAGAAATAGCAAGTTAATTTATCGAGAAACAGCTTTCTGCAGGCATGCAAGTTGAAGTTCTTGTGTCTTGTTGATAGGTTGAGCCGAGGTGCTATGGTGGACGTCTGGGAATTTGTTGTCAAACACGTCAAATCAACCAAGTAAGTACGTGAAACAGTGCAAAGTTATTCAATGTTCAATGAACCTATAATAAACAACGACAGGAGCAATAATGTGACAAGTGGTCCCTATTAATATGATTGGACACCTTTGACTGTACTCCCAGGGGAAGGAGGGGGGGGGGGGGGGGGGGGGGGGGGGGGGGGGGGGGGGGGCCGACCATATACTACCAGTCCCTTATATGCATGTAACAATAAGCAATATACAGTGTATGTACATTGTACATGTATGTGCTGCTCTCGATAAGGTAGGGTTTTTGAGCCCCTGTTTTGACATGTTGGCAGCATACCCCTATCCTAAATTTCTGGGAGTACCACCGAGTACTACCCACTTCACCACAGTGACAGTTACATGTAGGATTCATGATAATGATTTTACTTTTTTTGACTTTCTGTTCTTTGCTTTTCTACTGTACATGTCCACAACTTTTGTACATTGAATGTGATCCATATTTACTTCACATGTACAAATGTAGTTATGAGTATATATCTTACATGTACATTGTATAGTATATACATGTAGAGTATAATAGTGACCTTCAAGGCACTGATAATTATGTTTAAAATATTCTGTTCAATTTGTAGGAATGCACAAAAAATTAAAGGCAATTTAAAAATGTATCCTTTTTATATAAAACATTGTCAGAAAACTGTATTATTAGGAACAAGGTACTATATCCATGGAGGTATGGTGCATCTACATGTACATGTAGCATTCATAATAGCCAGAGCAGCTGATTGCCAGCTTATTTGGACCAAGTAGGTTTTCAAACAGCAGCTCAAAACTTTGAGTTTGAAGGTGAAATATTTCTGGGAAGTTACATGTATGAGCACATTATGGTGTGAAAAACCATGAAAACGAGGCTCGAAAGATCTCATTTGATAAACACATACAAAACTCTCTCTGTTCCATAAGGATTTCTTGAATATTTTGCTATCACAATGAAACTTTCCAAAAATGTAGAATACAATTATTTTAAGTACATTTTCAGATGATATAAGTAATAAAATAAATAACTGTTTATTTAAGTGTCCAATGTGTTCTATAGCACTTGCGCACTAATTGGGGGACACTGTACTCTCACACACACTACATGTACTTCTAATATTCTATACATGTATACAACTTTCAGCTCACTGGTTTTAGTAAATGTCTAACTTAATTAAAGGAATGTCGTTATGAATTCAGTCTATAAAACTGATCACTGTGATGACCTTAATGAAAGCCAGTCAACAACTTCTTCAAAGTAATCGTAGTGATAAGGCAAAGATTAGTCAGCCTGGAGAAAAGGAAAAGCTCTTATTGCAATACACAGACATCAACAAAGAACTTGCTGACATGAGAGAGAAAGTTCATAATGTACAGAAAGAGATGAAGCATTTGGAGAAAGAAATATTAGCTTCAGGTACATAGACAAGTGTCTCACAAGTGTATCTACATTTGTACATGTATCATAAAGTGTGATCTGGAGTCTGCCATGTGGTTGGCTCAGTTGGTTGAGTATTGGTCTATTGTGTGGGAGATCATGTGTTCAGTCCCTGGCCATTCCATTACTCTTGGTCATAAATCAATCAATGAGAAGGTGTTGCCTTTGTACTTCCATCCATCCATCCATCCATCCATCCATCCATCCATCCATCCATCCATCCAAATAATCAATCAATTTATCAACTTTATTAATATATCATGTGACTTGGCAGTAACTGCTACAGTGTACGTGTAATAGGCGACTTACACTAAGAGGTCACATGACCCTAACTCCCATAAATCGAACAGCAGTGTCAAAATGAACTCCAGAAATGAAAAGAGCAGTTTGAAATTACATGTAGTATAAGGGTGAAGTTTCAGATAATGTTTGACACAGGAAAAATGACATTAAGAATAAAATCCATGATTTTCTAGGATTATTTTGTTTGGAAAAATGCATTGGATGACACAGCTCTTGTCATCCAATACATTTTCCAAACAAAATCTTAGAAAACGATCGATTTTATTTTTAATGTCATTTGCTGAAACCTTTTACTAATTTTGAGGTGCTCTTTTCATTTCTGGAGTTCATTTTGACACTGCTGTTCGATTTAAGGGGGTTGGGGTCATGTGACCTCTTAGTGCAAGTTGCCTATTGGGGACTTTCAATATACTAAACACCCAACACTTACATGTACATGTATCTCACTAATTGATTATTGATGGGTCAGGGGCGTAGCGTGCATATACGCACTTACGCACGTGCGTACAATTTAAAATACTTAAAATATAAATATTCATTAAGAAACATAAAAATATTAAAAAAAAAAGAAATCTAAGACAAAATCTTAACAGCTGAATTAGTTTAAACTTGCTGGAAACTACTCACAGAAGGCAGGAAAATGCTATTTTGGAGACCCTATACCTCAAAAGTTTTCGGGGAGCATGCCCCCGCATCCCCCTACGAGCTCGCCGAGTCGCGCCTTCGCCGCTAGTCAGATATTTGTGTCCCCAATTAATTTCCCCTTGCAGTCAGTCAGTGTACATGTATAATGATAATTGTAGTTAGTACAGTCTCAAACAAAATAAATACCAAAAAGCTGGCTTCGCCTCAGGTTGTTATAGTATTAGCGATATATATAACGGTAGCGGTATATAACCCGTTTACATAAATCCTTTACACATATCCTTTACATAAATCTTTTACATAACATATACATAAATCATTTACACAACCTATACATAAATCCTTTATATAACCTTTACATAAATCCCCCCCAAAAAACTGAGTGATAAATGCATTTTACTATGTATTTATGTAGCGAGAAAGTCCGCTGGAAAATGAAGAAAATAGTATTTCCAAGGCTCTAGATTTCTAAATTTTCAGGGGGGCATGCCCCCTCACCCCCCTAGAAGCTCACGCCTTCGGAGTTCGTTGCTATGTGCGTACATTGGGGAAAAAGCACGCTACGCCCCTGTGGGTGTACGGCAATAAGTGGCAAGTGCTCTCACTGCTCAGCCAATTTTATTCCTTACATATCACCCACATACATAATGTAAATGTATTAGAAATGAGTTCTTACCGTGTTTAATGATGGCTTCACGACACTGACTATTAATGGCTTTCTATTGCTTAATTCAGAACAAGAACATGAAGTTGCTTCTAGAGGAATGTCTGACTATCAAAAGAGAAATGCCTTGTTGTCAGCGCACTCTACACTGCCATAACATCATCCAAGCATACAAACAATTAACAACACAACTTAACAGTAAACTGGACAGCCTCAAAATTGAAAGGTAAACGAAGTTAACAGTAGAGGGTACGCTATATATTATTATAATAATTATTATTATTATTACGCTATATTAGTTTTTTGATATGGGTTGCGTCATGCGAAAAGTGCCTGGACGGCATGAATTTTCAATTTTCACCCTACTGAATAATTTGATTGATTAAAAAATTCAGAACCTCAGGTAAAGTGAATCTTATTTCACAAAGTATTATAATCTGCGAATGAATGAGGGTTTATCATGTAATTTCAAAACTCAGGACAAAAAAATGATTATCATAGCTGGAAAGAGCTTTGTGAAGTGATCTTTTCCAAACTTCACATTTTTACTAATTTCAATGAACTCCTTCCAGCTATGATAATCATTTTTTTCCCTATGAGTTTTGAAATTACATGAATGATGATAAACCCTTGTGCACTCCACCATGATAAATGAAATACAGCTTCGGATAATAAAGTTTTTTTAAAATATTAGACAACCCACTTCAGAGACAACATACTATTCTGTACAAAGAGATCTCAACAAGAGTGTCATGTTAGGTACTCCTGCACGCGCTGGTGATAAGAACGGAGCTTCTGTTCTAGAGTCTTCCTGTACTGTAAGTATGGTTGTAAACATTATTACAGTGATTATACCCCTATTCCAAAAATAGTTGTCCCCGACGAAAGCAACAAGCAAGAAGCTGACGACCGCAAAGGGCATTGGGACTTTCTCCTTATTCATTTATTCATCCGTACATATTTTAACAACATGCATTTTCAAATGGCCGAACTATAAATTAATTAGGAGATTCCCAAAGTCCTTTGCGGTCGTCAGCTTCTTGCTTGTTGCTTTCGGCCCAGACAACGATATTTGGAATAGGTGTATATGACTGAATGGTCTGAAACTGTATCCTAAGCTTTTGGATTCCTTCATTAGACCTCTCTCTCTTCATTGGCCAGTTAATAGAGAGCTTAATATAAGCAGCAGACATTTTTGTCAACACAGATGGCGTGTGCACTGACAAATGATGTTCGAAACGACCGTTGACGTCCGTGATGGCAATCTACGACTTGGAAACAGGCGAAGTGCCATCGTAGATTGCCGTCACGGACGTCAACGGTCATTTCAAACATTATTCGTCAGTGCGTGCGCCATCCGTGTTGACAAAAACGTCTGCTGCTTTTAAAAGCTCTCTATTATCATTAATCACCTTCTCTTATTAGTATCTACAAATAATAATTTATTTATTTTACTATGTCGTTGTTGTTTACAGAGATCAGTAAGAGAGACCTGTGAAGTAATTGGATCATATTTAAAGAGTCTTTGTCATCAATCAGATATGGAACAAATTGATGAGTAAGTATCTATCCATCCCATCCATCCATCCATCCATTCATTCATTCATTCATTTATCCAGACATTCCTTCAATGCTCCATCTATTTATTCATTCATTCATCTATCCATCCATTCATTCATCTATCCATCCATTCATTTATCCATTCATCCATTCATTTATTCATTCATTCATCTATCCTATCCATTTATCCATCCATCCATCCCTCCATATAATTTTTATTTATCCATTCATTCATTAATTTTTTCATTCATTCATTCATCCATCCATCCATTAATTTATTTATTCAAACATTCATCTGGACATTCATCCATCCCTCCATTTATCTATTCATCCACTCATCCATGCATTTATTCAATCCTGTGTCATTTTTTCTGTGTTTTCCTTAGGTCTGATAATGCTAGTCATCTGAGTAAAGATCAACTGTGGTCACATGTAGAGGTGGAAAAGTACATCTGTTTTCACTTTAGTAGCCAATCTTAGGTTTTCCTTCTGAACAATAGCTTTTCTGTAGTTGGCAAATATTTCATCTCCATTCCCAACACTGGACCATTTTATTGAATTATGTCCATGCTAAACAGTATACACATGACGTACTGTTTAGCATGGACATAATTCAATAAAATAAAATATAATAATTATTTTGCTGGGTTTGCACACACGTCTGCTTTAGGAGGCTAAGTTTCATTAGACGTCATTTCCAGTTACAGTACCTGAATTGCAAGTTAGAAAACTTACAATTGAAGGGGTCCCTGCAAGAATGGCGTAAGTGACTTGTGATCAAAACCCAAATTCTCCTTTGAAATTCAATGAATGTCGAGGAGAATTTCGATTTTGATCAGAGATCACCTATGCTGTTCTTGCAGGGAGCCCTTCAATTTGTTTGATCACCATTTGAGGCCAGATAATGTGGACTTTTATCAGCTGATTGAAACCCAGCAATACCACCAGACTCATTGTATAATGCCTGTTTGTCTTTCTTAGGCCATTCTTAACAAGCATTCTTCACAGAACATTTTATCCTCATTGGTGTTGACCACACAAGATTTGACAACAAGTTTAAAGGAATTAACCACTATGATTAACTTAAAGAGAGATGCTGAACAACTCAAGTAAGCTTGCTAAACATTCGCTAAATCACTAAAATTTGAAGTACAGGATAGATGTTCCTACCCCAGGGGGGGGGGGGGGGGAACTCCCATGTGAAAAGGACAGGGATGATCATCGGAAAATTTGAATTAGACCCCTAAAGGAGACTAATCTTGGTGTGACTTTTGCTTTATTTGACCCCTTACTAATAGATACCATTTTAAACCAGAAATATTACAGATTTCCTGCCTGATCGGTCTAGACTGCACCAACACAATATAGGTCATTTTTATATCTTCGCGAGCAACCCTAAATGATACCACATCCGTCGTGAACACTCTAAGGGATACCAAAAACCGTAATTTACACCCCTAAAAGAGACAACAATCATTCCCGTCCCTTTCAGTATGGGAGTCCCTACCAATCATTCCTGTCCCTTTCAGTATGGGAGTCCCTACCAATCATTCCCGTCCCTTTCAGTATGGGAGTCCCTACCAATCATTCCCGTCCCTTTCAGTATGGGAGTCCCTACCAATCATTCCCGTCCCTTTCAGTATGGGAGTCCCTACCAATCATTCCCGTCCCTTTCAGTATGGGAGTCCCTACCAATCATTCCTGTCCCTTTCAGTATGGGAGTCCCTACCAATCATTCCCGTCCCTTTCAGTATGGGAGTCCCTACCAATCATTCCCGTCCCTTTCAGTATGGGAGTCCCTACCAATCATTCCCGTCCCTTTCAGTATGGGAGTCCCTACCAGAGTTATTGTCAGAGATAATGTCAGAGTGGAGTGTGAGTTGAATACAGTCAGATTTTACATGTACAGTAGTTTGCGTAGTTTTGCCAGTTTATACAGTCAGTCTATGTAAATGTATTTTTGACCTAATATGATCTCAGATGACTATGATATTATCACTGTTAAATTTTTATGATTATTTTGTTTTTAGGTTTTTATATCAAAAAGGCAAGCTAACCGACACTTCTCAACCTCCCTCCTTGCTTCAGAGTGTCCATCAGCTCATTGAAGTAAGTTTGAGAAGAAAACGCAAGTGAAGGGTTTTGTGCAAAAACAACATAAGTGATCTCTGATCAAAATCTAAATTCTCCTCAAGATTATTTGAATTTCAAAGGAGAATTTGGGTTTTGATCTCAAGTCACTTACTCCGTTCTTATGGCACCCCTTCAATTCAGTAACTGAACCTTTGTTACATTCTAACATGGCCTTTGATTGGCCGTTCACTGGAATTACAGGGGTTTTAATAGAAACTGAAGGCCTCAAATGAACATGTACATTTAACAATCGGCAGATGGATTACTGACAAACATGCAATCATGTACATGTAGATGATGCTGATTTTTTGACTGAAATCCCTGCTACATTTGTATTGCCATCCTTTCATTCACTGGACATTGAGAAATACCCCTGGGAACGAAGTCTGTTGGAACTTCTTCCGGAAGTCAAAATTATTCTCATTTCTGATTGGTTGACAACCAATCAGTATCAAGTATATTCTGGTTTGAATAGGACAGCCGCCATATTGAATTTTGAGGGGTATTTCTCTGGGAGCGAGTAACGAGCGACAGAATATACCCCTGGGTCCCCAAGGATGGTACTGTACATGTATTACACTATTGTTGTTGGGTACTGATCATGATGTTGTACCGTCAGGAGGGTCAGGCACAGCATGTCAAATGTTTTGTGGATGCCGAGAGAGCTTCTAATGAAGCATGGAAGTTGCATAAAGAACTACAAGCGCTTAGCAAAGATATGGAGAACAGAATGGATTCCAGGTACAAGGGATTGCCTGGAAGTGCAGACCTGTCCAGGTAGGACCTTCTTTAGTGAAGTGTTTTCCGCATGAATAAATGATGAATCTTTTGGCATGGTGTACATGTACACTAATGTAGCACCAATAAAACAAGAATATAGTACAGCATTGTCAGCACTGACACATTACATGCTTTACACTGAAGAAGAGGCAGTAAAAATGATGGCGATGCTGATGACAATGATACTGATACTGATGACACTGATACTGAATACAATGATACTGTATGGTTGTGGTCGTGACAGAAATGTCAATGATGGAGAGGGTGGTGATGATCTTATTTACTTGTTGTTAGGTGCATTGTAGATGGTGATGATGATGACAATGATGCTCATGACAATGATGAGAGGGTAGTGATGATGATGAAAATGATGCTGATGACAATGTACAAATGTACTTATTTTATTCTAGGACTCTCTACCACAGTGAATTAGAATTAGCAGCATCCAAAGACTCCTTGGCATACCTACAATCAGCCATTAAAGATCTTGAAAACTCCAGAAGAGAAAAACTATTGGCTCTGGAAACTATACAGTCAAAATACAACAAGATAAAGGACTTTGAAAAGTTAGCTGTAAGTATGTGATGAAGTACTGTCTGATGAACCTTGATATGTTGGACACTGAAAGGTCATTACATTTGTATTATTATGTTAAGAGTAACTTACATGTAAGGGTAATAGATTTTAGATGGTCAGCGGTTCTCTGCTACAGTCTCCATTGAAGTGTAGTGTAGCGGAGGATCGCTGACCATCTGAAAATCAAGCGAATGCCAATGTTGCTTGGTAATAATAATAATAAAATAATAATAAATGACTTTATTTAAAGAGGGTGACACGCGACAGCTGTGGCCCTCTATCTAAAATTACATGTAACTCCCATATAACAATATAAAATATATACTGAGATTAATGGTGAGTATGGTGTTATTGTTTATTCTTCAATGCCAGCAAACCAAACAGTCAGTAATACAAGCATTAGTCAAGCAGAACTTTGCCGCAAGGACAAACCTGGAGAAGCAAAACCATGAGGTACAATGTACATGTACAAATGTATGCACTTCTTCCATGATTAATGGAACAAACTTTTATTGTGGAATTCATGCAGTTAAACTATTCCAGGCATCCCATAACCCCTGCATGAATAGTTACTACATTTTCCATGGAATCCTATATACATGTAGCTCCTTATTAGCCAGTCAAACCTCCTATATTTCCTATGTTTTGGTAGCCGAGTGCACAAACACACTGGAAATGGCATTTCATAGAGATTCTGAAATCAAAAACATTTCTAGTAGTTTGGCGTGAGACACTAAAATACCAGATAAATTGGAAAGTGATGCGGAAAGATTTGGAATGCCTTAATTACCCCCCACCCCCCCACACACACCTAATCACCCCCCACTCCCACCCCCCCCCCCCCCCCCCCCACCCCACACACACACCTAGTGATACTGGGTGTTACAGAGAGGTAGGTGGTCTTTGTAGTGAGGTGGTTGTTAGTAGAGGTTCGACCGTAATAAGTCGAGGAAGCATTAATTACTAACTGTGACACAGCCAATTTCAACGAGTTTTAATATTCTTGATTCTCCACAGCTTCTTCACTATATTCAAAGTAAAGTCTGCCCACACGAAGCCCACATTGTTGCCTTGGCAACAGGACTTCGACAAGCTGTGTCACGTGATATTGATAAGTTTGTTGTGCTTCCAATCACTCGTCTGCAACATGTTAATATGCTCAGGTCAGTGTGCTCGTTCTCTACCTTGCTTGGGGAATTTGGTATTTAATTTTCAGATTTCTAGGTACTCCTACTGTATTTTAGAGTTTTTGGTCCTATTTTCCTGCTTTTGGAGCTGCATTCAATGCTTTTGAAAATGAACTGTTACCATAAATACTCCATTTAGCACCGGGCGATTATTACCATCTGAGGGTTTTCCTAGGGCCGCTTATTTATTTATTTATTTATTTATTTATTTATTTATTTATTTATTTATTTATTTATTTATTTATTTGTTTTTGTTTGTTTGTTTGTTTGTTTATTTATTTGTTTGTTTGTTTATTTATTTATTTGTTTGTTTATTTGTTTGTTTATTTATTTATTTATTTATTACTTCATTTGCAACTAAAAGATCAGGGTAACAAAAAGGGTGTCAACAAGGAGGAACTGAATCCCCATATTAAGTCGACCCCCCAATTTGAGAAGACGCACATAGATGTAGCATCACTCATCTCATTATCATCATTGTTATCGTGGCTTTATCATATCATCATTACAAGCTGTAGCCGTTTAAATATTGATCGTGAATAAATAAAAGTTATCATCAACATCATCATCATCATCACAATCATTAGCAAAGTTACCACAAATATTTACTAGTAATCAATTCTCATTTCTCAACTACAGCGGTGAAAGGATTGCTGCCGATGATCTCTCCATATATCGTCTAGAAGGCTTAAGTAACAGGCCAGGAGGTGCGGCTATCAGTCAAGTACTGGACAAGTTAGACTTCCCCCTCTATAAGGTGTGTTTGAAATCAGAAAATCAATGGCGGAATTCCTGACCACAACGAATTCCTAACTCTCAATTAACATCTATATTTATATTTATCTAGATTGTCTCGAATATATTGTAAACGAGTCCCTGGCTCATTATATACTTCGAGTTGAAATAAACTTACCTACCTACCTACCTACCAGAATTTTTGTTGAATGGAATGCGTAAGGAAAGCCACAGTGGATGAAAGTGTGCGCCCAGTATCTACCTTGAGTGTGAAAACTCCCTTCTTCCTTTTATAATCCAGTATGCAATTAAAATTGCATACTGGATTATCTTGTAAAGCACCTTAGAGCCTTGGATAGGGCGCTATATAAATAATACATCATCATCATCATCATTATTATTATTATTATTATTATTATTATTATTATTTATTATTATTATTATTATTATTTATTATTATTATTATTTATTATTATTATTATTATTATTATTATTATTATTATTATTATTATTATTATTATTATTATTATTATTATTATTATTATTATTTTATTATTATTATTATTTTTTATTATTATTATTATTATTATTATTATTATTATTATTATTATTATTCCTTGCCCTGCCATGCAACTGTAGAATGGTTATTACGTTTATTTACACTAAAGAAAGGAGTCTACCATACAGTACTACGTTCTACTTGATTGCGCGCGCTATTGTACACAGAAATAAGGCCAAAATGGCTCTGGTAGCCGCCTACAGATTTGATGTTGTTTTTAAAAGAAGATTTTTTTTTTTTTTTAAGGCCCCAGAAGAGTTGCTCCCCAGAATCTTGGAAATCAAAGATACCTGTAAGTTATGTCATGATTCTCTTAAAATATGTAAATGAATTGTGGTGGTGGTGCTGCTACTGATGATCATGATGAAGGTGATGCTGCTTCTGCTATTGGTGATGATGATGAAGGTGATGCTGCTTCTGCTACTGTGATGATGATGAAGGTGATGATGAAAGTGATGCTGATGATGAAGGTGATGTTGCTGCTGCTACTGGTGATGATGATGAAAGTGATGATGAAAGTGATGCTGCTGGTGATGATGATGAAGGTGATGCTGCTGCTACTGGTGATGATGATGAAGGTGATGCTGCTGCTACTGGTGATGATGATGAACATGATGATGAAGGTGATGCTGGTGATGATGATGAAGGTGATGCTGCTGCTACTGGTGATGATGATGAACGTGATGATAAAGGTGATGCTGCTGCTACTGGTGATGATGATGAAGGTTATGCTGCTGCTACTGGTGATGATGATGATGAATGTGATGATGAAAGCGATGCTGATGATGAAAGTGATGTTGCTTCTGCTACTGGTGATGATGATGAATGTGATGTTGCTTCTGCTACTGATGCTGATGATGAATGTGATGCTGACGATGAAGGCGATGTTGCTTCTGCTACTGATGCTGATGATGAAGGTGATGCTGATTGATGATGAAGGTGATGATGAAGGTGATGCTGGTGATGATGAAGGTGATGATGAAGGTGAGGTTGATCCTGGTGATGAAGAAGGTGATGCTGCTACTGATGATGAAGGTGATACTGATGATGAAGGTGATACTGATAATGAAGGTGATGTTGATGATGAAGGTGATGCTGCTGCTACTGGTGATGATGATGAAGGTGATGCTGGTGATGTTGAAGGTGATGAGGAAGGTGAGGTTGATCCTGGTGATGATGAAGGTGATGTTGCTTCTGCTTCTGCTACTGGTGATGATGATGAAAGTGATGCTGATGATGAAGGTGATGCTTCTGCTACTGGTGGTGATGATGAATGTGATGATGAAGGTGATGATGAAGGTAATGAGGAAGGTGAGGTTGATCCTGGTGATGATGAAGGTGATGTTGCTTCTGCTTCTGCTACTGGTGATGATGACGAAAGTGATGTTGCTACTGCTACTGCATGGTGATGATGATGAAAGCGATGCTGACGATGAAGGTGATGCTTCTGCTACTGGTGATGATGATGAAAGTGATGCTGATGATGGTGATGCTTCTGCTACTGGTGATGATGAATGTGATGATGAAGGTGATGTTGCTGATGGTGATGAAGTTGCTACTGATGGTAATGAAGTTACTGCTACTGGTGATGGTGATGATGATGAAGGGATGCTGTGTCTGATGGTGCTACTACTGGTGATAATGATGATTGTGTATGGTACGAAGTGACGATGACTTGTATTGCGCTGGAGTTTATTTCCTTCTGTTTGGTTTTACTCGATATTCTCCAGTGGAAGATACAGCGGCGCTAATCAACAAAAGACAACAAGACATCAAAGAAATAGAGGACGAAAACTCGACAGAGAAGATTGTTGGACACTTGAACAGTAAGTACAATGCTACATTGGTGGAGTTACACCTTTTTCTCTATCATCAGTCACAGAGAGCTCATGTAGTGAAGAAATACTTCCTCCTCTAAGATACAAGATACAAGAAGCTTTATTTGTACCAGAATGTTTAACAAATATAGATATAAAACAAATATAAGTACAAACCCACCTCTCCCTCACACGGCATTGTCACGGCACGGACGTTTTTCACTATCATACGGACACTTCGTTTTATGGACAGTATGTTTGGTCCTCACACCATAAAATATAATTTAAAGTAGAACTGAAGCCTAAATTTATCTATAAATAAAAACAAAGAGAATGTAATGAACAAACATTTCTTAAACGAATTTTCCAATTGTTTTTATTTTTATGGAGAAGAAACTTGAGTTTTAATTGTAAAAAGACATGGATTACCGCTGAATTGAGCGCGGCTCACTTCAGTAATTATTCCCCATAATAGACGTCGCCTATCCCAAGGGAGTGCAATCACAATGTAGAGTAATTATAAGTACATTGTATTTTCTTGTACCCGAGAGAATGTGGTGAGCGGATTTTACTATTCCCCATAAACGACATCACAAACAAAAAGATCTGAGCCTACGGTAAAACGGCAACATGGCGGATGATATTCCATATTGAGCGTAAATTATGATGACATCTAAGAAATATTTGCAAAAATTAATACTCAAGTAATGCTAATATAACAAGACGCTCAATGAGCGTTCACTCGGGCATTGTGAAAAGGAAAATGTCAGTTGTTCGAGGAAGTACTTGAAAATGAATGCCAGTTGGTTGAAGAACAAGGACAATGTCAGTTGCGCGAGGAGAGACCTGACAATGACTGACAGTTGCGTGACGAGGGAGACTATGTATATACATGTATGTGTCGAGTTCATTTGATTTGCCTTTGAGTTCATTTGATTACCTTTTGACTTTGAGTTAATTCCATTGATTTGATTTTGATGAGTTTGTGTAAAGGCCCCCTCTCTAGCTTCAGATCCCGAAACGTCGAGTTTGGAATCGAGTTCGGGTTCGAGTTACGGTTCGAACGTCGAATAAAACAAGGACATCTTCTTCAATACAATATAATTTCTCTGACGTCATGACAATCAGTGACAGTTGAGTGACGAGGGAGACTATTAGTCCGGTGAGTACGAACATGATACGTCTTGAGGTTGCATAGGTCAGATGGTTCCGATAACGGCCTCGCGTTTGTTTAAAAATATATATATTTTAAGCGAGCTTCTAGTCCTTTTACCACTTCTAGTCATTGAACGATGAACTAGAATCCTGACCTTTTAATAGCTTGAAGATCTACAGCTGCTTTCAAAACTAAGATTCATAATCTACTTGAGTCCTGTGTCTCCTTTATCTTTTCAAATCTGCGGAGTAATCTTGAAACTCCGGATACGATTAAATACGTCGCATACTTTCGTCATTCTTGAGCCTAAAAAAACTACTACCGAAAAACGCATTTTCTAACTCGGGCGGCCTGCGGCCTGGGCCCGAGTAATAAATTAAATTTTGTCTTCAGTTCCCCTTTAAGTAGTAACCCACTTAATGCGCACAGCCCGTTAGTATGGACACTTTCAATGAACCCAAAGATGTCCATAATAACGATTCTTCTCTTTTATCTTCACAGCTTTGCAAAACGAAGTGAGTCAACAAGATGCGGTTGAAGTGAATCAAGTCATACCACGTGTTCAACAGGGATTAAATAAAACTAGCAAGGCGCTGACCCAATGTATTGCAGTCAAGGACAGCGCCAATGCCTGGTAAGCAGTCATCTCCTTGTAGAGATTAATAGTATTAGTATTATAATTATTATTATTACGATAGTGGAAAAAGCATAAGCGGAAGCAAAACATTTGTGTCGTGCGAAAACGGGCCAACAAAAGCTTATGCTTTTGCTTGCGTCAGGCCCGTTTCACAGAGTAGACCGCCTGCTTGCCTGCCTGTCCAGGGGACTATATTGGGGCATAATGGGAGATTGAGTGGGATTTGCGGTCGCGTGGATGAGGAAATTGAAGAGATAAATACTGTCCGTTTTTGCACGAACAAATGTTTTGCTTCCGCTTATGCTTTTTTCACTGTCCCGTTTTCGCACGACAGAAATGTTTTTTTGCTTCCGCTTATGCTTTTTTCACTGTCCCGTTTTCGCACGACAGAAATGTTTTGCTTCCGCTTATGCTTTCACACGACACAAAAATCCCCCCCCTCCTTTTTTTCCTCCTTTCCCCCTCCCTCCTCCCCCCCCCCCCCCCTCCCCCTCCCCCTCCCTCCTCCCCCTCCTCCCCCTCCCCCTCCCCCTCCCCCTCCCCCTCCCTCCTTATCCCTCCCTACTCCACAGCGCCGGTACGCAGGCTAGGTTGTACGTTCTTGTGGTGTAGTGCTAACACATCGGACTAGCATCCCGGCTGAAGCAGTGGGTTCGAGTCCCACCAAGGCACACATTTTCTCCATTCTCGTCCCCAGATCCCTCGCTTCTTTTGGTTAGCACCAAGAACGAGACCTCTGGCGCAAGCCAATTTTGAGTCCGTGATTTTCGGACTTCCGGTTGCTTTGCGCAAACTCGAAAATAAAAACAAGATGGCCGTTCTTGGTGCCAAAAGAAGCGAGGGATCTGGGGACGAGATTGACATTTTCTCTTTCTAATTCTTTTTAATTAAAATTTAATTAAATTTGTTAATTCTTTCTAATTCTTTAATTCATGAACTAATATTGTATGTTGTTAGGTGGGAGCAACCAGCACAGTATGTGGTACCGTGGATCAAAGTAGACGACTTAAATACTAGACAATGGTTAGATCAATGGACCCTGCATGCTACACGATTACGACAACTACAGATACATCACTAGCTTTATAGCACATAAAGTAGGTTGGCTAGCTCAATCACTTTGCTGTATTACCAATAATACTCACTTCGAAATATATCTATATCTGCGATGATGTTGTTATTGTGGTAAAATTGAAATGTTATTTCCTACCCTCCCCTCTTCCTTCCTTCCCCTCTTCCTTCCTTCCCCTCTTCCTTCCTTCCCCTCTTCCTTCCTTCCCCTCTTCCTTCCTTCCCCTCTTCCTTCCTTCCCCTCTTCCTTCCTTCCTCCTCCCCTTCGTGCGCGAGACCAAACTGAACTGTGAAGGGCTCCCTGCAAGAACGGTGTAAGTGACTTGTGATCAAAACCGAAATTCTCCTTTGAAATTCAAAGAATTTCCAGGAGAATTTAGATTTTGATCAGAGATCACTTACGTTGTTCTTGCAGGGAGCACAAAACGGTACACGAATCGTGTATGCTTTAAAAAAATGGTTGAGTGACTCATGGAACGAAAGGTAGCATCCTTCTAACGGATTAATGCCGTTCATTTTGTGGGGACTGGAGACCAGCGGCAAAACAATAGCAATACTAAATATGGAATTTCGTTGACGTATAAGGAATTGACAGGGTAAACGACAAGGAGTGTTTTGAGACGAAAAAATACGTTTCACTATTTTTCTTTTACACTCAACAAACCCAACCTCTTCCCATGCCTTTCTTCCTTTAGCACCAGGCTCTTACCGTTGGAGCCTGGGAAAGACAGACACTTTTAAAAAAATTTGAAATTTGGTATTTTTTTATTCTTCTTTTTTGTTATGCTACACTGCTACGAATGCATTATTTACAATACTACGAGGTACAAGGATGTAATATGAGTTGCGAACTGTAATAAAATGAACGACAAATGAACCTATAGCGAGTGTTTCATCACGCCCTTTCATAAATATACAAATATATATAACAGACTTGAGAAATGTTTGTAGAAAATGGACTTTCTTGTACCAATGTAATATGGTCCTACTGAGGGACGTTATATCTGTGTGCCTCTGAGGTCCTCGTGGAAGTGTTCATGTTCGTTGTTCTGTAATGTAAATAGACCATTACGGACCTTTGGTTTAATGTCCCTCTGTTAGTTTATGATTTATCCATGAACCAGTCGCCGTTTTATGCTCGTCTTTCTTGTCTTGCCCCAAGTCCATTCTAGACCATTCTGGTCCTTTCTAGTCCATTCTGGTCCTTTCTAGTCCATTCTGGTCCTTTCTAGTCCATTCTGGTCCTTTCTAGTCCATTCTGGTCCTTTCTAGTCCATTAAAAAGTCTTATCCTTGCAAGCCAATCTATCGTATAAAAGTAAAACCAGTCCTACAGCACCCATGGACGATCCATCGTACAGACACTAGCAAGCAACGTTACATTCTAAGATCCAACAGCTATCCGTAGTCTACGCTGAAAGTCATGATATAACACTCGTCCACCTTCGGGTACACGGTACATAAACATGTCTAAGGTCATAAGGCACAGTCCTTTGCCATTCATCTCGAATCGATCGGGTTTAATATCGTGTAAGCTGTACGCTTCGGAAACCCAGCGTAACCATTGTCCTACGTCTTCCCTCGTCCAAAGGCGAGGATCTACTGTAAAACAGAAAAGAAGAATTAATAATAATAATAATAATAATAATCTTTAGCCAGGGTAAATCCTTCAGCTGATATCAATGGGTGCCCTGGTACCGATTAAACAGTGGAACCTCTCGTAAGCGACCACCCAAAGTGTCAAGCTTTGTGGTCGCTTTCGAGAGGCGGTCGCTTACGAGAGGTTCCAATTATAGAGATTTGACTTGGCACTGAACTTTTGGTATTTTGGAAAACTGGTCGCTTACGAGAGTGGTCGCAACCGGTGGTTCAACTGTATTGTATGTCAGTAACATTTTCATCCCTTCCTTCCTCTTTCGCACCCATACGCTTACACTCTAGCACCAAGTAAAGCATGTAAGCATAGAACTTTAGTTTTAGCCAATTTGGATCTATTAAACGAAAGTCGGTGGGCCAAATATTTTTTTAGTGGGGGTAAAAGAAAATCATTTTGCGAGGGTGGGGTAAGGAAATTTGGTAACTCAATGCTACACTAAATAAGCCGAACCACCCCCTCCAAAATAAAGAACGCTCTCGGCGGTAAAGATATATGTAGATAGATAGACAGACAGTAGTAGATAGACAGACAGACAGTAGTAGATAGACAGAAAGACAGTAGTAGATAGATAGACAGACAGTAGTAGATAGACAGACAGTAGTAGATAGACAGATAGTAGTAGATAGACAGACAGTAGTAGATAGACAGACAGTGGTAGATAGATAAACAGACAGACAGTAGTAGATAGATAAACAGACAGACAGTAGTAGATAGATAAACAGACAGACAGTAGTAGATAGATAAACAGAAACAGACAGACAGACACAGTAGTAGATAGATAAACAGACAGACAGTAGTAGATAGATAAACAGACAGACAGTAGTAGATAGATAAACAGACAGACAGTAGTAGATAGATAAACAGACAGACAGTAGTAGATAGACAGACAGACAGTAGTAGATAGACAGACAGACAGTAGTAGATAGACAGACAGTAGTAGATAGACAGTAGTAGATAGAGCACAGACAGACAGTAGTAGATAGACAGTAGTAGACAGACAGTCAGACAGATAGTAACTTGGCAGCCATCCTGGCTGAAAAGCATTAAACTCATAGAAGTAATCTTTATTCAGACATACCGTCATGCTCGACCACACCCATTTTTGAATATATTAAAATACATCGGCAGATTATCGAAAGGCATACTGTGCACTTCCTTGTCTCCAATATAGATACATTTATATATGTAATCAGGAAGTAAGGCGTAAACGAACCGATGATCTATTCTATAGTACTATCTCGTGATGTGATGTACAATATATAGACATGAGTTATCCTCTACATGCTGAGCCATTTCCTTATCTCATGTGGTTACATTTATATGGCTTTAATAACAGGAAAACCATGGTGTTTGTTGTTTCGCTTCCTGTTTGGTTGTAAAAGAACCGATGATCTATTCTAGCTTTGTATTTGATTGTCACGATCAATCGTTCGTCTGGAAAACCCTTTCAATGTCTGTCGTAAAAGAACCGATCGGATCTATTCTAGCTTTGTATTTTTTTGTCACGATTCGTTCCTCTGGAAAACCCTTTCAATGTATTTCGTAAAAGAACCGATGATCTATTCTAGCTTTGTATTTTATTGTCACGATCAATCGTTCGTCTGGAAAACCCTTTCAATGTCTGTCGTAAAAGAACCGATGATCTATTCTAGGCCTTGACACAAATATCCGGATATTTTTTGAGATATTTAGAAGCTCCTGGGATATTTAGAAAGACACGTGAAATCCAACCAAATCGGCGCTACGGGATCCCTGTGATCCTGGGATCGAGGTTGGGGGCCGTCCCGCATATTTTCAGGGCTCAAGTACTTGCAGTCGTCCATGTTTTTAGAGCCGTTTCGACCGAGTTAATAACTCAAGGCTGTTTATTTCCCTTCTCATTATTTGATCTTTTACTACAATGGAAGCCGGTGAAAATAATAATAATATGGATATATAGAGGTTATTACACGGGTAGTTGTGTAATACGGCTGGATATTTTTACGAGTCGTGCCGTATTTTGGCGAGCCGTAGGCGAGTCAAAATACAAACAGACGAGTAAAAATATCCAGCCGTATTACACAACTACCCATGTAATAAATTGTTTATTATACGACAACAAAAAACAAACGTCTTTTTCTCTTTCTTTTTATTTGAGACTGGACAAAACAAGAAACAAACTGAGCGCGCGTGCGCAAAATTGACGTGTCCGAATTCTAAAACGTGTAATAAATACGCTGTCATATTTGTACTCGTATTTGTACTGTAAGATTACAAGTTGTGTAATAAATGGGGATATTTAGAGAAATTTTCGAGATATTTAGGATTTTTTTTGGGATATTTAGAGATTTTTCGAGAATTTCCGGAAACATATTTAGGCCATTTTTCGAGATATTTGTGTCAAGGCCTAATCTATTCTAGCTTTGTATTTTATTGTCACGATCAATCGTTCGTCTGGAAAACCCTTTCAATGTCTTTCGTAAAAGAACCGATGATCTATTCTAGCTTTGTATTTTATTGTCACGATCAATCGTTCGTCTGGAAAACTCTTTCAATGTCTGTCGTAAAAGAACCGATGATCTATTTTAGCTTTGTATTTTATTGTCACGATCAATCGTTCGTCTGGAAAACCCTTTCAATATCTGTCGTAAAAGAACCGATGATCTATTCTAGCTTTGTATTATATTGTCACGATCATTCGTTCGTCTGGAAAACCCTTTCAATGTCTTTCGTAAAAGAACCGATGATCTATTCTAGCTTTGTATTTTATTGTCACGATCAATCGTTCGTCTGGAAAACCCTTTCAATGTCTGTCGTAAAAGAACCGATCGGATCTATTCTAGCTTCGTATTTTATTGTCACGATCAATCGTTCGTCTGGAAAACCCTTTCAATGTCTGTCGTAAAAGAACCGATCGGATCTATTCTAGCTTTGTATTTTATTGTCACGATCAATCGTTCGTCTGGAAAACCCTTTCAATGTCTTTCGTAAAAGAACCGATGATCTATTCTAGCTTTGTATTTTATTGTCACGATCAATCGTTCGTCTGGAAAACCCTTTCAATGTCTGTCGTAAAAGAATCGATGATCTATTTTAGCTTTGTATTTTATTGTCACGATCAATCGTTCGTCTGGAAAACCCTTTCAATGCCTGTCGTAAAAGAACCGATCGGATCTATTCTAGCTTTGTATTTTATTGTCACGATCAATCGTTCGTCTGGAAAACCCTTTCAATGTATTTCGTAAAAGAACCGATGATCTATTCTAGCTTTGTATTTTATTGTCACGATCAATCGTTCGTCTGGAAAACCCTTTCAATGGCTGTCGTAAAAGAACTGATGATCTATTCTAGCTTATTGTCACGATCAATCGTTCGTCTGGAAAACCATTTCAATGCCTGTCGTAAAAGAACCGATGATCTATTCTAGCTTTGTATTTTATTGTCACGATCAATCGTTCGTCTGAAAAACATATAGACACGTCTTCATGTCCCGCATTTTAGAGCTCCTCTCATTCGAAAACAGCCTAGCTGTTGAATGGGTTACCCTGCATAAATAAAGGTTACTTAAAAATATTTACATTCTTTTGTTATAATCAGCCGTTCGTCTGAAAAACTTTTCTTGTGCCTCTCGTAAGAGAACCGATGATCTATTATATCTCGTGATATTCACTCTATAGACAGGAACTTTATTAGTGATACACGATCAACTGTTCTAGAGCTTCCTGTGGGGCTGTTTCTCGAGGACATATCTGGGAAACCTTTTCAATGCTTGTCGACACATCTAGTCGATTTTATCTTCGATTCTTGATATGTTTCTGGGGCTTATGGACCAGTTTCATGATCTACATCACTAATATAATTGTTCATTTTTGTTCATTTTTGTACTATATATCTTTCTTCGATTTTAATGGCCAATCACGTTCACCTTCCCTGCCAAATACAGTCTTGCCGGATATACCACATTTATATTTATTTATTATTATGATTTATATCTTACTTGGAGTTATTTTGTTATGCTTTTAGACATACCAAAACGTCTACTGAAGTGATTCTAATTGACCAACTTAAATTCCATTGCGGTATTATTGCGATAAGTAACAAAAACAACCGCTGAAACACATACAAAGTTAAGTTATCGGAACCTTGGAGTGAGGGTCTCCTAAAAGTCAAGGTTATCTATAAATAGAGCGTACAAAAAGTCGCCCTCTAGACGCGAGAAGTGATGAGCACCCCACGCTGCATCATGCGTAGCAAGGATTGACAATCAGCACGTTCTACTGAGCCTTAAAAGTCCAACGTAATCTGACATATGCATATGCATGAACAGGGGTCTTGAAACACCCATCAAGCGATTCCAAATGCCCTTTATATCCTGTTTTATCAAGTCGACATTAGAGCTTCATTAGGGTGGGGAAATCGAAACTTGAGATCCGAGTGAAAATGTCCCAAGAATGTTCACTCCTCGAGTTTGGGTGGAATTCTTGCGACGTAGAAGCCGGCGTCTGAGTGCCCTGCTATCGCGGTTCTAAAATCTCTTGGGATTTTTTGTTCCCGTATTATTTTTCTCTTGTTATGTTGGACATTTTGCGAAAGGAAAAGTTTTCCGCTGACCTTCCGTGTACTGAGAGTCGAGGTATCATGGTTGAGTGATAATTGCAAGGAAGTATGGTCCAGTGCGACTTGTCATAATAACTTCCCTTCTGGAAGTGAAACGATTTCCTACTTTATTACTGACTTATTAACGCCACTGAAGCCGCATTTCAAAACTGCATGAATCGAAGAAAACTGCACGCTCGCGACGCTACTTTTCGAGTCGTTTTCTTTGTTGTCCGCGAACTCTCAAGTAGAACTCTAATTATACACTCTGTATACCGCGTACTATAAATTCCACAAGAATGACAATACCTTGAGTCACATTATCATATACCCCTAGCTGCACGACTAGCTCAGAGACTACTACACACAGGAGTGTGTAGTATACTTACCAACTGGAACCATTTCCTCTGGATAAGGCGATTCAAGGTATTTCTCTTTTTTCACTCGTGCACCGAATCCTGGCTGCATTTTGTCGATGAAGCGTCCGTGTTCGAACGAACTGGGTCGTATTGCTAACGGGTACGCCAGTGTGGGATCCAGTCTAGGAAGAAACGGAGATCAAACTCAATACAACATTGATTTCGTTCATAATCACCCATAATATTGTATATAAACCCCCTACTGTATTAACCTCACAAGACATTCAGCACCGGAGGCACCTACATTCGCAGTTTAGGGAATATCAAATCCATGGATCAGAGCCGTTGGTTATCCCGTGGATGCTCTTTTAACCAATAGAGGAGGTTGGCGAGGAGCACACTAACAGGAGACGAGAACGGCTTGCAAATGGCAATCCGTAGCAGTTGCAGTCAAGCTTAGAATGACGTCATGTCGTGATCATTCTAGTGACGTACGGTTCGACGCCCCCGGACGGAAGCTATTTATGATGTAGTATTTTAAAAGGAGGGGTCGATAAGGCTATTAATCCTTCGACTTTGCTATCTAGGGACTCATGGGGACCCTTGCGTTATGGATATCACGCAATTTCCCCGCTAGTCACCATAACCTTTGGAGTGTATTTATATGCGCGCTGAATACTTTGACCCACTTGAGTTATAACTGGAGTTTGACGTTGGCCCGCAAATATTCGAAAGATTCTTGTTGAAGCGAGTCCAAAACAAGCCGTGCTTTTTGAGGTTTGGCAGATGTACTTGGAACATAGCGTGCTATGACGTCAGTCAGTGTGCGTTGATCATATGTTTACAAACAATAATAAACATCACTATAACTATATAAATTTACTTAAATATAGTAGTGTCCATTTCGGAACAGCTCAGTAAAAGACGAGGTGTGTTCGTGCAAGGGTTTCCTGGAAAAAAACCGAGTTGTTTTCGAAGGGTTTTGTTTTGCAGCCGTGTGTACATGTAGGTTACATGGTTGACCGATCAAACGTTCTTATGCATGTTAAGTCGTAGTTAAT
This sequence comes from Actinostola sp. cb2023, assembly GCA_033675265.1. NCBI lineage: Eukaryota > Metazoa > Cnidaria > Anthozoa > Actiniaria > Actinostolidae > Actinostola > Actinostola sp. cb2023. The sequence goes on from JAUJYZ010000576.1 coordinate 58,616, forward strand.
GTATGCTGTGAGTCATGTTTGAGTCATGCTTCACATGACAGGAACGTGAGCACTGGATGCATTGTTTCTTATACACTATATATCAACTTTACTACCGTATTTACCTATCTACATTACTTATTTACCTATAGATTAATCTACCTTACTAATAAACCACCCATATGTATACCTCTCTAAAATACTATATTTATCTATTTGGAATGGTTTATTTAACCCGCGAATTAAAAATCTATTATAGAATAATTGGTAGATTACGCGCGCTTTGATTGGTCGAGAGCCGTTGTTATTAAAGTAAACACACAGATGACGTCACAAAATGACGCAATTCTCAAAATATTATATAAAATAAATGTATTCCATTTTGCCGTGCGTATGTATTCTACTAGATGCACAGAAGACGCCAAAATGCGGTGAAAACAACAGTCGGTCATTGTTCTCATCAGACGTCATCTGTGCATCTATGAGGTACAGACGCACAGGAAATTCAGTGGAATCTATGTTTAAAATAGTCAATGTCCAATAGTCCAATAGAAACAAAAGAACACAATGGAATTAGGGTTTACTAATATCTATTTCACGGATTTAGTAAAATTGCTTTGATCTGAACCATACAGCTATTTACTCGGGCCCTTCCGAAGGAAGCCCGAGTTATAAAATGGGCTTTCTTTTTATTATTATTATTTTTTTGTTAGGCCACGGAATGCGAAGTATTTGATCATATCGGTACACACAATGTGAAGTATGTGACCTCGAGTTTTGCCATGCGAGCCGGCTTCGCCAGATCATAGTCTGAATCGTCTGGATGTTATATTATTATGTCTCTGAAGCTAGAGAGCGAGGGTTTGATTTTCCAGTAGATTTTGTTTTGATAGCTAATCTCGCTTTGCTTGCTGCCTGACTGTCGTCACGCATCTAAACGAAGTCAAATGTCTTCTATACTTTGTACCGCTGTAATTGTGTGTTGTGGTAAGCTTATAACTGACACTGATAGATCTTTATTTTGTTGAATTTTGAAATTATTGTATAAGTAAATCACTGATTTGAATGCCCAGAATCGGCAGGAAATATTGTGCATGATTGTTCGCCGAGTCACGTTGCGATGTCTAGTTTATTTAAGCTTATATTTGTATTCGGTATAGATATATTTATGGCACCAAATAAACTATTGTCATTGTCATTTCTATGATTCGCTGAGTTTGCGAATTCAGTACTGAAATTGCAAGGATCGAAAGGATCTTCTACCGAGTCACGCAACGATCGCACTAAGATATCTATATTTAGTTCAAATAGGCTACATTTCAGTTAGAAGCCCGACTTCACGCTAGACGGAGCGTCTAGTTTATATTCATTTCGTTCATTCATTACATGCAGAGAGCTCATGTAACTATGAAAGAGTATTTTAAATATGTTTTCTTGATCAGACGATTCACTGAATTACTGATTGCTGTACCCATTTAGGCGATGCTACTAGGGTATTTAAAATTTGGGGGGCCGGTAAAAATTATTTGTTGAGCGTTTTCGAAAGGGCTGGTACACGAACTCATAATTCCGAAAGTATGATTCGCTCAAACGGGTCAAATAGTTTCCGAGTGTATATCAAACTATTGTTCGCTCTAGGTTCGAAAACTAGAAGTGATGGGTCATCGTTATGTTATTAGAAGTGCTAACTCATCGTTCCAATCTCCTTTGTCACGCAAATGTCATTGTCATAATGCCCGAGTGTACGCTCATTGAGCGTCTTGTTCAAAAAAGGTTGGTGAAGGTTTTGTTGCATCTTGCATACCAAGCCCGAAATGCGGCATTGTGGATCATATGTAAATATAAATGTCAGCATGCACATACAGAAGAAAATATGCCGGCTCCATATTGCGAAGACAAAGTTTGGGAAAATTCCCAGAGTCCATATTGTTGTGACCTTTCGCTGATTCCATTCACATAGTACATTTCGGGCTTGGTATGCAACATGCAACAAAACCTTCACCAACCTTTTACTCGGGCCCAGGCCGCAGGCCGCCCGAGTTAGAAAATGCGGATTTCGGTAGTAGTAGTAGTAGTAGTAGTTTTGTTCGGCTTCAAAATGACGAGTATGCGACGTATTTAATCGTATCCGGAGTTTCAAGATTACTCCGCAGATTTGAAAAGATAAAGGAGAGACAGGACTCAAGTAGATTATGAATCTTAGTTTTGAAAGCAGCTGTAGATCTTCAAGCTATTAAAAGGTCAGGATTCTAGTTCATCGTTCAATGACTAGAAGTGGTAAAAGGACTAGAAGCTCGCTTAAAATATATATTTTTTAAAACAACGCGAGGCCGTTATCGGAACCATCTGACCTATGCAACCTCAAGACGTATCATGTTCGTACTCACCGGACTAATAGTCTCCCTCGTCACTCAACTGTCACTGATTGTCATGACGTCAGAGAAATTATATTGTATTGAAGAAGATGTCCTTGTTTTATTCGACGTTCGAACCGTAACTCGAACCCGAACTCGATTCCAAACTCGACGTTTCGGGATCTGAAGCTAGAGAGGGGGCCTTTACACAAACTCATCAAAATCAAATCAATTGAACTCAAAGTCAAAAGGTAATCAAATGAACTCAAAGGCAAATCAAATGAACTCGACACATACATGTATATACATAGTCTCCCTCGTCACGCAACTGTCAGTCATTGTCAGGTCTCTCCTCGCGCAGCTGACATTGTCCTTGTTCTTCAACCAACTGGCATTCATTTTCAAGTACTTCCTCGAACAACTGACATTTTCCTTTTCACAATGCCCGAGTGAACGCTCATTGAGCGTCTTGTTTGAAATAGCTGTATACCTATCTACATACTGTAAGTATTAATTTGTCTATTTACCTTTGTAATAACCCCCTCCCTCTAGAAAACGCATAAAATTAATCAACCCCCCCCCCCCCCCCCCCCCCCCCCCTATTATTATTACGGAATCTCCCACAAGGAGATGAAAAAACAAGTATTTTATTTTGCTCTTCCGTGTCAATGTTGGTATGCAGTTGTTGGCTCTTGATTTCTTTAGAATAGTAAGTACAAAGACGGCTCACAGTCTCTCTTTTTGCCGGTTGGTTACGGTCAGGATATCTTAGTACTTTACTAGCAAATACTTCAAGTAACGCTATTTCTGCCACGTTCTATGAAAGACTTAAAAGCTGCTAAGCCTTCGCTTAGCAAAATCAAACCCACTGTAAGATTCAATTCATGTTTCTTTCCTTAGCATTGAGTGGTAAAGAAGCCATTTTCTTTGCTATACCAAAGTATTATTAACAACAACAACAACATATCAGATAAACGAAGTTTATTTCTCACTGTATATGCGTGAGAATGTCACCGTGTTTGTTTTGTGTCCCGCGGAATTCCATTCACTTCCTGTTTACAATTCTGGCGCGAAAACACCGCGAGAAAATGGCGACCCCTTGAAGAATGTTAAACTTGTCACCATGTCTCTCTCTTCTTCCACTGGGTGTTTGTGGACCGAGTCCATGATGCCTTGCGCACACTTGGCTGATAGAGATTTTAGATCAGATATTGAACGATTTGGCGGTCGGTTTGAGCCATCCTCGACCAACAACAATACTGTGTTCTATTATTAACAGTCTAGATTACAGAGTTTTAGCAAGTAAACAGAAACATTGGCGGCGCAAGGTATCATGGGCTCGGATTCAGGGTCTTTCTGAAAAGCAGTGGAATTTTTCAGTAAGCAAAATCTCGTTTTCGTACTACTAACTACTACATTAAAGAGTTCATTTCTAAAGAAACTATGATGCTACTTGATCCATGACGTCATTATACCAGATCTTCCATGGGTTCATGTTCTGTACAAGCTAAATATTTTTAGAGAAATTTATTTGATGGAAATTCCCAGGCAGACTTTTTGTTCTCATAAATATGTACAAATTGATCTAACATGAAAGCGTTGATTTTTCTCTCTTTAGCTTCTAATTGCTAAATTGCTTCCTTTTCGCAAGAAAGCGTTAGGTTATTCCCTTTAACTTCTAATTGCTAAATTGCTTCCTTTTCGCCAATTTTTATTAGAAACTCAAATGCCAGAAGTCAGTCTGTTATATGTCCTCTAAGGACGGAAACGGAAAATAGTGAGTTATTTTGACCCGAGGGAGCTGTAGCGGAAGACGGTGGGGCGGTACCTTACACTCCTCTCGTCGAGTAATTTCCTGATATGACATTCACAAAAACTGTGTTTTACACGAATTTGTTTCTCAACGTGACATCCGGGATATTTACTACAATCGTTCCTTCCCCTATCCCCTCCCTCCCCTAGTCCCACACGGCTCTCTGAACCAATGTACAAGCGCTGGTAAATCAATGATATAAATAACCGATTAACCATCGGGAAATACGAGCCAATATCGACCTCTCCCAACAAGTGAATTTTTACTTTCCGGAAAAAGCGGAAACAATTATTGTGGTGAGAGACTTTGAGAGGTTATATTTTGGGCGAGGTGAGGCTTGCATTTCATAAGATCAGCCTAGAAAACATCACCTGATGCAATGGAACGAACCAATAACGAAATAGGTTCTAGTAGTAGTACTGAAATTACACTTGTATCACATTAATATTGGACACAATTTCAGTGGAACTTTTGGATTCAAACAGAATCGACGTCGGAGTGTGGAAGGGCTATTAGTTTGATCTTTCGGAATGCTGTAAGGAAAATTGAGGTTGTGGAGGCTAGATTTGAATACGCCCGTGAGAGATGGATCTGTAGTCGGAATTGATTTTTCATTAAAAAATAGAGAGTTGTTTTTAACTCGTTTCATTTTGCTAGAGTCTTGAACAGTGTAAGAACACTCATTCATAATGAAAATTTGATTACTGTTTACACTGTGGAATATCAGAATGCTGTAAAATGTATAACAATCAGTAGAATAAAATTATGTTTAATTGTTCAGATTTATTCTTAATTTCACCCATTCATTTTGTTCAAAACTCGAGCATCTTTAATTGTTAAGTGAAACATGATAATATTTAAAAATTTGCTTAGTTATTTTCATCAATTTATCATTCAAATAATTGTATTATTCCACAACCGTTTCACCGTCTTTTGTGCATTGTAATTAATTGCTGAAAAGCCCTAGAGGGAACTTTTAAGAAATATTTATATTATTATATTCAAATTTGAAAAACAAACTGCTGAAAGTATAGCAACAAGTAGGTAACGGAAAGTGAAACACTTTACAAGTTGTGTATATAATATTCCCAGTCATTCTATAAGTTTTGGTTTGGGGTAGCTATAGAATACTGACTTTACATGAATTGGATTCCAACTTGTAAGTTTGCACTGTGCAAGGCAGGAGTTTGTTGGCACGGACCGTATTTACTAAAATAATTCAAAATCTTCGGTCACAGACAATCTGTCTCAGGCGTGCTTATTCAGTCTTTCGCTTGCTTTGCAACTACGTACTAGAATACTTCTACGCAAGTGTTTCACGAGTTTTATATGCCCAAATCTACTCATTCCTAAAAGTTCTTTGAATTTCACCAAATTGAAGTTCTAAGTAGAACCGAGTGGCAGAATGAACTCGAAAGCGAAAAACGCACCATTCTATGTCCAAAGGATGTGGTCAAAATAGAGGAAATTACGGCGGTATTAATATCTATGTGGAAATAAGTATGACAATAAAAACGCGGTCGGCATTTCCTGTCATGACGAAGTTTCACTTTTGGACACAAAACACTATAATTATTGTATCTAGTTGAAAGTATTTTATCCATATTCCTATCTTATTTTCTCAGCAAACTTTCAATCCACTTACTATAAGTATTAGATTCTTGCAATGTTGATCCAAAATCTAAAAATAACATTAGTTTTAAATATAAAATTGTTCGAAATTGTTTGTAGTTTCCCGCGCAGTGAATTAATGATTTATTCTGGATTTTTTTTTCGGATTTCCATGAATGAAATTATTCTTTTTCCTCTTCCTTTTGTCGGAAGTAAGCTTCATTTATCGAGACTTCATTTCAGAATTCGTATCGAAATACAACACGATGAACAAAAGAAAGATTAGAAACTAGAATATTTTAACACTGAACTAATATCAGCTATATCTCAACACTGCTTTGATACGATCCTTGATGCTATCACTCATTTGATCTCTACCAGTCATTCACTACACTTTCCTTTCTCGCCCGAACCAGACAAACTCCATTTCAGTCACTACTTCAAAATCTGCTCTCAGTAACCAAGACTTACCTTGAAACCAAGCAAGCGAAAACTTTGTTTATGTTAAGTTGTCAAGAGCCGGCACGCAATCTCGGCGTTTAGAAATAAATCCGTTCACGATGTAGCCAACTGACCGATTGAGAGTATAAGTATTATGGCCGTGTGAGGGGTGATACCATCGATTATATATGCCAGTGATCAGTGTGTACTATAAATGAACGTTACTCAAGTCACGGCTAAGCCCAGTGACGTTTACGGAAACCACAGCGGTTGCGAACGCCAGTGGTAATTGAGGTTAGAGCGACAAAATTACGTCCACAAAACAAGTTAAGTCACTGTAGAATTATACTAGTATTATATACAGTGAAAACTAAATATTTTGAGTACTACAGTAAATATCCCCAAACATACAGAATCATATAATACGGCATTTATATAATAAAGTTTTTAAGCAACATTCACCTTGAGTTGGTAGTTTGATTCATTTCTGTTGGATAAACCATTTTGTGATGCAGTGGCTGTTGTTGATTTGACCAAAGAGTGTTTGCGTCCTGGGCCGTGGTGTACTGAAGGCCGTTTTCCACCGTAGAATGATAATATCCGTTGGAATACTGATTGTTGAAGACCTGATACTCCTGTCTCGGATACATTATATACTGAGTAGAGTTTATAAACTGTGTGTTTGATTCTTAGCGCTTCCGCTGGTAATGTCGGTACTACCAGTCAATAAAGCCCTGCTAAAGCCCCTTCATAACATGTGCAATTGTCTTCGAGAGGTGACCTTTCTCGAGTAGTGCGGAAATGACTTTGGCATGAGGTCTCGACACTCTCTCAAATCATTAACTGATTACATTGTTCTTTCTTCAGAATTTAAAATTTTACGCATTTTTCGCTGATCGATAAGAAAGGTGTTTTGTTTGTGTGTGGATTTTTGAGAGAATTTCGATGGAAAAATAGTTCGACAGGCGAGTAAATTCGAGCAGCTTTTGGACGTGAGTTGTCATTGAATACGACGGAAACCCACAGGAAACCGGATGCTCTGACGTGTAACAGCGTATTTGCTATCGGAAGCTCTTTACAAAAGAGATATTTTAAGGCTCACGGCTGAGCATTGAATTCTCTATTGACAAACCAGTTAAATCGAAATTAACTGAGCCAAGCAATGAAACTCGACAAACACCTTGAGGCGACTTGCGTCTACTAGATTTGCACAGAGAGTATTTGTGCCGAATATTAAAACAATCTATCATCACTCAATCTTTGTGGAGAGAAAAGAAATCGGGAAAGAAAACTCAGGAATTCCTGAAACTGAGGTTCTAGCCGGTCGTTCTAGTGATTGTAACTTCTGCCGGGATTCCGCACGTGCAGTGTCGAGGAAAGAGGGAAGGAAGGGGTGTCCGTCACTAATATCATCGGGAATATTCCTTCGCTGGTCGGCATACCAGTGGTCGGGTTATCGGGAATGTTCGACCAGTGATCGGGAATATTCGATCAGTGGTCGGGACATGGATTTTATTTTTATTAGTGGTTTGTAGTATCAGGAATATTCGGTCGGTGTTCGGCATATCCATTTTACATTGAGTATTTTATAAAGTTTTATTTTAATTTCTTGTTGAAGGCTGAGCATCATAGAACAGGTAGCCAATTTGTCAATCAACTTCAATGACTTCGAACGTCTCTGTAAGCTGTTATTACAATAACAGTGATAATATCGCCATTATGTGGAAAATATGCTTCGACTTTGACGCCGATTTCACCGGAAATACCTCGTTCAGTCTCTTGTTGACAGGGTTGGCGTCTAGGCTAAAGGCTTTACTTCCTAGATAATTTTGCGATAAGGATTTCATTCAAGGCAATCCTTACTACTCTCCAGCAATAGACCTCTTTAGCTTCGTATGTAAATTGACCCATTTCAAACTATGTGATGTAAACATGGTGTTCTCTGGAGAATTAGTCCTTTCAATATGAACGAATAAATTTCAGAAATATAAAGGAACAATTATTCTCCAGAGAATATCATGTTTACATCACATGGTTTGAAATGGGCAATTTGCATACAAGCTAAAGAGGTCTATTGAGTTTAGTGGGACTGAAATATATTGGTACTGGGAAACCCGGTTAAACCTGTTTCTGAGGAGATTGGCAATCACACCATTCGAACGCTTCAAACATCTTGAATCACTGAAGAAAAAGTACATTTTCACAAACCTAATAAAGTTATCTAGAGAGATAGTTACAGAAGTTCAGACGCCGCTTTCTTTCCAACACGAAAGGCCCGGCGAAAGGAAACTTTGATTTCGTCCATTAACGGCTGTGTTTGTATAATCATTATCGTCGAGAAAATGTGCATTCCTGTTAGGCTGTTAACACAGGAAACCGTGCACTAAGGGTGTACAGAAGGTGGCCCTGAGACTATAATTAGTATCAAGAATCCCTCACTCTAACGGGGGCAATTTAGGGCGAGGGAGCAGGAAGAACCGTAATGGATTCTCTACACTCGTGGTGTACAGAAGGTGGCCCTGAGACTATAATTAGTATCAAGAATCCCTCACTCTAACGGGGACAATTTAGGGCGGGGGAGCAGGAAGAACCGTAATGGATTCTCTACACTCGTGGTGTACAGAAGGTGGCCCTGAGACTATAATTAGCACCAAAATCCCTCACTCTAACGGGGACAATTTAGGGCGGAGGAGCAGGAAGAACCGTAATGGATTCTTGCTTTTATCAATCAAATCTAAAGTTACCGCCATTCCACTCTGCATAACTCGCGGTCCCGGCAGAATGAAACTCACCCTGGAATTCATAGAATCCTATCGGGACTCGTGCTGTAAGACTGAGTTGCACGTCTCACTGCGGCTGTACGTCGCTGTGACCGGATGGACCCCTACCGTGATGAAAATCCATTTAAAAAATCATAGTCCAGATTATCTCCGAGAACAATTAAGAAATATTGCCAGAGGCTTTTACCGTTACAGAGATCGACGAGGGAAGGTCGCTTCACGTAGCTTGAGTAGAGGTTTTGGGTGGCTACGCTGCAGCGTGTTTCAAATATGTCCTAATAAATTCACTTATCCCTTTATCCTTAATGCAGCGAGGCACCCTGCCCCACCCTGTTACAGGGGGTTTAAAACTTTCTGTAAGGATTTGTGTTGCTTTCCAAGCCAAACATTCATACAAATCCTTTTAGAGACAGCAAACTAGGAACGCCTGTAATTTTCGTGCTATCTATGGAATTTGTTTCAATTTGTTCTCGTATTCCTTGGTCTTTGGGTAAAAAATTAAAAATGACACAAGCTTTTACACGGTCATTCCACGGTCAATAATAATAATGATGGACGTTCTTATATAGAGCGCACTAGTAGTCACATAGTCTCAATACGCTTTACAACCGATGGAGGACTTTTTCGGGCTGCATATGAAAGGCGCCCACGGCAGCCAAGCAGCCTACAGTCATGAGGAGTTAGTACGTTAATACCGTCTTGTTTTTAAAATTGCTAGAGTGATTGCAATAAACCCGTGAAATACTTAGTAGACTAATATATACACACTAGTAGACTTTATTTCCATTGTTTTCTTTTGTGAATATTTGACTATTACACACCAACATCTAATTTTTATTTCACGGGTTTATTGCAGTCAGTCTACTAGTTTAACCGCTCAGTCGTCTCTATCAGAGAAGGGGTATAATGAAATAGCTTTGATCTTTGTCCTCTTGGCTTTCAACGTTCAGGAAATACTTTACTGCGGGCATGTAATTCATTCCAAGCCATTCCCACATTCCACCTCAAAGTCCACCCGTCCATTCCAGATTTCCACATCTCGTCTTATCATCGAAACACAAGACGAGACTCGGGGAATCTAAGTGGTGTTTGTTTATGAATGTCTCTTGATTTATCTGAGTGTCTTATGTTTGCACCAGTTTGGAGCCACAGTTGTTGGAAGTTTATCCACCGACTAGGATAAGTCGATCTCTACACGTGATACTTCCGGTCGCTCCTTTGATGTGATTAACTTCGTTTCCGGTTTGTATGTTTCATTAGTTTCATTAGACAAACAACGGGGTCTGGGAAAACGAGACCGGAAGTCAATGTGTCATGATCCGGATTACTAGGAATCCACTATGGTAAAGGGATATGGGCCGACCTGGGAAGCACTACACGAATATATAGCTAATGAACAAAGGTATTTTTTTTATTTTTTTTATTTTTACTAATGAACAAAGTTATTCGTGAAAGGACCAATATTTTTTTTTTTTTAAATTTGATATTTATATACAGCTATTTCAAAAAAGGTTGGTGAAGGTTTTGCTGCATGTTGCATACCAAGCCCGAAATGCACTATGGGCGATGTGAATGGAGTCCGCGAAAGGTCACAACAATATGGACTCTGCAAACTTTGTCTTCGCAGTATGGAGGCGGCATATTTTCTTCTGTATGTGCATGCTGACATTATTCATACATAATCCACAATACATTTCGGGCTTGGTATGCAAGATGCAACAAAATCTTCACCAACCTTTTTTGAAATAGCTGTATATAGCTAATTGCATAATCGTTGTCGGGTTGAAAATCATAAATCATAGAAGCTGAGACCGCAAGGATGGATGGGAAATCAGTTCATGAGCCACATTACGTACAGATATATTCAGTGTTCTCGTAGTTTTGAAGGTATATGAGCTATTTAACTAAGATTCTACAAGTCTGGATAAAAAGGTCGATGATTTGACGGTGTTATTTGAGAGTTTTAATTTCCCAGAATTCCTTTTGGTCATAGCTTTCATGATTTTCAACCCGACAACAATTATGCAATTAGCTATATACATTTTTTTAAAGTGTTTGCATAATGGCTCCAGTCAGATCGATCTTTATGTACTCTGGTTATTTACAATTGATTGGAACATGGAACTATTGACATAGGAACCCTGCACTGTTGTCACTTGCTTTATAGATACGATCATCTCTATCTAGCCACAGGAAGTTGTGGATAATATCGTAAACATATTTTTCCTGTAAATACTGTAACAGGAAAAATATTTTTACGATATTCTCCACAAAACCACAGCTTGGGCTTCCTGTGATCTAGTGAGAGAGCAACCCAGTCCCGACACGTATACGTTCAATTTCTTTTTCTCAGTTTGACTAACTTCCTTCTACACGTAGACTGCAAAACAGCCCCTACTTCTTCGCGAAACTCCGTCGAGAAGAGTTGAAGTCGATCGAGTCATTGCGGCCGCGAGAGAATAAGACGAGACGAAAAGACGAGAGGGGAGTCTCGCCTCATTCTCTCGCGGCCCCAACCGTTCGCGAAGTTGCAGTCCTGATTCTACACGTAAATCATTCTAAGGTGGAGTTTCAGTAACCGCTTTACGGGTACTTTACCCAGGGGGGGACCCGGGGTACTTTACAACTAAGTGGACGGGTAAAAGCGATTCGTAAACGGTTTGTATCCCGTGAATAGTCGGTGGCTTCGGATGTAGGCTTTAGCACATTCTGCCGGCAGCATTTCGAGCATAATTGGGCCTTAGGAGCAGAATATGTAATTGGGGCATAATCCGGGCATAATAGGCCATTTTGCGTCTTTTGGGGCCTGGGAACGAGGGAATGTTTGGACGAGAGGGAGCTGGGTACTAGCAAATCAAAGATGGCGGCGGAACAAACAGAAATCCATGACTGGCCATGATGAAGAAGAAGGACAAGAAAGACTGTTGGTTACCAATGCTTTAACTGTATTGCAGGCTCAGAAAAAATTAAATAATAAATGCGCATTCGTTGCTTGGGTGAAATCATGGCCGCTTGTTTTTCATGTTTGAGTAATTGTAACCCAGGAATATTGAATTTTTCAGAGGTTTCAAAAGTACTGTTTCAAAGCCGAGAATGAGGCTAGCTAGACGGGGTTTCCAGTCCGAGGCGAAGGAAATTATTTCATGCAATGACCTAAAGGCAATAAATAAAGAGTTACAAGATTTTAACCCGGAAAATCAAGAATTCTAGTCTTTCCATATGCTCTGCTCATGCGCAGAGTCGAGGGCATCGTATCCCACATGTGTTGGACTATTGAGTAGCATGAAGTAGAGCCTGCTTTCAGATTTTAAAAAGCGAATTGGCAGACAGTTGCATTGTCTCTACTCTGTCCAAGGTCCCGATTATTGTTATATGAGGGATAAGAACTCATGTACAATCATCAGTAAGAGACGATTAGTTCTAATCGTCCCTCGTGATAAGTACTGGGGAGAGCACAGATAGCCCAAGCTCTTGTTGACAGAGAATACAGAGAATGTATGTGAAATTTAAATCGTAAAATGTTCGAAATAAATGGCAATATTTGTCTTCAGTGTTTACCTGTGTATCGTGTTTTTTTGTATATTTGAATGTTTCCTGGTGATTTGGTGGTGTTTTTAGGTGATTTTAATCCCATCTCTAAAGACGAAGTCAAGGTAGGAGTCTACGGAGACGGTGGCTTTGGTTCAAAAGGCCGTAAATCAGCAGAAAATCACTCCACTCCACAACGAATTTTTCACTGGATACCATTTGTCCAATAAATATCCAGCCCAAACATGGCCGTATCCCGTCACTTCTTCCTGTCGAGATTCGCAAATAAATACGTCCAATCTGAAAAGTTCATCCGCGGACGGATCAGCTTCGCTACGGGCCAACCGTCATTTTACCAATCATAACTCTGCGGGGGAGGGGTAAGCACAAGTTTGTCGACTGCCATATTGCTGGTTTGCAATACAAGTCACGGCGGCCATCTTGGTTGAACTTCAACAAAAGATTGCTCATTAGTGTCTATTGTTTGTTCAACCAACATGGCCGCCGTGTCTTTCTCTCTTGATTCTCAAGGGATTGATTGAAAACCAAGAATAGCTGTAATTTCAAATTATAAAACACGTCTTACCTGGAAAACATTTTCAATTTCAACCATAGTCACTGTATTTTTAATATCCATTTTCAAAATCTATACAGATAAGCTAAACTTTGTTGGTTTTTCCCCTGCGTTAGTCAAAAGTTTGTCTTCGGTACCCAGTCCCCCACATAGTTATGATTGGTAAAATGACGGTTGGCCCGTAGCGAAGCTGATCCGTCCGCGGATGAACTTTTCAGATTGGACGTATTTATTTGCGAACAGTCTAGACAGGAAGAAGTGACGGGATACGGCCATGTTTGGGCTGGATGTGTTGGATATTTATTGGACAAATGGTATCCAGTGAAAAATTCGTTGTGGAGTGATTTTCTGCTGATTTACGGCCTTTTGAACCAAAGCCACCGAGTCCGTAGACTCCTACCTTGACTTCGTCTTTAGCCGATTAAAATCACCTAAAAACACCACCAAATCACCAGGAAGCATTCAAATATACAATAAAACACGATACACAGGTAAACACTGAAGACAAATATTGCCATTTATTTCGAAAATTTTACGATTTAAATTTCACATACATTCTCTGTATTCTCTTGGGCTACCTGTGGGGAGATAGCCTCCTTTGCAGCCGTTCTTTGTTTCGGGATCCCTGTCCCGAAACAAAGAACGGCTGCAAAGGAGGCTAGTGGGGAGAGTAATGTAATCGGAGTAATCGGAAATCGGAGTAACTGTAAATTTTTTCCAGTTACTCTCGCCAGTACTTTCCGTACTTTCAAGGTACATCACGTGGCATTATTCTGCGCATTTGATTGGCTGGTTACCTCATTAATAATTAATGAGCATGAGAAGTATAAATTCGGGGGGGGGGGGGGGGGGGGGGGGGGGGGGGGGGGGGGGGGGGATTTTCCCATGCCCATATATAAAGTGGTGGCGATGCTCGTCGTACCTTTTAGGGGTCCAGCAACATCCGCGATTTGGTACACAAATCTAAAAGGACCACGAGAGACTAAGCCGGATTTTAGGATTTTTGATTTAAAAAAACGAGTTGTGAAACAATACTCCAGTTTCGCGTTGTTTAGAGATGACCGCTGTCCCTGACAAAAAACGCATTTGTACAGGCTTAGCCTCGATTCAGATTTGTTGTACACCAAATACAATTTATAATCAAGCATTTCTCCAAGTAAATTATTCTTGTTTTGATATAATCCAAATCTCTCTTTTTCATTGTGTAATATACTTTTTTTAAATAGAAGCTATAATATCTTACTTGAAACTTAGTCATATAGCAATAGAATTGCAATAAATTTTTAAAATTATTGTTCCTGCAGTATGAGTGAGTGAAAATGCTAATTCGAGAACAATAGAGTCACCCCCTCCCTCCTGCACTAATCACAATACAATATACTAATTACTAAATTAAAAGAACATCAGTTCAAACACATGTTTATTGAGTTTCTTGTTAATTATAACTCGTGGATTCAAAAACTCTATTTGAGTTGGACTGCGAGCCATCTCTTTATTTTCCATCCTCAGAAAATCCAATGGGAATATTGATAGTGAATAACCGCTGACCAATGTGTTATATGGGGGAGGTATACTACTTTCAAGGATACTAGTGTAGACTGCGAGCCGTCTCTTTATTTTCTATCCTCAGAAAATCCAATGCATGGGAATATGGGAATATTATTATTGATAGTGAATAACCGCTGACCAATGTGTTATATGGGGGGAGGTATACTACTATTATGGATACCAGTGTAGACTGCGAGCCGTCTCTTTATTTTCTATCCTCAGTAAATCGTACGGGAAGCGCGATAGTGAATAACCGCTGACCAATGTGTTATATGGGGGAGGTATACTACTATTATGGATACTAATGTAGACTGCGAGCCGTCTCTTTATTTTCTATCCTCAGTAAATCGTACGGGAAGCGTGATAGTGAATAACCGCTGACCAATGTGTTATATGGGGGAGGTATACTACTATTATGGATACCAGTGTAGACTGCGAGCCGTCTCTTTATTTTCTATCCTCAGTAAATCGTACGGGAAGCGCGATAGTGAATAACCGCTGACCAATGTGTTATATGGGGAGGTATACTACTATTATGGATACTAATGTAGACTGCGAGCCGTCTCTTTATTTTCTATCCTCAGTAAATCGTACGGGAAGCGCGATAGTGAATAACCGCTGACCAATGTGTTATATGGGGGGAGGTATCCATCAATACATCTGATATTTGGAAACCAGACAAATCAGTGCAATTGACGTTAAACTATTCTCAGTAGAATAAATGTCTATTGTAAAACAGTCATAATGATATACGACAATTGGCGAGTGGTTAAACAATAGTCTCAATTAACTATTGTTGAGTTTCTCAAAACAACCGAAGACGATGATGAAGAAAGAGACCGCTCTACAAAATGTACAGCTCTTTACCGAAAAATCCTTTTCAAATTTTGTAAGGAGTTCGATTACTGTACTATTCAGCGTTCTATTTTACTCAACTCCCCCCCAGCCTCCTTTGCAGACGCTAGCTTTTACTACTCAGATGGTTCCTTGAGACTCTCAACAACTATTCATATCAAACTTATGTCCTGCATCATTGAACATTTGCTCCTGTTGGGACACAGTATCACGAGGACAACGTTTTTGAATGCGCTTGTGCAAGATGAAATTATTGAATTACAAATGTGCTTTGTTTACTATTAAAAGCACGTTTGAGGCCCGATTAATCGAGCAATTTGTTCTTTGGCCGCTAAATAAAGCATTTCTCAATTGATCTTTTTCCGCCTTTGACAATGTGTAAATTAGAAGTATAAAAGAGGATGCTAGAGTGCAATTTAGAAAAGCTTGAAAACTAAATAACTAATTAGTACTAAATAGCACTAATGAAACAATAGAAAACAATAGAAATAGCACTATTTAGTACTATTTAAAATTAGTACTATTTCACGCTTTTCTAAATTGCACTCTATAGAGCTGCATATGTTTCTTCAACAGGGGAAAATAGATCACAAATTCGAACTTCAGACCTATTTAGTGATCTTGTGTGTAAATATTAGAAATTGCCTTCAAAAACGTCCTTTCCGAACCATAATTTATTTGTCTATGTAGCTTCTACATACAGACCGGGATAAAGAGCACCAATATGATGTTCACGATTACCAAACAAAGAGTTTTAGATTTCATTTTGCCACCGCTTAATTATATCCAATATACATGTATTTTATATCAAAACGCGCGTATCATTACAGAGCATTTGAATCTGGCGGTAGGTTTTTGATTGACACAATTCCCAAATAATTCAAAGGGTTTTTGTGTGTAGCGTATCTAACGCTCTCCCATATCTCTTCAGAGATTTCAGTTCGATCAATTTTAAAGAAACGGAAAATGCCACCTTCAAACCTCTTTATTTGTGCTTGAATTGACAGCTTATTCATTCCTTACATATTCGTCTTTTATAATCCGTTGGTAGGTTTTTGATTTATATTTTAACAATGCAGTAAAAAGCAAAAATGTATCAAAATCATGCTGTTTTTCGCCTAAACAAGACTCGCCTCATCTGCATATGTGAAACAATGACCTTTTGTATAACATAAGTTTGATATGTATCGCCTGAAGGTTGAAGCACGCAGTAGGTCATTTGGACTTCAGTTGCGGTATCACCTGTCATATGACTTTTGTAAATTTTAACCGAAGACAAATGAAAATGTGACAACTGGAAAGAGCATGCTAAAGTTAGTAAAAGTGGAAAGTTTGAAGGGAATTGAGTAAATAGGGCAATAGTTACAGGCATTCAAACTTTGCCTTTTTTGTATGGAAATGTATGTCTTTGACTTTTGTCTTACTTGCTTGATTCTTTTGAAATTTTAAACTTTTACTAATTTTAGTATGCTCTTTCAAGTTATGATATTTTCGTTTATCTTCGGTGAAAATTTAAAAAGTCACGTGACATGTGATACAAGTTCATTATTCATCAGTATTCGCCGATTGAAAGGGAAGGTCGAAAAACAGAAAACTCACTTCAACACCTATCAAGTTAACTCTTCAATATTTGTTCTTTGCAGATTATAGAAAGCTAGCAATAATAACGAGATGCATTGCGATCATAAAACAATTTCCAAAAAAGCGCGGGAACCGAATCGTAAAATACAAGTTTGCAGAACTCTATTTTATTGGTCCAATCGATTGTATAAGGTTTCGTCAATACCATCGAATTTAATAATTCCTTGATCCGCTAGAGAACTAGCAATAAATACTAGATGGCGGTCATCAGTTCACCTTCTCAGTCTCAGTTGAACACCAAAGTCGAAGAAACGTTAGATTTTAAGATTGTTTTGGCTATTCAGCATCGAGAAATACATGCACTTAATTTCCTTTTTTCTGCACTGAATTTCAACTTTTTGCGCTGAACTTCAACTTTTTGCACTGAATTTCAACTTTTTGCGCTGAATTTCAACTCGGCCAATCAGAACGCAGAAATTATTGTAGTATGTGTATTATTAATACTAAAACCATATAATTAGACAATTCCGATCGCCCTCGTTTTCTATGAGCTCAGATATAGTCAACTCAACTCATACAGAGGGAGGGCTCTGGGGATTGCACCCCCCCCTATGGATGTTTTTTATACTTGTATAGAGTATGTCTGTCCGTAGTGAGATCCCTCTTGCACTTTCAGCTCTCTCCCTCTCGTAAGAAGAATATAATTCATTCATACTGTTGGCATGCACGACCGTTCGACTGATAAGAGAAGGAAGCTGCCTTTTATAGAATGTGGTCGTACGCGTTGCCGAATGGAAATCGTCTATATTTTTCTTGGAAGGAGTTTATGAAGGTCTTCAATTCAATTCAATTCAATTCAATTCAATTTATTTTCAATACCACAGGATTTACAATAATTAATTAAGAAGAAAGAATAATACAAACATAGGGTATTTGCTACCTAGAAATAACCAAAAGAGCTAATCGGGCTAGATAGCAAGACATCAGTGAGAGTCTTCAAGACTCTAGACTTTGGTTTGAATGTTTGTAGCGATCGTTTGTTGCATTGCTCTTCTGTTTTGAAATATATCAATGGCAGTTATATGTTAGCCTGCGTCACATCCGGACTTTTCTCTGACAGAGAAAAGTCCGGATGTGACGCAGGCTATTATATGTGTGTGTACACACGATACGAAGTTTTTATTGCTATACAGTCAATAATATTTCAATGTATCTTTCTCTTTAGCCTCCTTGCTGGATGTTGAATAAACCGAGCCCGGCAATTTTTTTACTGAAAATAGAGTTTTGTTGTGTTAATAAAACTACTCCAGATTTGCATTTCAGAGCTTGTAGATTTCAAAATTTTCTGGGGGGACGTGCCCCCAAACCCCCCTACATGTTCGCGGCTTTGCCGCTCATATCACTACAACCCCCTGTTAAAAAAAAAAAAGATCTGACCACCCTGGAACTCGTTGTCAGTTGTCTAATTGCTAAATAGACAACTGTGACCACTCGGCAAGGGCGGATACATAAACACTGTTGGATAAATGACGGCATAATAACGTTTTGAGGAGTTGAGTAAGAGTTGGTAAGTCGCTTTCCCAAAATGTAAGCTTGTCCGCATGTTCTCGTGCAGTACCGGTCAGCCGAATATAGCGCACAACGCACCCGGCAAACGCAGTAAACAAACAAAACAGCCGAGAAATAACCGTGCTACTCTGATAACGCACATTTTTCAGTCAGTCCCGTAAAAGGAGTGTTTTGTTATCAATCTGTTGAATAATAAAACAGTTATTCTGCGGCTCGATCTTGTGGGATATCGCCTGATTTTAGCAAACTCGGGCTACGCCTTCGTCAGCTTATAATTATCGGGCGATATCCCGCGCGATCGTGCCGAGAATTAGACTGATTCCATAAGTCGGTCTGTTCGCTCTTAGTGTCGATTCTGTGAGCGACCTCTAGGGTAAAAGAGCGAAAACATCGACTTATAGAATCAGTCTAGCCGAGAAGAACCGTTAAATATTTACCTAAACGGCACTAAGCCTGAGTCGAATAGAGTGATAAACCTGGGCATTACTAACTACACCAATTCGCACTATTAGACACTCACTCTTTTGTTTTCTTTTGTTTCTTTGCATCTAATAAACACTGACAGCTAATTAGTAGTGCCCAGGTTTATTGGAATCACTCTACTAACTACACCATTACACACTATTAGACACTCACTCTTTTGTTGTCTTTTGTTTCTTTGCATCTAATAAACACTGACAGCTAATTAGTGCCCAGGTTTATTGGAATCAATCTACTAACTACACCAATACACACTCTTTTGTTTTTTTTTGTTTCTTTGCATCTAATAAACACTGACAGCTAATTAGTGCCCAGGTTTATTGGAATCAATCTACTAACTACACCAATACACACTCTTTGTTTTTTTTTTGTTTCTTTGCATCTAATAAAAACACTGACAGCTAATTAGTGCCCAGGTTTATTGGAATCAATCTACTAACTACACCAATACACACTCTTTTGTTTTCTTTTGTTTCTTTGCATCTAATAAACACTGACAGCTAATTAGTAGTGCCCAGGTTTATTGGAATCACTCTACTAACTACACCAATACACATCTTTTGTTTTCTTTTGTTTCTTTGCATCTAATAAACACTGACAGCTAATTAGTAGTGCCCAGGTTTATTGGAATCACTCTACTAACTACACCATTACACACTATTAGACACTCACTCTTTTGTTTTCTTTTGTTTCTTTGCATCTAATAAACACTGACAGCTAATTAGTAGTGCCCAGGTTTATTGGAATCACTCTACTAACTACACCAATACACACTATTAGACACTCACTCTTTTGTTTTTTTTTTGTTTCTTTGCATCTAATAAACACTGACAGCTAATTAGTGCCCAGGTTTATTGGAATCAATCTACTAACTACACCAATACACACTCTTTTGTTTTTTTTTGTTTCTTTGCATCTAATAAACACTGACAGCTAATTAGTAGTGCCCAGGTTTATTGGAATCACTCTACTAACTACACCATTACACACTCTTTTGTTTTCTTTTGTTTCTTTGCATCTAATAAACACTGACAGCTAATTAGTAGTGCCCAGGTTTATTGGAATCACTGTAATTGTCAGTTAAATAGACGGTATCGTATAAATGACATACTGCTTAATGCTTGGTTTTCTTTAATGAGGGGGAGTTGAGTAATATAGAACGCTGAATGAGACACTAATTAATCGAACTCCTTACAAAATTTGAAAAGGATTTTTCGGTAAAGAGCTGTACATTTTGTAGAGCGGTCTCTTTCTTCTTTATCGTCTTCGGTTGTTTTGAGAAACTCAACAATAGTTCATTGAGACTATTGTTTAACCACTCGCCAATTGTCGTATATCATTATGACTGTTTTACAATAGACATTTATTCTACTGAGAATAGTTTAACGTCAATTGCACTGATTTGTCTGGTTTCCAAATATCAGATGTATTGATGTTTATCCCACAGTATTTACTGTATTTGGTGGCTGTTACCGTTTTTCTGCGTTTTACAAAATGCATTCGATACTAATTTTCTTTAATTGTTTTGATGATGTTTTGTTCCCCGCCCCCCACGAGGGTGATGTTTTGTCCCCTGCCCCCCACGTCGATGATCCTTAGCGTTTAAACAATTTATTGTTCTGATGTGACGTCGATAGTGACAATAGATTGGCTACTCTGTGATCACACAGTACCGGCTTACATTTCATTGGTCAATCCGTTGGTCAAATCGTGATGCTTTGTTAAGGATGCATGGAAAAGTTTCTATTTAATACTCTTTGAACGGTTAGTGTTCATTTCAAACTCGCCGATTGAAAGGGAAGGTCGAAAAACAGAAAACTCATTTCAACACCTATCAAGCAAGTTTAACTCTTCGATATTTGTCTAACCGTCTCAAGCCGTCAGCTATAATTGGCTACCAGCGGTGTGGCTGCTAGATAGAATACTGCAACTGAATTTGTCCTCCCCGGGGCGAATTCTCCGGAGATCTCGCCCCCCTCCTTTGTCCCCCTTCGTAGATTTCGCCCCCCCCTGTATATATTTTTTATCAAAAGTATGAACATCATCCACAACATAGCTTTCAGTATATATTGCAATCTGAATGGTTCAGCTTCTTTAGAAAGTGACACATTTTATATCTTCTTAAAGCCCTTTTGAGCGACAAACTCCAAATATTTATTCAAAATTCTGGCAGCGTGTGTCGTGGTTGAAGAAATCTCATCACATACACTGAACATTCATGTTGGGATAATATAATTTATCAGTTGAATAAGCAAAATCTGAATTAACTTTTGGCCTTATCCCTACTGTTATTACCATCGTTTCTGAAGTAAACGTGAGGTCCGTGAAGACATATTCTTGAAAACTAGCACCTTCAAATTTTGCCAGAAATTTTGACCTCGAATTGTTAAAGCTTTTGCATTCTGAGTTTTTTAATTAATAAAGAGCTTACTTGATATGTTGTAGAATGGCAAATAAAATAAAAAGTCTTGAGCTTAAAAAAACCCGGTGATGTACATTGTTCTTTTTTTTCTGCAAGTTTTGTAAAGATGAATCTTAATCACAGGAACACTCCGAGACCTCCGAATATGAGAAGAACGAAGCTAGGCACTATTTCATACATGTACATGTCTAGTTTGTTGTTATTTAGTGTTAGTCTGAATAACACATGACCTGATAAAGTAAAATTCACCGGTGAATTCGCCCCGGGGAGGCGAATTCCACAGGGGGGCGAATTCCCACAACACCGGAAGTCAGATTTCGCTGAAGTGTGCTCACCTTCCGGTTACTAAAAATAGATTTAGCGCCACGATCATATCAGAGGCGGATCTAGAGATTTTGAAAGGGGGGTGCACCACTAAGGGGCCGCGAGGCCCCCTTCTTCTAGGGGAGTGTGGGGGCATGCCCCCCAGAAAAGTTTGAAATCTAGAAGCTCGAAAATGCAATTTCCATCCATTCTGGGTATCAAATGGTGGGGAAACGTGGGCGAATATGTAGTATCGGGCCCAACTCAAAGGGGGGGGGGGGGGGGGGGGGGGGGGCCCCCCATGCCCCTGCCCTCCCCCCCCCCCCCCCTTGGATCCGCCCCTGCATATCCAAAACATCATTCCGCGCGATTCGCTCTTGATTACAGCTGGTACTTTTGAGTGGAATATGAGAATAATAATAATAATAATAATAATAATAATAATAATAATAATAATAATATCAATAATAATAATAATAATAATAATAATAATAATAACTTTATTAACGTCTCAGAAATCTTATAGCTGGGCACAAGTGCCCTACTAATCGGGGAGACTTAAATCTAAATACAATAAATCTAAAACTAAAATCTGAGAAGGGTACAAAGCCAGTATTTCCTTTCACTCCTTCCACCATTGAAACAACCAAACTACACATTAACCCATTGTTTTTGTAGCGTCAGATAACTGTAAAACCATTCATCCCGATAATCGTCTGGATGCCTCGCCACCTCGGCCTCGTAGCGATGAAACAACTCGTCCACAATTTGTGGGCTTTTTCTTGGTCGGAACGAGTGTCTGATAAACCTAAAATGTAAACATGTGAACAAATTCAGTCCAAAAACTAAAATCGTAGACAAACCTTGCGAATTACAGTAATGCGATATATCGTGCGATTTTTTGTCCATGAAATTTCTTTAAAAGAAATAGTATACGTAGAGTGCTTGCATTATATCCATGAAAAAGTACGACAAAGATGGTAGAATATAACATAATAATAATAATAATAATAATAATAATAATAATAATATAATAATAATAATAATAATAATAATAATAATAATAATAATAATAATAATAATAATAATAATAATAATAATAATAATAATAATAATAATAATAATAATAATAATAATAATAATAATAATAATAATAATAATAATAATAATAATAATATAATAATAATAATCATCTAATAACATACACTACATATATGAACTTGATTTCGCTTCTGATTTGTAGAGTAGTATTACGATATGCCATTGTCTCCAAAAACTCCCGCATGGCCAGAAATTTCGAATCTAAGTGGGTGGAGCCAGGAGCCCATTGGCTAGTAATGGGCTCCTGGTGGAGCTTAATATGATAAATAACTTGCAGTCAACCATAACGAATTGGCTGCCAATCAAATGTATTGTCTTATAGCGTATCTGATTGGTCGAAAAGGCAATGTGTTGGTGCTACCACGGTTTATATAATTATCGGAAATTATTTGCCTGTGAATAACAGGATTCAAAAAATAAATATAAGATATTTCTGATGGATGACGATTTGACTGATCTCCTCCATTCAGCCAAAGCAGCGGCAGTCTAAGAAAAAATAACTTGAAGCAAAAAAACCCCACTTCATTCTCGTTCTTGTGTTGTTCCCTTAATTAATTAAGCTAATACCGTAAACTGCCGCTTATAAGCCCTGGGCTTATACACGTTCGTAAGGTTTTTGGGTGGACTTATAAACGGGGGGGGCTTATATCCGAGGGGGCTTATATCCGGGGGACTTATAAGGGGAATTAAAAAAACCTTTCGAAATAAGCTGATAAGATAAGTTGAGACGGTATAGCAGTATCAAAATATGTTTTCAATCTACTGGTCTTTACTCAAAATTTACAATAAACTCATGATAATTTCAATATTTGGAACAAAATTCAAGACTGTATCTTGTTCCGCAATGTGTCCTAAATTTCAATTTGAAGTTATACCGTGTTCTGTGAAAATGTTAATATCAAGGAAACAAGGAAACGTAGAGGGGGGCTTATGTTTGAAAGTATATGGCTGGGCCTATAGCCGGGGGGGCTTATAAACGGGGGGGCTTATAAGCGGCAGTTTACGGTACTTGAATGTAGACTTTCGGTAAGAAAAACTACACGCTTTTTGTAAAGAAGACATAATAAAACATGTAGTGTAAAGCTTGGAATACCTAGCTTTTTCGCGCGAAAATTTCAAAACATAGGAGCGCGCGGAGAATTTTGGATAGCAGAATTCAGCTAGTTTCTAGTCTATTTTCGTGCAAAAAAGGAACGCCTGACTGAAATATATGCAAACATGGCGTCGATCGAATCGACGTGTAAGCAAGATTTTGGCACAGAAAAAGGCAATTTTTAGCCTTATCCGCCATAATGGTTTCCAATATACTGTTATCGAGCCTTGATATTGCACAAACTACATGTCCAAAACCGAGCCGAAATTGTTGTAGGATCTATTGGAAACCAGCTGAAATTCTAAGTTAGTTCTTCGTCTTTCGAACCAGAGGCAAAGTATTAAGTGTCCTGCAAGGACAGGCAAACACCAGGGGCCAGATCAGAACTCTTTGTAGTTCAGACCATCCACCATATGTGTCTCTATAATGGGGTACTTATAATAATTCAACGATTGAAGAAACTTAAAAACCGAGACGAATATTGGAGATAAGATGTTGTAATAAATTACAGCTAGAAACTATAAAAGCTATAGAAACTACGCAAAGGCAAAGTAAATGTTCAATTTTATCTTAAAGGGGATATTGAGATATTAGTATTTTGACTCCATACATTTATTGTAATGTATTGAGGTCAATTTTGAGTGTCGCGTTCAACTGCGCATGTCGATTGGAAATATCTGGCGATTTATACATAAACTGTGTTAATAAATAGATAAGTAGGTAGAGAAATTGAAGACTAAGAAAACACATGACAACAGGCTAATTCAGTTCTAACAACAATGGCCAGTAGGGGAGGGTGTGTGTAGAATTAGACGCGAGCACGCGTCTGGTGGTATAATGGTTTTGTCTGCATGATTGTATAGATCGGACAAAAACACACAGCAAACCACCGAGCGACAACAACCTGCGTCGATTAACACAGAAATTCCTGCAATTACTCTATCTGATTGTCAAGTAAGTCAAGTTAAATAGAGTCGTGAGTGGGAAACCTACGGTACCGTGACACTCAAATGGCTTCCTTTCTGAACCAATCAAAAAGCGTGCAGATGCATATGCATCTCATCCAATCAAACTCTTTCAATACGACACGGCACCGTAACTTTCCCACTCCGGTACGATGTCGATCGTAGCTTTCATCTCTCAATGCTGAAAACGGCTCAAATTATCACACCTCTTGTAAGTCACCTCCATAATCGACCACCAAAATTAAATAATTTGCCGTGCATCTATTGGTTGAAATACGGTACAATATATTCACCTGACGTAAAGGTGCTGTTACCCCATGAACGTACCAACAATACAAAACGCTTAGCGTGTTCTAAAGCATCGTTTTCGTCCAACCATTGCGCTTGTAGGGCGCATGGGATCACACGAGTTTCTATGGAAACCAACTCCAGACCAGCTTGATTGACAGGAGAGTCTGAGCACTCGAATGGTTTCTTGAGTTCATCACATGTTCTGTGATAAATGATTATATTTGTGTTTTTGAACTCTTTCTGCAGTAACAAGAAAACAATAATAAAAAAATAAAAAAATAAAACTTTATTAATGTGTCTTAATTAGTTAGCTTACATTTAATAGTATGCTAATTGGGGACCTATCTAGAAAAATTGAACTAAAAATAATAATTGAAAATATATCACCTAATATATTTAAAACAAGCTTTCAGAACTTAGTCTATTGGATCCCCCCCCCCCCCCCCCCCACTAACCCTAACCCCACCCCTAAGGGTATACAGAGTGGAGTCTGGGGAAATATTGGGACCCAGGCTACAAGAAGATAAGCCCCGGCCAATGACCCTATTTTTGCTCACTGTCGTCAGCATCATCGAATCCCTTACCTCAGTAATGATTCCTTCATCTGCGAATGCTTTCCAAAGAATTGATAACAGATGGAACATATTAGATCTGGAGCTCTCTTCAAAAAACCATTGGCGGTCGAACGCTATCATAGCAAGAACCATCTTTGCGCCTAAGAAAATCAAGGAGAATTGGTAATGAAGCGCCTGAAAGGCAAGACGTGCACAAAGACTATTTGATATGTGGTGTGCAAATGAGCGTACCTGGCACGAGCTCGGCCGCCCGATGAAGTAATATTCGTTCCCAGTCTTTCGCGGCTTGTTGGCGGAATTTTTCATTCTCCTCGGGGATCTCGTTAAAGACTAGCCTCCTAAAGCAGACCCGTGTCCAGGCTTCCGTTTTACTTCGCCGGACCACTAGGTACCTAGTGGTCTGGCGAAGTAAAACGGAAGCCTGGACACGGGTCTGCTTTAGGAGGCTAGTTTAAAGACGTGCAACACAGATTCCGTGAGATCACAGGGCTTTTTACTCAACCAATGCATACTCGTAGCAGAAAAACCCAGGTTTACACTGTTACTCGTAGTAATTTGTACCGCTGGCCAAGACAAACACGTTAGTAAAATCCACGAGATAAGATGGCGGACCAGGGATGAGACCTGACAGAGAAAAGACACAATGGAAAGTAGCCGAGTGATATGATGTGTGGTGCAGAGAACAAGTGCATTGATGTTGTATACCTTGTAACCTCATAAACAAAGACTTGAAATCATTGACTGGTTGGTCCTCGTAGATGATGTTGATTGGCAACTCTTGCCCATACTTCTCTCGTATTGCTTTGACGCATGCGTACATGAGCGGCATTGAAGTGCCACCATCAGCTGTCCCATAATCCACTATGGTGAAGACAGAACCAGGTTTGATGACAGTGGATTGAACTGCATCCACGACCAAAGGAATGGCTGCGTTGTTGATATGGTAACAGATAGTGTGATGATCAGAGTAGAACCCAGACCCATCTCTACCATATGGAATGTGGCTGTGAGGAACCTGGGTTGGAGTTGAGCAAGTAAGTTGAGCAAGTAAGCTGAGCAAGTAAGGCGTACATGATGGTAATATAAACTGGTTTAGACTGTGAACAGCGTCCCCCTTTTCCCTCCAGACTCAGTCGAACGAGAGAAAAATATATTTTTTATTCCGGAATATCTTTCTCTCTCGTTCGACTGAGTTTGGAGGGAAAAGGGGGAGTGCTGGTTATGATCCGAATAGAACCCAGAACCATCTCTACCGTATGGAATGTGACCATCGGAAAGAGTACTTCAAAATATACAATTTTGGAAAGTTGCGTCGCATGCTAGAGACCTAATATTCATTAAGTTAAATATTACGGATCAAAAACAGTCAGAGTGTTTTGTATGTGTTTATCAACCGTGGCGTTTAGGGCCTCGTTTTCATGTTTTTTCACACTATAAACTATTCATAACTTCGCAGGAATTCAATGATTCCACCTTCAAACTCACAGACTACCTTTCTTGGAGCATTTGCTATCATTGTGAACCTTTTTGCTACTTAAAACATAAATGCTCAACTATTATGCTAACTAGCAGCGGCCATTTATGCATTTGGTCTTATGGCCCTTCTTTACTGACAGGAAAGTACAATGTATATCTTAAGTTTGTTTTAATTGTTAGTATATTGTTTGTACTCTATATTGTGATTCAAGTAGGATAGGAACAGTATCAGCAATTTTATTTCATGTTAAGAGTCATAAAATTAAAGAATAATAATGCATGACCCACCCCTACTTTAGTGCATACTTTTCTTTTTCCATGCATAAAAAAAATGGTGGCCCACCCCCCTTTTTTACCCCCCCCCCCCCCCCCCCCCCCCCCCCCCCCCCCCCCCCCCCCCCCCCCCCCCCCCCCCCCCCCCCTGTACTTTATGACCAGTTCCTAAGGTGTCTGCTGAGGTGCCAATAAATAAAGTTTGTTTGTTTGCTTAGTATTGTAAAGCGAAAGTCGATACGTGAAATTCGATAGTGCAGAATCAGGCTCAAACTCAGTACTTTTACTGGACTCAAAATGGAATAATTTACGCAATATTTACCTCATTACCAGCATAAAGGAAGAAACTGCTGGCAGTAACATATTGGCTGTTTGGCTGACATCCTATATTAATAAGTTACGTACGTGTTGGTCTTTAAATGTCCCAGCCAGCTTTTTCCCTTTGTTTTTGGACCTTGGAGGCAAACCTCCCCCGGCCCGCAGGCATTTTTTAGGGACCGTCACGCATTCCCACCTAAAAATGCCTGCGAGGAGGCGAGACAGACACTACTTTGACCTTTGGGA
Source organism: Actinostola sp. cb2023 (assembly GCA_033675265.1). Taxonomy (NCBI): domain Eukaryota; kingdom Metazoa; phylum Cnidaria; class Anthozoa; order Actiniaria; family Actinostolidae; genus Actinostola; species Actinostola sp. cb2023. The sequence goes on from JAUJYZ010000576.1 coordinate 86,792, forward strand.
AATTCGATATACATGTAGTTACATTGCAGTTCACGGAGGCGGCTATAAATCATATATATTGAATGGTACATTTTGACAATTCTAAAAACCCTATCACAACTTCTGTTTCTTTTCTAAACGTATTAAAATACATATGTTATTGGCAACAGTTTCTTCCTTTTCGCTGTTAATGAGGTTAATATTGCGTAAATCATTCCATTTTGACTCCATTTTGAGTCCATGTGTTTTACAACATGCCTTGCAATGTTGACATTGAACTTTTGCACTTTCGCCGTTAGATGACCTTTCTCCGCCGAAGTTCAGAATTTAAAAATTGTTCTCGCTTCATTGGTGTGCGGTGACCACTGAGCCGCAGAGTTTTGCTTGAATACGTAAAGACCTGAGGTTAATTGGTTCCTGGACTGGTTTGGTCGTTGGAGGCTTTATATCTTCTATATCAATGTGACTCACTACAAATCTACATTCAAATCGTATCAAATTCACTTACAAACTTGCTTTTCTTGTCTGCCATCATGGTCGATCATCCAGCAGTGTTTCTAGACAGAATGGATATCACTTTTCAGTACCCGTAGATAGGGTCTACTTCACAGCCGTCAGGCTGGTGTTGAGTGAAACATAGGCTGCAAAGGACTAGTAGGATCGGGATGACATCATTATTGTGCAGTAAATCTGACATAACTATAGTAACTGAAGTTGTCAGAAACATGGAAAGTTTCAACAAATACGATGCACTTACTTTTTCTCAGCAGCCAGTAGCGGCAGACAGCAGACAGCCTTTAGCCTGCCTCGAACCCAGTCGCTTCTTCGGAGGTGAAGGGGAAGGGGAGGGGGAGGGAGACGAGAAAGCGAAAAGAACTGGGGAGCAACGCACCATGGGAAGGGATTAGAGGGGATCGCAAAGGAGCAAAGGAGCTCCTTTGCGCGTTTCCCCTTCCCCTTTTCCTTCCCCTTCCCCTTCCCCTTCCCCTTCCCCTTCCCCTTCCCCTTCCCCTTTCCCCTTCCCCTTCCCCTTCCCCTCCGAAGAAGCGACTGGGTACGAGGCAGGCCTTTAGCGTCTGGAGATGGGACTCAAGCCCCATGGGGATACTCTACCCAAATATGGGTAGCAAAAAACTCACATTTCCATATCCACATCCCTTGTACACCCTACACACCCTTGTACACTCCGTACACCCCTTGTACACTCCGTACACCCCTTGTACACCCTGTGCAACTATGTACACCCTACATACCCTTGTACACCCCGTACACCCCTTGTACATCCTACACACCCTTGTACACTCCGTACACCCCTTGTACACCCTGCACATCCCTTGTACACCCTACACAACCTTGTACACTCCGTACACCCCTTGTACACCCTGCACATCCCTTGTACACCCTACACACCCTTGTACACTCCGTACACCCCTTGTACACCCTGTGCAACTATGTACACCCTACATACCCTTGTACACCCCGTACACCCCTTGTACACCCTACACACCCTTGTACACTCCGTACACCCCTTGTACACCCTGCACATCCCTTGTACACCCTACACACCCTTGTACACTCCGTACACCCCTTGTACACCCTGCACATTCCTTGTACACCCTACACACCCTTGTACACTCCGTACACCCCTTGTACACCCTGTGCAACTATGTACACCCTACATACCCTTGTACACCCCATACACCCCTTGTACACCCTACACACCCTTGTACACTCCGTACACCCCTTGTACACCTTGTGCAACTATGTACACCCTACATACCCTTGTACACCCCGTACACCCCTTGTACACCCTACACACCCTTGTACACTCCGTACACCCTGTACAACTCTGTACAACCTGCACATCCCTTGTACACCCTGCACATCCTGTACAACCCGACTAACAAGACGCTCTAGTAGCGTGAAGTCGGATTAATAACGTTTTTTCTGATATACCGTAAAGTTCCGAAAGTTAGCCTTCTCCGCAGGCTAATCTATAGCTCGGAATACTGAATATTGGTCCACAGGCCGGCCATACCAATCGTTATGACAATGACAATGACAGTTGCTTGACGAGGGAGACTATTTGTCGGTGAGCATAGATAAAGATCTCGAATCAGTACGTACTTGGTACGTCTTGAGGTTGCATAGGTCAGATGGTTCTGATAACGCCCTTCGTTTGTTTTTGTTAAATATATTTAAGCTTACATAGGCTTCAATAGCACTATTTTCAGTCAATCATGCTTCTTCATTTCTCTTCTTCATATTAAACACAACTACTTCTCTCTCAACTCGCTAAAAAAAAGACTACATATAAACCTCCTAGCTTCGACAAGGTTTGTGAAGAAAGAGGACGACGTGCGATGTCTCGTCTTGATAAGCCATGTATTTTGAGCCTTCGGTGATTCTCTTAGCGGACGGCACAGGACGCATGCGCTGTAGAACCCAGTTTGCGATTTGAGGTCAAAGAATACGAAGACGACCGGATGTCATTTTTAGAGTCGGGCCTTCCACAGGAAGCCCGAATAACGAGTTGGCAAAGATCCCGTAAAGTACCAGTCTTAGGGACTGTTCGTTTGTTACATTGCAGGGAGGACTGGTGGTTATTTTTGTAGTTGACTATACAAAAAACTTACCCCCACCTTTAAAAAAAATGATATTATATTTGGACCCCCTTCAAACAAGCAATTTCAAATTTGGTGTACATAGTTTTACAGCAGTGAACAATGGTGTACATGGTGTACATAGTTGTACAGGGTGTGCAGGGTGTACATAGTTGTACAGGGTGTACAAGGGTGTGCAGGATGAACATAGTTGTTCAGGGTGTGCAGGTTGTACATGGTTGTACAGGGTGTGCAGGGTGTACATAGTTGTACAGGGTGTGCAGGGTGTACATAGTTGTACAGGGTGTACAAGGGTCTGCAGGGTGTACATAGTTGTACAGGGTGTACAAGGGTGTGCAGGGTGTACATAGTTGTTCAGGGTGTGTTGGGTGTACAAATTTGTTTGCTTAGGGTGTAAAAAGCTGTAAGCAGGTTTTACAATGATGTACATGGTGTACAAGGGTGTGTTGGGTGCACACCCTACAGAGTTGTACAGGGTGTACAAGGGTGTGCAGGGTGTACATAGTTATACAGGGTGTGCAGGGTGTGCAGGGTGTACATAGTTGTACAGGGTGTGCAGGGTGTACATAGTTGTACAGGGTGTACAAAGTTGCTTAGGGTGTAAAAAGCTGTAAGCCAGTTTTACAACGATGTACATGGTGTACAAGGGTGTGTTGGGTGTACATAGTTGTACAGGGTGTACAAGGGTGTGCAGGGTGTACATAGTTGTACAGGGTGTGCAGGGTGTACATAGTTGTACAGGGTGTACAAGGGATGTGCAGGGTGTACAGAGGTGTACAGGGTGTACGGAGTGTACAAGGGTGTGTAGATGTGTACAAGGGATGTGCAGGGTGTACAGAGTTTTACAGGGTGTGTTGGGTGTACAAAGTTGTTTAGGGTATACAAGGGTGTGTACGGTGTACATAGTTGTACAGGGTGTGCAGGGTGTACATAGTTATACAGGGTGTACAAAGTTGCTTAGGGTGTAAAAAGCTGTAAGCCGGTTTTACAATGATGTACAGGGTGTACAAGGGTGTGTAAGGTGTACAGATTTGTACAGGATGTGCAGGATGTACAAGGGATGTACAGGGTGTACAGAGTTGTGCAGGGTGTACAAGGGAACGTATGGTGTACATAGTTGTTTAGGGTATACAAGGGTATGTAGGGTGTACATAGTTGCACAGGGTGTACAAGGGGTGTACGGGGTGTACAAGGGTGTGTACGGTGTACATAGTTGCACAGGGTGTACAAGGGGTGTACGGGGTGTACAAAGGTATGTAGGGTGTTCATAATTGTTTAGGGTATACAAAGGTATGTAGGGTGTACATAGTTGTATAGGGTGTACAAGGGGTGTACGGGGTGTACAAGGGTATGTAGGGTGTAAATAGTTGCACAGGGTGTACAAGGGGTGTACGAGGTGCACAAGGGTATGTACGGTGTACATAGTTGTTTAGGGTATACAAAGGTATGTAGGGTGTACATAGTTGCACAGGGTGTACAAGGGGTGTACGGGGTGTACAAGGGAATGTAGGGTGTACATAGTTGCACAGGGTGTACAAGGGGTGTACGGGGTGTACAAGGGTATGTAGGGTGTACATAGTTGCACAGGGTGTACAAGGGCTGTACGGGGTGTACAAGGGTGCGTATGGTGTACATAGTTGTTTAGGATATACAAGGGTATGTAGGGTGTACATAGTTGCACAGGGTGTACAAGGGGTGTACGGGGTGTACAAGGGTGTGTACGGTGTACATAGTTGCACAGGGTGTACAAGGGGTGTACGGGGTGTACAAGGGTATGTAGGGTGTTCATAATTGTTTAGGGTATACAAAGGTATGTAGGGTGTACATAGTTGTATAGGGTGTACAAGGGGTGTACGGGGTGTACGGGGTGTACAAGGGTATGTAGGGTGTACATAGTTGCACAGGGTGTATAAGGGGTGTACGAGGTGCACAAGGGTATGTACGGTGTACATAGTTGTTTAGGGTATACAAAGGTATGTAGGGTGTACATAGTTGCACAGGATGTACAAGGGGTGTACGGGGTGCACAAGGGTATGTACGGTGTACATAGTTGTACAGGGTGTACAAGGGGTGTACGGGGTGTACAAGGGTATGTAGGGTGTACATAGTTGTTTAGGGTATACAAAGGTATGTAGCGTGTACATAGTTGTACAGGGTGTACAAGGGGTGTACGTGGTGCACAAGGGTGTGTACGGTGTACAAAGTTGTTTAGGGTATCCAAAGGCATGTAGGGTGTACATAGTTGTACAGGGTGTACGGGGTGTACAAGGGTATGTAGGGTGTACATAGTTGCACAGGGTGTATAAGGGGTGTACGAGGTGCACAAGGGTATGTACGGTGTACATAGTTGTTTAGGGTATACAAAGGTATGTAGGGTGTACATAGTTGCACAGGATGTACAAGGGGTGTACGGGGTGTACAAGGGTATGTAGGGTGTACATAGTTGCACAGGGTGTACAAGGGCTGTACGGGGTGCACAAGGGTGTGTACGGTGTACATAGTTGTTTAGGGTATACAAAGGTATGTAGGGTGTACATAGTTGTACAGGGTGTACAATGGGTGTACGGGGTGTACAAGGGTATGTAGGGTGTACATAGTTGCACAGGGTGTACAAGGGCTGTACGGGGTGTACAAGGGTATGTACGGTGTACATAGTTGCACAGGGTGTACAAGGGGTGTACGGGGTGTACAAGGGTGTGTACGGTGTACATAGTTGTTTAGGGTGTACAAGGTTATGTAGGGTGTACATAGTTGCACAGGGTGTACAAGGGGTGTACGGGGTGCACAAGGGTATGTAGGGTGTACATAGTTGTACAGGGTGTACAAGGGGTGTACGGGGTGCACAAGGGTGTGTACGGTGTACATAGTTGTACAGGGTGTACAAGGGGTGTACGGGGTGTACAAGGGTATGTAGGGTGTACATAGTTGTTTAGGGTATACAAAGGTATGTAGCGTGTACATAGTTGTACAGGGTGTACAAGGGGTGTACGGGGTGCACAAGGGTGTGTACGGTGTACAAAGTTGTTTAGGGTATCCAAAGGCATGTAGGGTGTACATAGTTGTACAGGGTGTACGGGGTGTACAAGGGTATGTAGGGTGTACATAGTTGTACAGGGTGTACAAGGGGTGTACGGGGTGTACAAGGGTATGTAGGGTGTACATAGTTGCACAGGGTGTACAAGGGGTGTACGGGGTGTACAAGGGTATGTAGGGTGTACATAGTTGCACAGGGTGTACAAGGGGTGTACGGGGTGTACAAGGGTATGTAGGGTGAACATAGTTGTACAGGGTGTACGAGGGGTGTACGGGTTGTACAAGGGTGTGTACGGTGTACATAGTTGTTTAGGGTATACAAAGGTATGTAGGGTGTACATAGTTGTACAGGGTGTACAAGGGGTGTACGGGGTGTACAAGGGAATGTAGGGTGTACATAGTTGCACAGGGTGTACAAGGGGTGTACGGGGTGTACAAGGGTATGTAGGGTGTACATAGTTGCACAGGGTGTACAAGGGCTGTACGGGGTGTACAAGGGTGCGTATGGTGTACATAGTTGTTTAGGATATACAAGGGTATGTAGGGTGTACATAGTTGCACAGGGTGTACAAGGGGTGTACGGGGTGTACAAGGGTGTGTACGGTGTACATAGTTGCACAGGGTGTACAAGGGGTGTACGGGGTGTACAAGGGTATGTAGGGTGTTCATAATTGTTTAGGGTATACAAAGGTATGTAGGGTGTACATAGTTGTATAGGGTGTACAAGGGGTGTACGGGGTGTACGGGGTGTACAAGGGTATGTAGGGTGTACATAGTTGCACAGGGTGTATAAGGGGTGTACGAGGTGCACAAGGGTATGTACGGTGTACATAGTTGTTTAGGGTATACAAAGGTATGTAGGGTGTACATAGTTGCACAGGATGTACAAGGGGTGTACGGGGTGCACAAGGGTATGTACGGTGTACATAGTTGTACAGGGTGTACAAGGGGTGTACGGGGTGTACAAGGGTATGTAGGGTGTACATAGTTGTTTAGGGTATACAAAGGTATGTAGCGTGTACATAGTTGTACAGGGTGTACAAGGGGTGTACGTGGTGCACAAGGGTGTGTACGGTGTACAAAGTTGTTTAGGGTATCCAAAGGCATGTAGGGTGTACATAGTTGTACAGGGTGTACGGGGTGTACAAGGGTATGTAGGGTGTACATAGTTGCACAGGGTGTATAAGGGGTGTACGAGGTGCACAAGGGTATGTACGGTGTACATAGTTGTTTAGGGTATACAAAGGTATGTAGGGTGTACATAGTTGCACAGGATGTACAAGGGGTGTACGGGGTGTACAAGGGTATGTAGGGTGTACATAGTTGCACAGGGTGTACAAGGGCTGTACGGGGTGCACAAGGGTGTGTACGGTGTACATAGTTGTTTAGGGTATACAAAGGTATGTAGGGTGTACATAGTTGTACAGGGTGTACAATGGGTGTACGGGGTGTACAAGGGTATGTAGGGTGTACATAGTTGCACAGGGTGTACAAGGGCTGTACGGGGTGTACAAGGGTATGTACGGTGTACATAGTTGCACAGGGTGTACAAGGGGTGTACGGGGTGTACAAGGGTGTGTACGGTGTACATAGTTGTTTAGGGTGTACAAGGTTATGTAGGGTGTACATAGTTGCACAGGGTGTACAAGGGGTGTACGGGGTGCACAAGGGTATGTAGGGTGTACATAGTTGTACAGGGTGTACAAGGGGTGTACGGGGTGCACAAGGGTGTGTACGGTGTACATAGTTGTACAGGGTGTACAAGGGGTGTACGGGGTGTACAAGGGTATGTAGGGTGTACATAGTTGTTTAGGGTATACAAAGGTATGTAGCGTGTACATATAGTTGTACAGGGTGTACAAGGGGTGTACGGGGTGCACAAGGGTGTGTACGGTGTACAAAGTTGTTTAGGGTATCCAAAGGCATGTAGGGTGTACATAGTTGTACAGGGTGTACGGGGTGTACAAGGGTATGTAGGGTGTACATAGTTGTACAGGGTGTACAAGGGGTGTACGGGGTGTACAAGGGTATGTAGGGTGTACATAGTTGCACAGGGTGTACAAGGGGTGTACGGGGTGTACAAGGGTATGTAGGGTGTACATAGTTGCACAGGGTGTACAAGGGGTGTACGGGGTGTACAAGGGTATGTAGGGTGAACATAGTTGTACAGGGTGTACGAGGGGTGTACGGGTTGTACAAGGGTGTGTACGGTGTACATAGTTGTTTAGGGTATACAAAGGTATGTAGGGTGTACATAGTTGTACAGGGTGTACAAGGGGTGTACGGGGTGTACAAGGGTATGTAGGGTGTACATAGTTGCACAGGGTGTACAAGGGGTGTACGGGGTGTACAAGGGTATGTAGGTTGTACATAGTTGTACAAGGTGTACAAGGGGTGTACGGGGTGTACAAGGGTATGTAGGGTGTACATAGTTGCACAGGGTGTACAAGGGGTGTACGGGGTGTACAAGGGTATGTAGGGTGTACATAGTTGCACAGGGTGTACAAGGGGTGTACGGGGCGTACAAGGTTATGTAGGGTGTACATAGTTGCACAGGGTGTACAAGGGCTGTACGGGGTGCACAAGGGTGAGTACGGTGTACATAGTTGTTTATGGTATACAAAGGTATGTAGGGTGTACATAGTTGTACAGGGTGTACAATGGGTGTACGGGGTGTACAAGGGTATGTAGGGTGTACATAGTTGCACAGGGTGTACAAGGGCTGTACGGGGTGTACAAGGGTATGTACGGTGTACATAGTTGCACAGGGTGTACAAGGGGTGTACGGGGTGTACAAGGGTGTGTACGGTGTACATAGTTGTTTAGGGTGTACAAGGTTATGTAGGGTGTACATAGTTGCACAGGGTGTACAAGGGGTGTACGGGGTGCACAAGGGTATGTACGGTGTACATAGTTGTACAGGGTGTACAAGGGGTGTACGGGGTGTACAAGGGTATGTAGGGTGTACATAGTTGTTTAGGGTATACAAAGGTATGTAGCGTGTACATAGTTGTACAGGGTGTACAAGGGGTGTACGTGGTGCACAAGGGTGTGTACGGTGTACAAAGTTGTTTAGGGTATCCAAAGGCATGTAGGGTGTACATAGTTGTACAGGGTGTACGGGGTGTACAAGGGTATGTAGGGTGTACATAGTTGTACAGGGTGTACAAGGGGTGTACGGGGTGTACAAGGGTATGTACGGTGTACATAGTTGTACAGGATGTACAAGGGGTGTACAGGGTGTACATAGTTGTGCAGGGTGTGCAAGGTGTACAATGGTGTTCAGGGTGTACAAGGGATGTGAATGGTGTGGCAAGTTGTTTAGCAAAGTATCAAGTTGGTTAGAGTGTATAAGAGTGTGCAGGGTATACAAGGGTATAATAAGTATGATAATGATAATACTGCTAACTATATACTACTGCTACTACTAATATTAATAATATTAATAACAATACTACTACTACTACTACTACTACTACTACTACTACTACTACTACTACTACTACTACTACTACTACTACTACTACTACTACTACTACTACTACTACTACTACTAATAATAATAATAATAATAGCGTTAGTGCTTCGAAAAATATTTCACTTTCATGATCGATGATATTTCATGATTATACATTGCACGTACGGAGTTCAGCTTCAACTTTCGTTTTATTTGAACGTGAATAAATAAAATGATTGATTGTGATTGGTTGTTAAAGTTGCGGATGGATTTTAGCCAATTTGATTGGTTCCTAACAACGCCTAATTCGAAAATTCTATTGTTCACGCTTGTTGCTGCTGACCAAATGTTTTCGGTTTAAAAGTTTACAATGTCGGGAGTGAGTGACAACTTCCGGTCAAAATGTCCCATCTCACTAACTCGCGGCTTAGGTCTTTAACCAGTCTATTGGATCCGTCTGTCATGAAGACAATGGATGCGCAGTAAGTTATAATCAGTTTGTTGCTGGGCAGCGGCGACTGTGGCTGAAAAGGCCAAAATTAATCCTTGAACGACAATCCTTGGCATGGATGCGTACTAAGGTATAATCAGTTTGTTGTTGGGCAGCGGCGACTGTGGCTGAAAAGGACAATCCTTGAACGACAGTCCTTGGCATGGATGCGTACTAAGGTATAATCAGTTTGTTGTTGGGCAGTGGCGACTGTGGCTAAAAAGGCCAATCCTTGAACGACAGTCCTTGGCATGGATGCGTACTAAGGTATAATCAGTTTGTTGTTGGGCAGTGGCGACTGTGGCTAAAAAGGACAATCCTTGAACGACAGTCCTTGGCATGGATGCGTACTAAGGTATAATCAGTTTGTTGTTGGGCAGTGGCGACTGTGGCTAAAAAGGACAATCCTTGAACGACAGTCCTTGGCATGGATGCGCACTAAGGTATAATCAGTTTGTTGTTGGGCAGTGGCGACTGTGGCTAAAAAGGTCAATCCTTGAACGACAGTCCTTGGCATGGATGCGTACTAAGGTATAATCAGTTTGTTTTTGGGCAGTGGCGACTGTGGCTAAAAAGGCTAATCCTTGAACGACAGTCCTTGGCGCATTTGCCGCACACAAAGGATTGTTGCTGAGTGTCAGCTGTTCCTGCTCTTCTTTCTCGCTTCTCTGCCTGTAAAGTGGATCTCTTCTCTTCTGCTGTGGTGATAGCAGTTCGAACCGCGCTCCGCCAGGAGGCACCACGATCAGCTGCCGCTATTTCCCACGTGTCAACGCTCGGTAGTCAAAATTAATGACGTAATGAAAATTGCCTATTTTCCGCAGTTGGTTGGAACAGCTGATTTCCATGTCTGCGTTAAGTTGAACGATGAATTAATTCGAGCTTCAAAAACGGCCGTATTTATGGCGGGAAAGCAGTAAGGTTGTTTTCATTGACCAATAAATAGAACTAAAAAAAAACAGAGAATAATTAACAACTACATAAAGTTAAGCATTTCCCATGTCGTATCAGTGTGAAAACTCATGTGACAAAACTCTCGCCGAATGTCGAATGTTGTCATGTTTTGATATGGTCGCTCATTAAACAAACTTTGCTCGTCTTTTGAAGAGAGAGATGTCACTTTGGGCGGCCAAAAGATGAATTAAATATCGATAAAAGACCAGAAGTTTCGCAAAGAAGGTTGTGCCACGAGCGAAAAGATGTCATTAATTCGTTTAGGCCGGTATAAATCTAGAGAAGAACATATTAAATAAACTTACTTCTATTCTTACAGAATGTCTTCCATTTTTAGGAATGGGAAGATGACGAACGAAGAGATCGAGGAGAAAGTGCTTGTGGACATGAAGCAAACTAAAAATCAAATCAAGCATCGATACTGAGCCGCTGAGTATTAAAGTTTGCAAACATGACACTCTGTACACTGTGATAGAAGGGAAAAAAACTACGTATTATAACTTATATGTTGAACGATAAATAACGCTTACTTGATTCACCAGCACCAGACTGTCACCGAGAGACTAATCTTAGATCCCGTCTACACGGATACAGTATACAGTATACAGTGTGATAGTTGAATAAAAATAGTTTTGGCCTTCCATCACACGTTAACGATTCGAAAACAGCCGCGTGTTTTTAAACACGCGTTGCAAAGTAGAGCAGTGAAAACGTAAACGTTGGTGTAGATGTAAAATTCGTTTTGAAATGAAAACATGGATAGACAATTGTATCTTCAAGTGAACTCGAAACAGGAAATCTTGCCTTAAAAGCAACGTAAATTAACTTTGATATTGCGTATGCTAGCTCTGATAGGTTGTAATATTCGATGATGTTATTATTGTTATTAGCATTTTAACAAGTAAGAAGAAAGCTCTGTCACACCAAAAAGCGACGATAAATTGTCCATTACGGCGAAAAATATTGCCCGTAAAACTAAGCCGCTCAAACATATAAAGCCGACATTCCGCTTTTCGTGAGATTTATTAGCTACAAATTAGTGGTCAAATGTAGCGCTCGTAAATGACTTTAGCATATGAGAAGCGATAAAATATTATAAACAAAACACCATAAATATAGGACACATAAAAAGGAACTTTCCATTTGCTCAAATATCTACTCCACCAACTTTAATAAAATTAAATGTCATATTTCGCCATTTTGGTCAAGGTGCAAATGAAAATGCAAAACTGAAACTGAATTAATTGTTGTTGGAAGCATTTAGACTTACCGCTGATTCCCCATTGCTATTGTTTAGTTTGCACTCAGCATAGCTACTCAGCATGGCATGCAGGCAGGCTCAGTCTGCTTTTAACTTGAACAACTGGCTTTGTTTCTATACGGTGTGTGCATTAATTGTGTCTGTGTTAATGAGAAAAAAATATTTTAAATTCTCCTCCTTCCTTTCTTTACTTTTGTTCTTTTGTTCTTGTTTTCCAATTTTGTTTTCCACTTTTCCTCTTTTTCTTTTTTCTTTTTCTTTTATTCTTTTCCTTTTTTTCCCTTTTTCTTTTTTCCCTTTTGTTCTCCATTGTTTCCTTATTCTTTTCCTTCTTCTCGTTTTTCATTTTTCTTTCTTTTTTCTTTCTTTTTTCATTTTTCCTTCTTTTCTTTTCCTTTTTTCTTTGTCTTTTTTTTTTTTTCCTTTTTTTCTTTTTTTTTTTCCTTTTTTTTTTTTTTTTTTTTCCTTTTTTTCTTTTCCTTTTTTCTTTTCCTTTTTTTCTTTTCCTTTTTTTCTTTTCCTTTTTTTCTTTTCCTTTTCTTTTTTTTCTTTTCTTTTTTTCTTTTCCTTTTCTTCTTTTCCTTTTTTTCTTTTCCTTTTCTTCTTTTCCTTTTTTTTTTCCTTTTTTTCTTTTCCTTTTCTTCTTTTCCTCTTTTTCTTTTCCTTTTTTACTTTTCCTTTTCTTCCTTTCCTTTTTTACTTTTCCTTTTTTTCTTTTCCTTTTTTTCCTTTCCTTTTTTTCTTTTCCTTTTTTTTTTCCTTTTTTTCTTTTCCTTTTCTTCTTTTCCTCTTTTTCTTTTCCTTTTTTACTTTTCCTCTTCTTCTTTTCCTCTTTTTCTTTTCCTTTTTTACTTTTCCTCTTCTTCTTTTCCTTTTTTTCTTTTCCTTTTCTTTTTTCCTTTTTTTCTTTTCCTTTTTTTCTTTTCCTTTTTCTCTTTTCTCTTTTTTGACAACAGGTGTTTATAGAATATAACGAAAGTATACGTGGGAATATCAATCCGTCGTTTTGAAAAATGACAACATCGTTATAAAACGATAATTAGCAAATGGTCTAACGAACGATGACCTCAAACAGATTGTACATTATGCTCGTTATATCGAAGACAACGCGAACTAAAGTCCACGGCACAACGAATATCAATAATCTTGAAATCATAAGTCGAAACCAACTAGCATACTATCACGAATCCTGCAATCTGATTGGCTAACGTACTCACCATCTATTTTACTATTTTTCCACGTGCACGACTCGATTTCGTCGTACATGAGCTGATAGCCAACGAGACCCTGTCTGAGTGGAATAATTGTTTTATTATATAGACAACCTCTGGATTTTTAAAAGTAATTTACAAGTAAATGCGTTTTTGGCACATATCAAACTTATGTCCTGCATCATTGAACATTTGCTCCTGTTGGGATCCAGTATCACGCGGACAACGTTTTTTGTCAATGCTTTGTTTACTAATGCACGTGAGGCCCGATTGATCCAGCAATTTGTTCACTATGACCGCTAAATAAAGCAGATTCGTACGTGACTGGTTTATCATTTCTGAATTCATATTTTTCCTTTGACAATGTGTAAATCAGGTAGCTAAAATATAAGAGAGGATGGAAAAGCTGCATATGTTTCCTCAACGGGAAAATATATCACAAATTCGAACTAACTTATTGATCTCGTGCGTGTAAATATTGGAAATTGCCTTCAAAAAACGTCCTTGCCGAGCCATAATTTATTTGCGAATTCGCCGGCCTATGTAGCTTCTACATACAGACCGAGATACAGAGCACCAATATGATGTTCACAATTACCAAACAAAGAGTTTTAGATTTCATTTTGCCACCGCTTAATTAAGTTTAATATACATGTATTTTATATCAAAATGCGCGTACAATTACAGAGCATTAGAATCCGGCGGTAGGTTTTTGATTGACACAATTCCCAAAGAATTCAGAGGGATTTTGTGTGCAGCGTATGTCACGCTCTCCTATATCTCTTCAGAGATTTCAGTTCGATTGACTTTGAAGAAACGGAAAATGCCACCTTCAAACCTCTTTATTTGTGCTTGAATTGCCAGCTTATTCATTCCTTACATATTCGTCTTTGATATTCCGTTGGTAGGTTTTTGATTTGTATTTTAACAATGCAGTAAAAAGCAAAAATGTATCAAAATCATGCTGTTTTTCGCCTAAACAAGACTCGCCTCATCTGCATATGTGAAACAATGACCTTTTGTATAACATAAGTTTGATATGAGTAATTATAATTCCGCTTTTCGTACAAAACATTTGTTTTGAAGCTCGTAAACTTATTCGAGTAAATATAACGTAACATCTGATCGGGCCTGAGTCCGAAAATTCGAGATATGCGATATTTTTTTTTAGAGAAGGGCTAGAAAATGTTGAGATGGAATCGAGAGAAGTAGATGATTCAATGTGGAAAGTTTTGGAGAAAATATGAATTACATCTATAAAGGAGACCATTCTGGGCGTGGTTTTTAAGCTTTATTTGTCCCCTCAAAGAGGCCATTCTAAACCAGAAATATTACAGATAAAACACACTAGGCCCTGTTTGCATGAAAGGTGGTTAGCACTATCCACCGGATAAGCACTATCCACCGGATAAAATTTATTGGATAACTGCATCAGTTTTATCCGTTGGATAAGACTTATCCGGTGGATAGTGCTAACCCCCTTTTTAAACATCTTTAATCAGTTACTTCTAAAACAGCACAACTACACTAGAAGTTTAAATATTAATAAAAATAAAAATAATAATGTAATGTTAATATATACAGAAAAATATATAAATATATAAATTATATGTCAATAAATAATTGAATAATTAAAATAATTAAAATAAAATAATGTTCAATTTCGTAAATTTGTTAGATTAAACAAGTGATCTAATGGCTGGAAATATGGTGGCCTTAAACTTATCAATAGTTTCAGGAAGTACTTTATTGGCAAATTGTTCCATGTAACTATTAGTCCTTGGGTAGAAAGCATATTTGTAAGTGTCGGGTCGCTGTAAAACGCGGATGGACCCTGCGGATGCACCTGCCGGATGGACCCGGCGGACGGACCGGATTTGTTTGGAAAATATATAGAAATATAGAAAATATAAACGTAATAAATCCAAACTAGTTATAAATGGGTCTCAGTATTTTGTGAGCTGCTTGTTGCAGTTGTGAGTATTTTGCGCATCGTAACATAGCCTACGTAAACATGAAACTCGTATATGAAACTCCCTATTAGTCCTGTCCTGTGGCTTTGGAACCAGCAGTGTCACTTCTTGAAGGTGCTGGTCCTGTGGAGACCTGTGAGACTGATCTAGTGTCTTTCACGGTGCAGTAATTTTCTCGGCGTTGCAGTGGAACTCGGGTAATAGAGTTGGATGGCAGTCTGTTTATAGTGTCGAGTATATTTCAGTCATATATAGTTTCATTTTTACCAGTGTGCATAATTATAATCCATACAACAATCAATTTTAAACAAGCATGTGTACATTTTGTCTGCGCATGCGTTTGGATTCAGATTTCAAAGTACTATTCATACTTCATGAATATTCATTATCCCGTGCGATGACGTAATGAGCATTATATAAGGTATAATTAATTATGCAAATGTGTCAGTTCACCAAGATCGAGTTGGGAGGCAGATGTCGAGATGATACCGCCGGCAGCACGGTCTCCTTCTGCGTTTTCTGCTACGTTCCTGCTGCTGACATTCAACAGGCCGTGCTGCCTATTTTTGCCTCGAAAATGCATCCGCTGTGGCGCCACAAAACCCGTCAATGTCGTCATACAGGGCATTTGCATCTTGGTTCTTTCTGGTTTGGCGGTTGCGGGTGTGAACTCTACCGAGTATTGTATGGCCGTTGGGCAGGTCCAGAACTCTCAGGATAACGAGCAACTACAGGTTTTCGTTTAAGTTCTGTTTCTCTTTGGTTTAATTTTTGCCCTGTGTTTGATTCTGTAGAAAGTTTTGCAGTATATCTGAATTCTTAATCTTAGTGAGTAGTTTGTTTTATATATTCAGGAATGGGGCATCCATGTGCGTTTCTTTGTTAATTCAAGTCCATTGGGACTTGATGACTTGATTTGTACACGTGTTTTTTTTTATTACTTTTGTTAAGTTTTTCTAGGTTGTTGGAGTGGAGCATTTATACCTGAAACGCCGATGCCGCTTTGCCTTACGGAACCTGGATGTGGTGATCGCAGATCAAGCAAGTCTCTGCGCTAACCAAGCAAGTCTCTGTGACTCCGGATCGAGAATAGTATGCCGTTCTTAGTTGCGAAAAATTGGTTCATTCGAGAGCGTACGTGTGGTTTTTCGGACGCGGGGTTGTTCACGTCCACTGGGAGTCGATAGTCTCGCGTTAATTACTTGTTCGGGGTTCTTTCATTGTAAGTGAATGCCAGGGCATTGTTCTATTTTGTGTTTACTTTACTACATAATCCATGGATTTTAGCGTGTAATTAACCTTTTATTGATCTAGTTTGATTTGTTTCATAACTGGCTTGTATGATTTCAGGAAAAAGAAGCTGGGTGTATGTGACCACAGAGAAAAGAAGCTGGGTGTATGTGTCCCCAGAGAAAAGAAGCTGTGTGAATGTGACCACAGAGAAAAGAAGCTGGGTGTATGTATCCCCAGAGAAAAGAAGCTGTGTGAATGTGACCACAGAGAAAAGAAGCTGGGTGTATGTGTCCCCAGAGAAAAGAAGCTGTGTGAATGTGACCACAAAGAAAAGAAGCTGGGTGTATGTGTCCTCAGAGAAAAGAAGCTGTGTGAATGTGACCACAGAGAAAAGAAGCTGGGTGTATGTGTCCCCAGAGAAAAGAAGCTGTGTGAATGTGACCACAGAGAAAAGAAAAGCTGGGTGTATGTGTCCCCAGAGAAAAGAAGCTGTGTGAATGTGACCACAGAGAAAAGAAGCTGGGTGTATGTGTCCCCCGAGATAAGAAGCTGGGTGTATGTGTCCACAGAGAACAGTACATGGGTGTATGTGACCCCAGAGAAAAGAAGTGGGGTATCTGTGTGACGCTAGAGACCAGTACATGGGTGTGTCTGTGACTGGCCCAGGGACCAGTACTTGGGCTGGGTGTGCCTGTGTGACCTAAAAGTACAGAAGTTGGGTGTGTTTGCATTTGTGTGACCCCAGAGATCAGTAGCTGGCTGTATTTGTGTGAATCTTGAGAGACATGCGTCTCAGTGTGTGAGCCAAGAATAGTGCAGCCGAGTTGGGGACTAGTCCAACATACATGCTTGAGCAATTTTTTTTTTGCTTAGAGTCAGAATTGGAAAGTTGGGGATGTGAGAAACACTTAGATTAGGAAATAGAAGTCGGGTGAGTCTGTGTGACTCCTGATAGCGATCGAGAAGTAGTAGCTGGGTGTGTCTGTTTGACCCCAGGAAATAGAACTCGCGGGTGACTCGTTGTGACCTTGGAGCGAGCTTTAGTCGCTGGGCGTGTCGGTGACCCCAGGAATAAAACCGAGTCGGGTGAATCGTTAATGGTGACCCCGAATCGATAATTAGTAGCTGTGCGTGTCTGTTGGACACCAGGGAAGAGAAGTCGGGTGAGTCTTGATGACCCTGGATCGAGCATTTGTAGGTGGGCTTGTTTGCGTGACCACAGATATTACTACAAACTGGGTGAGTCTCTGTGACCCCATGCATATTGAGAATGAGTAGATGGGTTTGTTTGTGTGACCCCAGGAATAGTAGCTGAGCATGTCTAGGTGACTTCAGAAATTAAAACACATGTTGGCTACGCGTGCATGACCCCAGATAATTTCATGTAGTTGGGTGCGTCCGCATGACCCAGGAGAATTGTAGTTGGGTGCGTCTATATTACCCCGGGAAATTGTAGTTAGGTGCGTCGGTATGACCCGGAAAATTGAAGCTGGGTGACCTCTGGGAACGGTAGTATCTGTTGGTGTTTTATTGCTGGAAGTTGTAGTTAGGCTTGTTATATAGCGTCATTTTTGTGCTTAAGGATACGGACTGAGTGTACGTTACGCTCTATACGTTTATGTGTTATTCTCCAATTGTGAGGCGTGGGAAGGAGCTAAAGGAGCCTAAAGGCTCTACAATACCTCTACAAGTACCAGCTATATGGGATATTTCTGAAGCATGTATAGATTTTTCCAAGCTAAAGGAGCAAAATGATAGCCGCGGTGGTAAGTTTGAAGTGGTCCTCCCGCATCAATGTCGTGCCATGGTCGACTGCCCTGGCGGTGCCATCAAGAGTGGCCATCGAAAGTGGGGGCAGAAGTCGCAAAGTGGTGGGGGAAAGTGTTTTTAAAGAACCAGCTCCCAAGAACTACTGAGAGCCAGTGCTCGTAGTCGTAATGTCACGTGTGTTTCCTTATGGCTAGTATCAGGCCACATTACTCACTCATGTAATACGAAAAAGGCTTTAATGACTGGAGGCAATAAATGCATTATTGGCGTGTACATTTTGTGTATACTAGAGTGTAGTATTTATTTTATTCCCATGCATCCTACTGGGGGGAAGGCCGGGAAGTTCCAGTTTGTTTCTTTTTCATATCTTCTGGGCTTTAAGAGTTGACTCCGCAAGCGTTTGTCTATAAAGGCTGCCCTTGTGTCTCGATTCGTCAGGCAATTGGTAGTCATCTTCTCTAAGTCTGGGTGGGGGTTTTCCTGTTGAGTTTTGATTATGCTTATTATGATGAAATTCCTACTTGTTGGGTTGTATATTCCCTTAGTTTACATTTATGTGATTCCTAGTAGATGCAAGTAGTGATTGCTGGTAAGGGAAACGTTTTGCCCTTATCATGATTCGGTGCAACGAGCCGTGAAATTAAGTAGAGTTTATGGGTTATGTCATGCAGATGAAACCCCTGCCCAGGCTTAGGGAAGATGGGCTTATGTATAAGAGTAGCAGGTGGTAAGACAAGTGTGCGTCTATACGTACAGTATATTTTATTCCGATCGAGACTCCAATGTATATAGGGCGGGAGAACTTCACAGTCATTGAGCAGAATGTAAAGTCGTATTGACGGATTACAGAGACCATGACAGTTCAAGGTTATATATACAAGGGAGTAAACTTTTATGACTTTTTCGCCTTTCTTAAAGGGACTAGTTTCAAGGGTGTTTTTGATGACAGTTATTTGCAACCGAGATAAACTTTCCGGAACCATGTACATCTCGTGTAACCGAGTTGTTTGGTGACTGGGTCTACCGTGTATATCAAGTAGCCTGAGCATAACTGGCGTTCATGCAAGTGTTTGGGTCAAAGTATAGATCCCCTTCGGCTGGTTTTACCCCGCACAGCTGAACCATCCAAGCTGCGTCTTTGTTTCGACGCTAGGGTTTTAATTTGTGGATGAATGATACATGCACAATTTTATTTGGATAAGTCGGTCCAAGTCCCCACGCATGTACATCTAACCGAGGTCCTGTTATGGTAAACCTAGATGACAATTTTTAAAAGTTTGGTTGCGACAGTATACTGTTGATGAAAGACGGTCTTGAGGGAGAAAGGTGAACATCACCTGGCCATCTGGTTGGAGAAACTTCTTTTGGGGGGTTTATCAGTCAGTGGGAATGGCGGCCATGAGACCTCCGAAGTTTAGGGTGGTTTGTTCATTATACAATAAGGACAGATTGGGAAACTCGACGAGGGGAAATACGGTGTCGTCCGATTGTCGATTGCCCTTCGGGACAGTTAGTTTGAACAGTGAAAGTGCACCCAAGTTCGCTCTCTGTCTGCCATGTTAGACTTTGATTAGAGTTTAAGGCAAATTATCTGGGGATGGAATGGAGGTTGACTCTAACCTTCAAGTGTGTTGATTTACAAGACAAAAAATTACATTTTATAGAACTACGTAAGAACGTTTTTTGGTTTTCAAGTGGGCAATTCCCTTGAGGTCCGCGGTGCAGAGATTCTTGGATAAATATGATATTTCGTTCTTGTTGGCCTTCTCGGAAGCGAAATGGTATATTAGATTACTAATATTCGGGATATGGCTTCGGCGTTAGGGGCTGCGTGTAGGAAGCGAGATCTGGGATTATACCCAGCGTTAAGAGTTTTTAGATTCTTGAGATGACTGCATTCCGTGGAGGAGTGAAACGGCATGGGGCGTTTGGGCATGATCTCCATCGACGCGTCTCAGTTTTCGCGGAGACGTTTTCTCCAAAATCATTCACCTTGCCGTGACTTGGTTCTCTGTGACTCCTACGTCATCCGTGTCTAATTTCGGAGGACAGTGCGTGAAAAAGGGGAATTGTTCGACATGTAGCTAGGGGTTTTTGAAGTGAGGGTAACTTCAGTGGTAAATGTCCAACCCGACTATCTTTTGTTTTCGGATCGGTGGACCCAATTAGAGCAAGTGCGAGCGATTGTTTCCGCTCTAGGATAGGGAGGGACTCGGACTTCCCAGGCCTTCTGGAATATGGGGATCTAGCAGCATCGAGGAAAGTGAAAGAATCGTCTGCCGTGAAGGTGTAACATTGCATTGGAGGCAAGTTTTGTCCTCACAGGTTCAAATCTCTTTGTTTCAGTACGGATTTGTCGGTTATATTATGAATCGCTATTGGTGATTGGGTGGCCATGTATGAGCTTATTATTTATTGGAGCCTGGTCTTTATACGGCATACAAAAACGTTATTAACGTGTCAAGGTTCTAGCGTATCACAAGGGATACACTAATTGGGGACACTTTATCCCAAACAGGATCCTCGAAAACCGTTTATTTGCAGGCGATTTAGGACGCGTTAACGAGGAATGGCTTTATTTTCAGAGAAGGAAAAATGTACTCCTATATGTACCGCGTATATGCACCGATCGATCGTCCTTTCACGTCGGTCGTTTACCATGCAGGTCGGAACGTGATGGATGGCAAGTTTAGTGGTTTCGAGTATTTGGTTCTGGCAGCGATTCAGGTATCTCATTTATATCAAGGACGGCGAACCATTCTCTTAATTGAAATCAAGTGCTGTTACCCGGGAGAGCTAGTGATCGGGTGGCAAATAGGTTTTTTAAAACCTATTTAAAATGAGTGACTTGTCAGAACTTAATCAAAGACATAAGCCAACTTGACGGGCTTCACAAATGTTTTCAATTCAGTAATGGGTGTGTATATATATATACGCGTTTATTTCCAAAACTGTCATATTTATTATGAGTATTGGGGATGTATTTTATAGCTATTCATACTTCATGAATATTCATTATCCCGTGCGATGACGTAATGAGCATTATATAAGGTATAATTAATTATGCAAATGTGTCAGTTCACCAAGATCGAGTTGGGATGCAGATGTCGTCCCACCCACCCTCCCTCTCGTTGACAAATTTAGCACCTTTTGTGCTCTTTGTCGTATTGCTCGACAGGAGTTCTATCCCATACCTTAATGCTAATGAGTCAGCGGGAGGGATAATGTACTATTTGCATAATCGATACTTCAGCTTTTGTCATTCATGTGCCAACGATGTGCCAACCAGAGATCGATTGGCTGTTGAAACAAAACGTGTGAGAAGTCTTTGTGGAAATGGTTGGCAATTTACATCACAATGTTAATGTTTGTAAACATGAAGTATCGCTATTGTTTTGCCAAGTCCACTGCTGTGGAAGATTTAGTGAGCGATCTACTTCTCTAGAATGAAGTTTTAGAAAATCATTGAAAGGAAATCAATAGTCCGCCTACTTTTGTGGTGCCGTGGATATATTTTTCCGTATAATGGAACAAAATCCGCCAAAACAAGGCAACATTTCTACGGAGAAGTCGGGTGAATGAGTGATACTTGGACACTTCAAATCCACCGCAAAGCAAGAGGGACAATTTTTCAACTCCAACAAACAAGACCTTACGAAACTAGCATGAGTGAAGCAATAAATCACGGAAGAAATTGCTGGGGGGTGAGCTATTAAGAGAGGTTTTCTTATAATTTAGTTTGACACGTCACCAATTCAGAGTAAACGATTCGCAAACACAATGCTGAATAAAAACTCAATGTGAATCAAACTTATATCAAACGGTTTACAACTGATTCTAAGAAGTCCATAAAAATGAAGAATTAAGCTATCCTTTACAATAAACTTCAACACATAGAGTGTTTGTAATATGGTATACACCAGCGATGAAAATCAGTCAAAATCATAACAAAGAGTGTACTGATACCATAGTACCAAAATAATACGATCTCACATCGAGGGACAATTTTTCAGCTTAAAATAAGTTCTCGAATGCAAAGAATAAGCTTAGAAGAAGTCAATTTGTGCTATTTTCGGCTGGGGGGCTAGTTAATAAGTATTGTACTTTAGTAGGAATGTTAGGTAAACACGTGCAAAAATGATAAATATCCAACTGAACCGAGCAAAATACTTTGAGAAACTTGAATGTAGAGAACTCAAATTCACAGAATGTTACCTTCAATGTGTCAGTACTAACGTTCACTGTGAAGTATCTCTTGAAATCATGTTCGATGAGAATAAACTCAAAGGACAATGTAGCTAGTTTTAGGATAATTCCTTGTTTTGGCGGATTTTGTTCCTTGATATTTTATCATCTACGACCCTTATACGGAAACAAATCATCTACAGTAAAACAAAAGAAGGCAGGCTATTGATTTCCTTTCAAATATTTTCTTGAACATCATTCTAGAGACGAAGATCGCTCACTAAATCTCCCACCGCAGTACAATTTGCAAAGAAAATGGCGGCAAATCACTTTCAAATCTGAATTCTAACGCATGCGCAGACAAAATGTATACATGTTTTTTAAACATACTAAATTTAAAGTGCACCCTAATAAATCACGAGTGCCGAATTTCATTTCAAGAAAAACAAAACAACTCAAGGTACTTAAAGGCAATTTGGAAAATCACATTTCTTGTAATAACTCGCCTTATTTCTTGATCGTCTGTATTACCTTGTCTGTCTTGTGTCTGTCTTGTTTCAGCCATGACGAACCCGTGTTTATCGATAAGATCAGGACATCCATACATTCAAAAGTGGTCGTGTGGATTCCAAAAAGAAGACGTATTCTCATGTGAGTCTTGTGACTGGAGATGATCAATGTTTACGTGCTGAACAACGAATAATCTTGAGCATTACTCCCTCTCAGTCTGTGTTCGAAATTGAATCATACACCCGGGAAGGGTACTCCCATATAAACGCTGTACGGGTATGTGCCGCTGGACAGGTTCGGGATTTTGGCCTTCTAGGTCTGAGATGGGTATCATCTCGGCTCTTTTAGATCGGAGATGGGTCTTTGGTCGGCCCTCTTTGGTCTAAAATGGGGCACTAAGTTTCAGCATTTGAGATGGAATTGTTTTTTTTTATAGGTCTGAGACAGGGTATATAGGGATTTTTAGCCGGTCCTAGTGTACACCCTCACCTATAGATTATGCATGGAGTACCCCCCCCCCCCCCCCCCCCCCCCCCCCCCCCCTCCCCCCTCCTCTACGTCAAGCGGAAGCGAGCAGTATCATGTCGACTCACTTCACAGATCCGCCCAAGTGATATATGCCATGTGCATGTCTGATCGCCTCAGTATAATACTAAACTCAAGTAAAATTCATCAAAGTGAAATTGTAAAATGAAAAATGTAAAATGCACTTCTAAATTAATTTATAATCTTGTTTCGAAAAAAAAAATCTGATCCATCCGCCAGGTCCATCCGCAGGGTCCATCCGCAGTGTACATCCGCAGGGTCCATCCGCAGGGTCCATCTGCGTTTTACAGCGACCCCCCCAACCAGGGCCTGAACTACTAGGAATGCACTTTACATGACATGTCATTGATGAGTGTTTGTTCAGTTTCCTTTTTAGCTTTCGGTGACATTTGTGACACGAAATATTTACTTTGATTGAAGACACAGAGCTGGAGATCAAGTAATGAAGGAACAAGCTAACGACACGTGTGTGAGTATCTGATGCACATAACCGCTGAAAGCTATAAAGACTGAGGGAAAGTTGAAATACTATAAACTACCCATAATCCCAAGGTGTTTATTATGAGTAATTCTGAAGCAGCTCATTTTCTCTTCAATTTCCATCTTCATACAACTACTATACGCGGCCATCTTTCCTTGGTATACTTTGGGTTGTCGTTTGAGTCCAGGAGTACTTTGCGTACTGATGGATTCACGGTTGACATGTCGGCATGCTTACACGGTCGACATTTTGTCTTGCCGTTTCAACCTCTTTTCGTTCGCCGTTCGTCAAGTAAAAACAGAGATGAAGATCGCAGGGTACTTTAACTACTAGTCTTAAAACTGACGAATCATGAAGAAGAAAAGCTACCTCAAGAAAGGAATCAAGCTGAAACAAATGAACCACGTCGTAAAAAAAAAGAAGTAAAACAAAAAAGAAAGAAAAAAAGAAAAAGACAATATCAGAATAATATCCCTAGTCACTCCAATCATTTGTCCTCCAGTAGCTGCTAAGATGAAGGATTAACCAATACCTCCTGAACTACTGTGAATGGGGTTTAAACTCGCTGATCTCTCAGTCATCGGAAACGAGTACTAACTACGTACGGTCAGCTGATCACTGGAAAGATGATAAAAGCAAAAAACGAAGTCTCAAAATGCAAATCAGTCGAATGGATTCTATCAGGACGTGACCAACTAAAGTGAATCACAACGAAAACAACTTAACACATTAGCGATATGTCTAATGTCTGTCGGAGTGCCAGAGTGGAGTGCAATTTGTCTGAATTTACGAGTATCAAGAGTATGATTTCAGACCAAAATTGCACGACACGAAGTTCAATTACCTATTAATCATATCAAATCATTAATACCAATGATTATAAATCTTTTCAAACACATTCTTTATATTTATGGGTCAGTGTAATAATAAGAACAATTTTGATGTCTGAAATACAACTCTTTCGCTCTAAAATACAAACTGCTCAGTGTAGTTATATTACATGTATGACGTGACATTACGTCAAGAATGGCCAGACTTCGAGTTGGCGTTCTGGTGGGTTTTGACTGATATGGTAGAGGTCAAGTGATGCTGATGATTTAGATGATAAAGATTGACCAAAACTTTGATCACTGACCATAGAAACTCCATCTCAGGTTCCTCACAGTCACATTCCACATGGTAGAGACGGGTCTGGGTTCTACTCCGATCATCACACTATCTGTTACCATGTCAACAACGCAGCCATTCCTTTGGTCGTGGATACAGTTCAATCCACTGTCATCAAACCTGGTTCTGTCTTCACCATAGTGGATTATGGGACAGCTGATGGTGGTACTTCAATGCCGCTCATGTACGCATGCGTCAAAGCAATACGAGAGAAGTATGGGCAAGAGTTGCCAATCAACATCATCTACGAGGACCAACCAGTCAATGATTTCAAGTCTTTGTTTATGAGGTTACAAGGTACACAACATCAATGCACTTGTTCTCTGCACCACACATCATATCACTCGACTACTTTCCATTGTATCTTTTCTCTGTCAGGTCTCATCCCTGGTCCGCCATCTTATCTTGTGGATTTTACTAACGTGTTTGTCTTGGCCAGCGGTACAAATTACTACGATCAGTGTTTTCCGAGTAACAGTGTAGATCTGGTTTTTTTGCTACGAGTATGCATTGGTTGAGTAAAAAGCCCTGTGATCTCACGGAATCTACCTTCATTCACCTCAAC
The DNA here is from genome assembly GCA_033675265.1 of Actinostola sp. cb2023. Taxonomy (NCBI): domain Eukaryota; kingdom Metazoa; phylum Cnidaria; class Anthozoa; order Actiniaria; family Actinostolidae; genus Actinostola; species Actinostola sp. cb2023. The sequence continues at coordinate 112,231 of JAUJYZ010000576.1, forward strand.
ACGGTCCCTGAAGAGAATGAGAAGTTCCGCGAACAAGCCGCTAGAGACTGGGCGGCGCCGATAATACAGCATCATTTCATGGTTCTGTTGACCATTTTGTTTCAAATGCACTCTCTGCGGGCGCGTCTTGCGGGACGCACACAGGAAGCCCAACATATTACGTCACTAAGCACAGGGAGCCCAACATAATACGTATTGCGCGCGCGCTCTCTACCACAGGAAACCCGTAAAAAGACGCAAATGGTTGTGCGTTGCTGTCGCAACATCGCAAAGCTAAACAGCGCGCGCATAGCAAACCTAACGATTTCGCGTCTTGCGATAGCTCGCATGTGATTGGTTCAAAACATGGAACATGCATTTGCACGCGCATCAACGCAACAGAAGCAGTGTTCGTCTCCCAGTTTGTACAAGTTTACGATAGCTTTGCAACACTTTAGCGAGTTCTCGAGAAAAATAATATTTACGCTACGAAAATGTCTTCTGATCTGAATGAAATGCTGCCTATGATGCCTTTGGTACCATACAGCGGGGAAATTCCATCTTTTGGTGGCATTTTTGCCCAGGAAAACAACGCAGAAGCGAATCCTTTCACCACTCCGGTAGCGCCATTCTCGTTTAGCAATAACTACATGGGAAATGAATCCTTTGGTGACTTCATGCAAGAAAACAACACACAGACAACAGCTTCGGGTCTGCCAAGCACCCCACTATGCTACAGTGGCTACGAAGTCACCTCTACTTGCATCACCCAGTGGGGTACGTACTGTTCAACTTACACTACTGCAACAGAAAGAAACAACGCATCGTTCGATGAGAGCGTCACCAAAAGCGTATGCTTTCGAAGAACAATCTTCCCCGATGGCACGACGATTGAGAATGAATCGGAACTTTCAGTCCATTCAGTCATGGATTCTGATGGTGTTTATCAAGTTCAATGGAGCGACGATCCAACTTCAAACTACCAAGGATCTTCTGAATACAAAGGAGAGTCGCAATTGAGTGGAGCTCAGTCGCAGACCTTCTCTTGCAATGACCAGTTAACAGAGCAAATACACTACCAAGGATCTTCTGAATACAAAGGAGAGTCGCAATCCAGTGGAGCTCAGTCGCAGACCTTCTCTTGCAATGACCAGTTAACAGAGCAAATACACTACCAAGGATCTTCTGAATACAAAGGAGAGTCGCAATTGAGTGGAGCTCAGTCGCAGACCTTCTCTTGCAATGACCAGTTAACAGAGCAAATACACTACCAAGGATCTTCTGAATACAAAGGAGAGTCGCAATCGAGTGGAGCTCAGTCGCAGACCTTCTCTTGCAATGACCAGTTAACAGAGCAAATACACTACAGGAAATTCTACATTACATTTGAACCTACGCAGTTTTACATTGAAGAGATGGAGTTTGAATACAAAGAGGATTACAACGAATTCTTCAATTATGACTTTATCATCAACTTCCCTGATCAAACTGATGTTCTTGGAGCGCAGAACTTTCAAATTCTGTTGGATAAAATTGTTCCATTTGCGGAAGAGAATGGACGACTGGATGATGTTGAGATGCTTGCTTCTTCTCATACTTATGACTTCAAAATGAATACCCGAAGAGGAAGAATAACCGATTATCAAAACGCTAATGGTAACTTGAACGCACAGTTTAACCACATACATGCCAACAAACCATTATGCTTGGAATACTTTGACGAGAAAGAAGAGAGAGATGGAAATCAGGAGTCAGTCTTGGTGTCTGATGTTAGTGAATCTGTATTAGCCGAAGAAGTTGAGGGCTGCTTGGATGATTTGCCACCAAGGGACATCAATGACTACATGGCTACATCTGCAGAATCATCTCACGAGCTTGAAGACAGTGTTACTGATGTCGGTGCTTCTGCTTGTCTTGACATTGCTATGGTTACATCTAAAGCATCATCTCACGAGCTTGGAGACAGTGTTACTGATGTCGGTGCTTCTGCTTGTCTTGACATTGCTATGGTTACATATGCAGAATCATCTCACGAGCTTGGAGACAGTGTTACTGGTGTCGGTGCTTCTGCTTGTCTTGACATTGCTATGGTTACATCTGGAGAATCATCTCATGAGCTTGAAGACAGTGTTACTGATGTCGGTGCTTCTGCTTGTCTTGACATTGCTATGGTTACATCTGGAGAATCATCTCATGAGCTTGGAGACAGTGTTACTGGTGTCGGTGCTTCTGCTTGTCTTGACATTGCTATGGATACATCTGAAGAATCATCTCATGAGCTTGAAGACAGTGTTACTTATGTCGGTGCTTCTGCTTGTCTTGACATTGCTATGGTTACATCTAAAGCATCATCTCATGAGCTTGAAGACAGTGTTACTTATGTCGGTGCTTCTGCTTGTCTTGACATTGCTATGGCTACATCTGAAGAATCATCTCATGAGCTTGAAGACAGTGTTACTGATGTCGGTGCTTCTGCTTGTCTTGACATTGCTATGGCTACATCTGAAGAATCATCTCATGAGCTTGAAGACAGTGTTACTGATGTCGGTGCTTCTGCTTGTCTTGACATTGCTATGGCTACATCTGCAGAATCATCTCACGAGCTTGGAGACAGTGTTACTGGTGTCGGTGCTTCTGCTTGTCTTGACATTGCTATGGTTACATCTAAAGAATCATCTCATGAGCTTGAAGACAGTGTTACTGATGTCGGTGCTTCTGCTTGTCTTGACATTGCTATGGCTACATCTGCAGAATCATCTCACGAGCTTGGAGACAGTGTTACTGGTGTCGGTGCTTCTGCTTGTCTTGACATTGCTATGGTTACATCTGAAGAATCATCTCATGAGCTTGAAGACAGTGTTACTGATGTCGGTGCTTCTGCTTGTCTTGACATTGCTATGGCTACATCTGAAGAATCATCTCATGAGCTTGGAGACAGTGTTACTGATGTCGGTGCTTCTGCTTGTCTTGACATTGCTATGGCTACATCTAAAAAATCATCTCACGAGCTTGAAGACAGCGTTACTGATGTTGGCACTTGTTTTGACATTGCTATGGTTACATCTAAGGAATCATCTCATGAGCTTGGAGACAGCGTTACTGATGTTGGCACTTGTCTTGACATTGCTACGTCTGCAGAAGCTGATAATGCTGGTGTAACTGCCTCATCGTCAAGTGCTTCATCAAAGCAACCCACCCGTCCAAGCAGATGGCGCCGTTACTTGAGAAGAATAAATGTGTTCGCTGGTGCTGTTTGTAGTCAGATTGTGCTGTGTTACGTCAGAGGTTACCTTCTACTGTAGATCAGAAACTCGCTTCGCTGTACTAAGTCTAAGGAAACCCTGGTGGAAATAGCTTCGTTATTGCTTGTTTCAATAGTGCTACGAACCCATATGTGAACACTTGTTTGTACCGAGAAACTCATACAACTGTACTGAAATACTGACACTTTGGCATATATGAACCACTCATATCCAATGGTGGTTCAGTGTCCTATCAGTCCTAGAAACCCTACGAATGATCATAATTAAATACAGAAACTCTCGTCTCGGCTGCGAACTACAACACAGGAACCTTAATCCAATAACCGCTACCGTCTAGTGCATCGGTGTTTTACAACAGAACTGCTACAGAAACTCCAGAACACTTGTAAATATTGTAAATAAGACTCTCAGATAATATAACAATAATAATAAATATAAATACTAGTTTTTATGTACATAGTTCAAAATGATAGTGTAAACAGTAAATAAATGATTTGTAAAACTATTGGTGTAGTCATGCACATGTTGGACTGAATTCAGCAAAGTTTCAGGGACGTAGCGACGGACCTAGCCTCCTGATCGTTGGGGGCCTGGGGGCGAATATGTTTGTCTGATCTGTCTGTCTGTCTGTCTGTGTATCTGTCTGTGTATCTGTCTGTCTGTCTGTCTGTCTGTCTGTCTGTCTGTCTGTCTGTCGTTCAATTAATGGTTTAAAACAAGCACGCGACTTTGTGCCAAGAGATACTCTGATCATGATGTACAAAGCTCTCACTCAGCCCATTTTCGATTATTGTGATCTTGTTTGGGGAAATTTCAATAAAGGCCAGATGGATCGTTTACAGAGATTACAAAATCGTGCAGCCCGTATCATCACCTATCAAGGCTACGAGGTTAGATCTATAAATATATTAAAAGATCTACAGTGGGATTGCCTTGATCTTAGACGTGAAAAACGCCTCAGCCTAATGATGTATAATGTTGTAAATGACAATGCACCTGCATACTTAGAGTTATTATTATGGAACGTTTGTAAATATTGTAAATGAAATAATGATCCTTATTGTATAGATTGTAAATTGATATTCATTAATGCTAGTTAGCTCAGTTTTACAAATTTTGTGATATTATTTTTATAGATTTTCTAATATACGACTTTCATGTAAAGAAGTTTAATTTTGTAACTTATGAAACTATCGTATTGAAATAAAGGTGCTATCTATCTACATATCTATCTATCTATCTATCTATCTATCTATCTATCTATCTATCTATCTATCTATCTATCTATCTATCTATCTATCTATCTATCTATCTATCTATCTATCTATCTATCTATCTATCTATCTATCTATCTATCTATCTATCTATCTATCTATCTATCTATCTATCTATCTAGTGTATCTATCTGTATTTCTAGTGTTGTGTAATGCGCATTTGATCATATTCAAATGTTAAAATGCGCAATATAAGCAATAAACATTATTATTATTATTATTATCTATCTATCTGTCTACCTGCCTGCCTGCCTGCCTGCCTGCCTGCCTGCCTGCCTGCCTGCCTGCCTGCCTGCCTGCCTGCCTGCCTGCCTGCCTGCCTGCCTGCCTGCCTGCCTGCCTGCCTGCCTGCCTGCCTGCCTGCCTGCCTGCCTGCCTGCCTGCCTGCCTGCCTGCCTGCCTGCCTGCCTGCCTGCCTGCCTGCCTGCCTGCCTGCCTGCCTGCCTGCCTGCCTGCCTGCCTGCCTGCCTGCCTGCCTGCCTGCCTGCCTGCCTGCCTGCCTGCCTGCCTGCCTGCCTGCCTGCCTGCCTGCCTGCCTGCCTGCCTGCCTGCCTGCCTGCCTGCCTGCCTGCCTGCCTGCCTGCCTGCCTGCCTGCCTGCCTGCCTGCCTGCCTGCCTGCCTGCCTGCCTGCCTGCCTGCCTGCCTGCCTGCCTGCCTGCCTGCCTGCCTGCCTGCCTGCCTGCCTGCCTGCCTGCCTGCCTGCCTGCCTGCCTGCCTGCCTGCCTGCCTGCCTGCCTGCCTGCCTGCCTGCCTGCCTGCCTGCCTGCCTGCCTGCCTGCCTGCCTGCCTGCCTGCCTGCCTGCCTGCCTGCCTGCCTGCCTGCCTGCCTGCCTGCCTGCCTGCCTGCCTGCCTGCCTGCCTGCCTGCCTGCCTGCCTGCCTGCCTGCCTGCCTGCCTGCCTGCCTGCCTGCCTGCCTGCCTGCCTGCCTGCCTGCCTGCCTGCCTGCCTGCCTGCCTGCCTGCCTGCCTGCCTGCCTGCCTGCCTGCCTGCCTGCCTGCCTGCCTGCCTGCCTGCCTGCCTGCCTGCCTGCCTGCCTGCCTGCCTGCCTGCCTGCCTGCCTGCCTGCCTGCCTGCCTGCCTGCCTGCCTGCCTGCCTGCCTGCCTGCCTGCCTGCCTGCCTGCCTGCCTGCCTGCCTGCCTGCCTGCCTGCCTGCCTGCCTGCCTGCCTGCCTGCCTGCCTGCCTGCCTGCCTGCCTGCCTGCCTGCCTGCCTGCCTGCCTGCCTGCCTGCCTGCCTGCCTGCCTGCCTGCCTGCCTGCCTGCCTGCCTGCCTGCCTGCCTGCCTGCCTGCCTGCCTGCCTGCCTGCCTGCCTGCCTGCCTGCCTGCCTGCCTGCCTGCCTGCCTGCCTGCCTGCCTGCCTGCCTGCCTGCCTGCCTGCCTGCCTGCCTGCCTGCCTGCCTGCCTGCCTGCCTGCCTGCCTGCCTGCCTGCCTGCCTGCCTGCCCTGCCTGCCTGCCTGCCTGCCTGCCTGCCTGCCTGCCTGCCTGCCTGCCTGCCTGCCTGCCTGCCTGCCTGCCTGCCTGCCTGCCTGCCTGCCTGCCTGCCTGCCTGCCTGCCTGCCTGCCTGCCTGCCTGCCTGCCTGCCTGCCTGCCTGCCTGCCTGCCTGCCTGCCTGCCTGCCTGCCTGCCTGCCTGCCTGCCTGCCTGCCTGCCTGCCTGCCTGCCTGCCTGCCTGCCTGCCTGCCTGCCTGCCTGCCTGCCTGCCTGCCTGCCCTGCCTGCCTGCCTGCCTGCTGCCTGCCTGCCTGCCTGCCTGCCTGCCTGCCTGCCTGCCTGCCTGCCTGCCTGCCTGCCTGCCTGCCTGCCTGTCTGTCTGTCGCTTGTGCAGTAGTTTCCCGCAAAATAAGGGGCGGAAATTAAATACAGTATCCCTATATGTTTTTGCAAAAAGTAATGCAGGAAAGAGAATAAAAAACTGCCCCCCCCATGTACTATCAAGCGGATGATGAAAATTCCTAACGTTAATTCGTAACGTTACGACTGAAGTCGAAATTACAGTGATTTGTGTGGGGAAATTATATTCAACTGGCCATATCTCAGCCGCTATTTAACCGATTGCTCTCAAATTTGGCATGTAAGCTTCTTTATCGACGTTCTTTCGAAATCGGGGATCGAAAGTTGATAAAGCGAAAATTATATTTTTATGACGTCATCACTTCGGTACTCTATTGTCTGTGATTTTATTCCAGTCCGCCGGAATATAATCGCGCTGCCACAAAACACGACGTCTCCACCACAGGAAACCCAGAGCGCGCGTGACAACTATTTGAAGAGAAATATACCGCGCAACACCATGGCAACACAAAATACATTTTATAGGGAAAGAAACAAATACAGCATGGCAACTGGCAAGGCTGAATGACTAAATGGCATGTTATTACCCTTCCCCTCCCCAGGTTCTTGTTTCCCTTGGGGAATCTACAAGGCTGCGCTTGATAGACCGGCTGCAAATTTTGGCGGGAAAATTATAGCCTCGACATGGTGATGCAAATCAGTTCAAGATGGCTGCTCGACTTTAGAAGTCTTGAGATGGCGGAAGAACAACTTCATAGCTTTTTACTCCACATTTTCTAGTGTTTCTACGACAATGCCTTTAATAGATCTAAAGCACATCTCGTCATTTAGTAGTGAGGACACGGTAAGAGATAAACAGATGTGTTTCAGTGGTTCAAGTTGTGTGTTTTGCGAGGAAAATAGAAGTGTAACTGTAGTAGTTTAGCTTACTCGTTCAGTTGTTGTTGTAGGCTCAGCCGAGTTCTAACTTACTAAAACCAGAGACGTATAGAAAATGGCGGTGTGCAGAACCTGGGGAGAAACAAGCTGTAGTTGTCGTGGAGGTTAGTGGTTTTGATGATCGATCTTGGCGAATAGTAATTAATAAATTATAAGCTTACATTACAATTTTATTTTAATTGTACATGTATGAACGAAGAGAGCTTTCAACTCTCGAAAAGATGTGGCATCGTAAAGCTTACACGTACAAGTACATAAGTACATTCAGTGAGCTGATAAAAGTGCTTTATCAACATTATACTTTCTATTAATTGTTATATTCTATAACATTTCAGATGGAGAAGGCAACAAAGATACATGGTATTGACATTGGTAAGCTTAGGGTACAATGTACTTCTACTGTATCAATGTGAGGGGGGTTGTCTGGAAGGGGGACTGGAAGTGGGGGGTGGGGGGGGGGGGGGGGGAGGCTCACTCGTTACTCTTCGAGTAACTGCCTCTCCAAGGCAATTAAACGCCTCCCCTAAGCAATTACTCTATAAATCATTTGCTATTACAGGAAATAATGGATCAGCTCTCATAGAAGTATTGGTAGCGAGATCATCTGGTTCCAATGATCAATATAAGGTGAGAAGAACAACCACCGCAGGAAGATCACTGATATATGCTACTTGATTCAACAACACAGGTAGCACACAACTACATTTTATGCATTTTGATTTTTGATTCAAAGGTTCTCCTAGTTACATCATCATTTATGAGTCCTGCTGAAAGCAAATCCTTTACTAACACCAGTAGAGTGAGGATGTTTGGTAAGCAAATCCTTTACTAACACCAGTAGAGTGAGGATGTTTGGTATGCAAATCCTTTACTAACACCAGTAGAGTGAAGATGTTTGGTAAGCAAATCCTTTACTAACACCAGTAGAGTGAGGATGTTTGGTAAGCAAATCCTTTACTAACACCAGTAGAGTGAGGATGTTTGGTAAGCAAATCCTTTACTAACACCAGTAGAGTGAGGATGTTTGGTATGCAAATCCTTTACTAACACCAGTAGAGTGAGGATGTTTGGTAAGCAAATCATTTACTAACACCAGTAGAGTGAAGATGTTTGGTAAGCAAATCCTTTACTAACACCAGTAGAGTGAGGATGTTTGGTAAGCAAATCCTTTACTAACACCAGTAGAGTGAAGATGTTTGGTAAGCAAATCCTTTACTAACACCAGTAGAGTGAGGATGTTTGGTAAGCAAATCCTTTACTAACACCAGTAGAGTGAGGATGTTTGGTATGCAAATCCTTTACTAACACCAGTAGAGTGAGGATGTTTGGTAAGCAAATCCTTTACTAACACCAGTAGAGTGAGGATGTTTGGTAAGCAAATCCTTTACTAACACCAGTAGAGTGAAGATGTTTGGTAAGCAAATCCTTTACTAACACCAGTAGAGTGAGGATGTTTGGTAAGCAAATCCTTTACTAACACCAGTAGAGTGAGGATGTGGTATGCAAATCCTTTACTAACACCAGTAGAGTGAGGATGTTTGGTAAGCAAATCCTTTACTAACACCAGTAGAGTGAAGATGTTTGGTAAGCAAATCCTTTACTAACACCAGTAGAGTGAGGATGTTTGGTAAGCAAATCCTTTACTAACACCAGTAGAGTGGGGGTGTTTGGTAAGCAAATCCTTTACTAACACAAGTAGAGTGAGGATGTTTGGAAAGCAAATCCTTTACTAACACCAGTAGAGTGAGGATGTTTGGTATGCAAATCCTTTACTAACACCAGTAGAGTGAGGATGTTTGGTATGCAAATCCTTTACTAACACCAGTAGAGTGAGGATGTTTGGTAAGTAAATCCTTTACTAACACCAGTAGAGTGAGGATGTTTGGTAAGCAAATCCTTTACTAACACAAGTAGAGTGAAGATGTATGCAAATCCTTTACTAACACCAGTAGAGTGGGGGTGTTTGGTAAGCAAATCCTTTACTAACACCAGTAGAGTGAGGATGTTTCATAAGCAAATCCTTTACTAACACCAGTGGAGTGGGGATGTTTGGTAAGCAAAATGTACTATAACTTATAGAGGTTTCAATGGAATTTGAAGTACATGTACATGTACTGCTTAGAAAGAAGTACATATATGTTAATATTTTTGCATGTAGTAGGCGTGGAATACATACATGTATGTATGCGTGTAGTCTGATTGTAGTCTGCGTGTAGTCTGTGTGTAGTCGGAGTGTAGTACATTCAAACTACATGTACACTCAAACTACACTCAGACTACACATCAACTACACTCAACTTTTTACCTCATTACAGACTTGACTGACTTTTACATGCAGCCATTCATTCATATTTCCGAAAGAAACTGCATATATCTAGAAATACATTTATGATGTTGAATCAACTTGTTTTTATTCTTATCAGCTCGTGTCAATCGTGTCTATTTATTGAAATATCTGAAACATTACATGTATGTGCTTTTCAATTTCTGTCGGAACCTCAATTATTGAAAAGTAAAGAACATGACATGCAGGCTAGACTACAGAATACAGGGCTCATCATTTGAATAACAATATGGCCCATTGTGTTATGCATTGTTCTTCAAAGAGTGCCGACACAGTGGCCCAGTCTGTAGTTGTTCCCTAACCTCTACCGTATTCATGGTTCCGAAACTCCATAGTTACTGTTGCTATGTCCCACAAGCCATCACATTTTATCAAAAATCAGCACCGGAAAAAACGCGATTGAAGCGGAATATTGTATATGGGGTTTTATTAGCTAGATACTCTGACCATCTAGTACAATTAAATTTGCAAAATGTTCAAAACTTGTCTGTAACCAGCAATTCAAATATCGTGTTTGTGGGACCTGAATTATTCCATAGGGAATACTGGCAATGGGCTGATTGGTTGTGCATTTTTTCATCATTGTTGTTGTGGGACCATGAATTACTAGTGGAATTAGTAACATGTACAATAATATTCTGAATGGTTTTGATTTGAAGTAGTCTTGTTGCTAGAAGGTGTTTATTTTGTGTTCTTCAAAGGTCCAGACAAGTTATCTAAACCAGTTGCAGATGAAAAATGGGACAAAGTGAAATTAGTCTGCACCCAACCCTTTAACAAGGTTAAGAAATATGACTGTCAGATGTCTTATCAGTTACTTGTGTTTGTATTACTACGTGACCATGCACTCTAGATGAAAGTCACATTAACTTATACTTTACAATAGGTCTTGAATGTTTCTCTATGCATTGTGGTTTATTTATAACCTCCCATAAGTGGTTACCTCCCATAAGTGGTCACCTCCCATAAGCGGACACCTCCCATAAGCAGACACCTCCCATAAGCGGACACCTCCCATAAGCAGTCACCTCCTGTAAGCGGACACCTCCTGTAAGTGGACACCTCATGTAAGCAAACACCTCCCATAAGCAGCCACCTCCCATAAGCGGACACCTCCTGTAAGGAGACACCTGTAAGTGGACACCTGAGTAAGCAGACACATCCCCAAAGGTCTTGAATATTCCTCTCTCCACTAAAACATTACTTTGATAACCTCCCATAAGTGGACACCTCCTATAAGTGAACACCTCCCATAAGTGGACACCTCCTGTAAGTGGACACCTCCTGTAAGTGGACACCTTCCATAAGTGGACACCTGTAAGTCGACATGCACCTACAGTGTATGCTTTGTCCCTTGTGGGATGTTCCACTGTCTATGACTCTTGAAAATCTATTGCAAATTACGGCCTGTCATTTGTGTTCATATACATGTGGTAAACGGTGGTGGTAAATACAGGATCTGATTGTCATGTTCTACAGAATGAACGCTATGGCCTGTCATTTGTGTTCATATACATGTGGTAAACGGTGGTGGTAAATACAGGGTCTGATTGTCATGTTCTACAGAATGAACGCTATGGCCTGTCATTTGTGTTCATACATTGTACATACATGTGGTAATCGGTGGTGGTAAATACAGGGTCTGATTGTCATTCTGTTCTACAGAATGAACGCTATGGTCTGTCATTTGTGTTCATATACATGTGGTAAACGGTGGTGGTAAATACAGGGTCTGATTGTCATGTTCTACAGAATGAACGCTATGGCCTGTCATTTGTGTTCATATACATGTGGTAAACGGTGGTGGTAAATACAGGATCTGATTGTCATGTTCTACAGAATGAACGCTATGGTCTGTCATTTGTGTTCATATACATGTGGTAAACGGTGGTGGTAAATATAGGGTCTGATTGTTATGTTCTACAGAATGAACGCTATGGCCTTTCATTTGTGTCACTTCATTCTCCACCAGAGGATTCACATGCAGAAGACATGGGAACTGAAAGTGTACTACTTGTAAGTACAGCTAGCCTGCGAATACAGCCGCTTTTTTACGCTCGCCACAGGGGTCTCCCGAAAATAGCGTCTGCGGAATGAGGCCCAAATTCCTGCACTGTGACCTCTGAGGTCATGACAGCTCATGTTGTAAATCTGATACAACACAGCCGCTCATGTTGTGAACACTAATTCCAAACGGCCTGAGTTTGTTGATTCGGCAATCAAAATTATTGTAGAACATGATTTTATTCATCTGTGCATATGATAAGTCCGATACAATCGCCCACGGCTCGACATTGTAATATTTTGTTCAGGTCGTTGAGTTTAATTTATGCAAATAATGCGATTACCAGCAAGCTGACCAATCAGCTTCTTGGACCAGAATCGGGTCCAAAATGACGTCACAGTACAGGAATTTGGGCCTCACTCCGCAGACGCTTCTTTCGGGAGACCCCTGTGGTGAGCGTAAAAAAGCGGCTGTATTCGCAGGCTAAAGTACAGCAAGAATCCATATTTTAGTATTACCTCCCTGATATTAAAGAGAATTATCAAATACAGCATGATCAAGTAATTTATTTCTTTATTTTTATTTTTATTAAATTATTTTATTATTATAGTCGAACCTCCTATAAACGACCACCCAAAATGTCAAGTTTTGTGGTCGCTTACGAGAGGCGTTCGCTTACAATAGTTTCCAACTATAGTGATTTGACTTGGAACTGAACTTTTGGTATTTTGGAAAGCCGGTCGCTTACAATGTAGGAGAGGTGGTCGCTTACGAGAGTGGTCGCAACCGGAGGTTCAACTGTAGTTCTGTAGTAGTAGTAGTAGTAGTAGCAGCAGCAGCAGCAGCAGCAGCAGCAGCAGCAGCAGCAGCAGCAGCAGCAGCAGCAGCAGCAGCAGCAGCAGCAGCAGCAGCAGCAGCAGCAGCAGCAGCAGCAGCAGCAGCAGCAGCAGCAGCAGCAGCAGCAGCAGCAGCAGCAGCAGCAGCAGCAGCAGTAGCAGTAGCAGTAGTAGTAGTAGTAGTAGTAGTAGAGGTAATCATACAGTTTCGAGTTCAATTTGGAAATAATTTGCACTTGTAAGTGTGTTTTTCAAAGAGTATCAAAATTTACGCGCGAGTGCAATTTGAGCTCTTTGAAAAACACACGAGTGCAAATTATTCCAAATTGAACGAGAAATCGTATGATTACCAATTAATAATATTCATGACAAAAAAGTATTTTGCTCTGCAGTGCAAATTACCTTTCAACTGCAATGCTTCTTAGCCAATCAGAATCGATAATTTTTTTCATGAAATTATATATACATGTATATATATTATTATAATTGATTATCTGTTCATTAGACCCCTAAAAGACTTGGTAGTTTTACACTACGTGATGAAGAAGAGGACAACATTAAACCAGGCAGTTTGTTCTTTAGAAAGAAAAAGAGCAGCCCTCCACCCTTGTCTACTGCAGCACAAGTCCGTGATGCTGCAGTTTCCTCGAGTTCTATCTGGGATAAGCCGTCGATGGGTGGTGGTCTTTTCAGGAGTAGACAACCTGTTGCTAGTAAACCTAAAGAGGAAAGAGAAAGAAAACTTGAAAAACAGGGTATGAAACCTGTCAAACAGGAAAGGGAAAGAAAACCTGAAAAACAGATTTAAAACCTGTCAAACAGGACAAACCGGTATGTACATGTACAACTCTTAGTGTGGAAGTAGGTAAAAGCGCTCAGTCGTGCAGTTTCAGGGTCACGTGGCACCCGTATTGTTGTCTCAGGGTCATGCGGCACCCATATTGCTGAACGTGCAATATATCTACTCACGTAAAGCTGAGCATGCTGGCCAGCGGTCGTGCGCCATGCTGTGGGGGGCATCCCAGGCTATAGCAGGGTCGCATGGCGTGTTTGTGGCAGATCGTCGCTGATCTATGCAAATGTGTTGCTGGTTCTGGTCGAACTTTTACTCCCAACCTTTTGGTTCCACTGACAGCTGTCAGTGTGACGGGTGCCAGGTGGTGGACTGTGGCTGGGTTACCATGGTTACCTCGGTGTGCGTGGTCTGTGCGACGACTGGCACTGCCGTCCCAGGCACCTTCTACCAAGCTCATCTGTGCTGATGAGTTTAATGATTATTAAATATTAATATTATTATTATTACTTCAGAGTGTTTCTCCTCCTTCCAAGAAGGCAAAAAGTGAGTCAAACAACTTTAATAGTTCATTATAAAAGTGATGTCTTATGTGTACAGAGGCTTGTTGACTGATGAGTCACGCATCAAATCTCAATCATTTCATCAATCAATCACGCATTAAATCTCAATCATTTCATCAATCAATCACGTATCAAATCTCAATCATTTCATCAATCAATCATGCATCAAATCTCAATCATTTCATCAATCAATCACGCATCAAATCTCAATCATTTCATCAATCAATCACGCATCAATCATTTCATCAATCTCAATCATCTCAATCATTTCATCAATCAATCATGCATCAAATCTCAATCATCATCAATCATCACGCATCAAATCTCAATCATTTCATCAATCAATCATGCATCAAATCTCAATCATTTCATCAATCAATCATGCATCAAATCTCAATCATTTCATCAATCAATCACGCATCAAATCTCAATCATTTCATCAATCAATCATGCATCAAATCTCAATCATTTCATCAATCAATCACGCATCAAATCTCAATCATTTCATCAATCAATATAATGTTATTTGTCCAAGGTGACCTGTTGTAGTCAGATGTCAAGCTTGACTGACACATTGATTGATGTGTGTCATATACAAGATATTAACTATTGCTACAGACACACAGTACAATGGCACTTGCAGGTTGTCCACCTCTGCAATTTAATGTATTGCACGCAATCTTTCAGAAGTATACACCGATTCAAAAAATGGCGACAGCTTGGGTAGCTCAGATGGCCTGGGCACAAATCTCTTGAAAACGAGGCTAGTCGGTATTTGCTCGGTAAAGTTTTACCCTGGAGTATGTTTATATGTAGTACCTGAATTCACAACATTACAGAGGTGGATACTGCTGCATCACATTGTCGGCAATATTGCATGCAGTGTTGCATGGTGTATCTGTACCTAAACAGTTCCCATGGTTCATATTGACAAAAGCTCATTTCTTTCTCTCTTTAATACATTATAAAGTGTTCTACCATGAAGCTCACCCTTATTTCATACAACGATTTATGACTAGGTTCTTTTTGTCCACAGCAACAAGTCAGTCCATAAAGGACGTCCCATTTAATCAATTACTGGTAAGAGGAACCAAAAAAAAAAAAATTCATCTGCCATGGTTCTGATTTCTATTGTGTTTTCGTCATTAATGAGTTGGATAATGTATGATGTAATTTCTAGAGTACTGTTTTTTTTTGTGTGACAGAAAGATGCAGTGTTTGTATTGAGTGGATTTAGGAACCCAGAGCGTGCTGAGATTAGAGACAAGGCCCTTGAGATAGGCGCTCAGTACAAGCCTGACTGGATGACTGGATGCACACATCTAATGTGAGTAGTAAAGATAACAAACATTGAGTATGGAATTGAACTGAAACGTATGTACCCCAAAACCATGGAGTAGGGGCTTGAAATTAATGGATAAACTTATGAATAAAAAATGAATGAATGAATGAATGAACGAACGAAATAATGAATGAATGAACAAATATTGAATGAATGAATGAATGAATGAATGACCAAATGAAGTAAAGAACAAAGGAAGTAAGGAATGAACAAATGAAGGAATACATGAAACAATGAAAGTAAGGAACGAAGGAAGTAAGGAACGAACGAATGAACAAATGAATGAACAAATGAATGAACAAATGAATGAACAAATGAATGAACAAATGAATGAACAAATGAATGAACAAATGAATGAACAAATGAATGAATGAATGAACAAATGAAGGAAGGAAGGAAGGAAGGAAGGAGGAATGAGAAAGGAAGGAACTATTGAAGGAAGGAACTATTGAAGGAAGGAACAATTGAAGGAAGGAAGGAGGGAGGGAGGAAGGAAGGAATTAGAAGGAAGGAATGAATGAATGCCTTATTTAACAGTTAAGTCAGTGAAGATTGAGAAGTATCGTATTTGTTTGAATGCTTTCAGTTGCGCCTTTGCCAACACTCCCAAGTATTATCAAGTGAAAAGGTAGGAGTAACAATCGATACATTTGTATTTCCAGAAATATTTGCCTGTTTGCTCACACATGCAACTGATAAATGTTTCCAAAAATGCTGCATGTTCGAACAAATGTTCCCACTCGTTTGCTCATCCAAGGGAACAACATCCGAAACAATATTTCTGCACCACTGTTTTGTTGTGTGTCTAAATGTGTTGTTCACATCCACAGGAAAGGGTAAAATTGTGACGAAGAAATGGATATTCGACTGCTACAGGAAAAAAAGAGAAAATTACCCACTAGACAGTAAGATCCTGTTAGCCTAGTTCACTTACGACGATGCATTGTATGTCCGCCTCCGCAAGCCTCTCTGTCTTTTTATTTATTTATATTATTTGTTTATTTACCTATTTTTCCCTCGGTCCCCATCGGCCATAATAAAGCCAAGGGAGCCCAGAAGAGGTTGCCTGCGGAAGAGGCTAGCGATATGTGTGGTCACTTGATTTGTGCGTAATTTCATGTAATAAGGTGTATGAGTTATAAGTATATAGCTAATTGCATAATCGTTGTCGGGTTGAAAATCATGAAAGCTGTGACCAAAAGGAATTCTGGGTAATTAAAACTCTCAAATAACATCGTCAAATGATTGACCTTTTTATCCAGACTTGTAGAATCTTAGTTAAATAGCTCATATCCCTTCAAAACTACGAGAACATTGAATATATCTGCATGTAATGTGGCTCATGAACTGATTTCCCATCCATCCTTGCGGTCTCAGCTTCTATGATTTATGATTTTCAACCCGACAACGATTATACAATTAGCTATATGTACAGTATACCAACCAGTTGTACTTATTTTCTGTTCTAGTGTAATAAGGTGTATGAGTTATAAGTATATGTACAGTATACCAACCAGTTGTACTTATTTTCTGTTCTAGTGTAATAAGGTGTATGAGTTATAAGTATATCTACAGTATACCAACCAGTTGTACTTATTTTCTGTTCTAGTGTAATAAGGTATATGAGTTATAGTATATGTACAGTATAACAACCAGTTGTACTTATTTTCTGTTCTAGTGTAATAAGGTGTATGAGTTATAAGTATATGTACAGTATAACAACCAGTTGTACTTATTTTCTGTTCTAGTGTAATAAGGTGTATGAGTTATAAGTATATGTACAGTATACCAACCAGTTGTACTTATTTTTCTGTTCTAGTGTAATAAGGTGTATGAGTTGTACTTATTTTCTGTTCTAGTGTAATAAGGTGTGTGAGTTAGTTATAAGTATATGTACAGTATAACAACCAGTTGTACTTATTTTCTGTTCTAGTGTAATAAGGTGTATGAGTTATAAGTATATGTACAGTATACCAACCAGTTGTACTTATTTTCTGTTCTAGTGTAATAAGGTGTATGAGTTATAAGTATATGTACAGTATAACAACCAGTTGTACTTATTTTCTGTTCTAGTGTAATAGTGTATGATAAGTATATGTGTATGTTGTACTTATTTTCTGTTCTAGTGTAATAAGGCGTGTGTATAAGTATATACCAACCAGTTGTACTTATTTTCTGTTCTACATGTAGTTATTCTGCCTGATGACACAAGCTCTTCTGAGGAAAGTAGTGATGAGTGTAGACAATGGTCATCGTCATGCAAACTTGCTTACCTCAAGCTCACCTTCTGAAAGCTGTACGGTATGTTTCCTCTGTCCATCTATCAACCATCTGTCTGTCCGTCCTTCCACTGTCCATCTGTCCTTCTGTCTGTCCGTCCTTCCATCTGTAATCTGTCCTTCTGTCTGTCCATCTGTGTGGGTGTGTCTTTGTGTCTAGTCTCTTTGTCTGTCTGTCTGTCTGTCTGTCTATCAAACTTTCTGTTACATGCATGTCATTTGCCTGTCCATTTGTCTCTTGGCACATCTGTCTTTCAGTCCTCATCTCAGTCTTATTTGTCTGTTTGTTTGTTTTGTTAAGTATTACCTTCTTATACATGTACATGTAAGTCTGTCTGTGTGAGTTGTTTGTTTGTTTGTTAAGTATTACCTTCTTATACATGTACATGTACCTCAGTCTGTACTTAAGTATTACCTTCTTATACATGTACATGTATCATCTGCCTGATGACATGTACAAGCTGTCTGTCTGTTTGTTTGTTAAGTATTACCTTCTTATACATGAACATGTACCTCTGTCTGTCTGTGTTTGTTTGTTAAGTATTACCTTCTTATACATGTACATGTACCTCTGTCTGTCTGTGTTTTGTTGTTAAGTATTACCTTCTTATACTGTACATGTACCTCTGTCTGTGTGTTTGTTTGTTTGTTAAGTATTACCTTCTATCTGTACATGTACCTCTGTCTGCTGTGTGTTTGTTTGTTTGTTAAGTGTACCTTCTATACATGTACATGTACCTCTGTCTGTCTGTGTGTTTGTTTGTTTGTTAAGTATTACCTTCTTATACATGTACATGTACCTTTGTCTGTGTGTTTGTTTGTTTGTTAAGTACCTTCTTATACATGTACATGTCCTTTGTCTGTGTGTTTGTTTTGTTTGTTAAGTATTACCTCTTATACATGTCATGTACCTCTGTCTGTCTGTCTGTGTGTTGTGTTTGTTAAGTATTACCTTCTTATACATGTACATGTAGTCTCTGTCTGTTGTCTGTGTTTGTTTGTTAAGTATTACCTTCTATACATGTACATGTACCTCTGTCTGTCTGTCTGTGTTTGTTTGTTAAGTATTAACTTTACATGTTACATGTATGTCTGTCTGTGTTTGTTTGTCCATTTACCTTCTTATACTTGGCATGTACATCTGTCTGTCTGTCCTCATCTTAAGTAGTTACCTTCTTATACATGTACATGTACCTCTGTTGTTTGTTTTAAGTATTACCTTCTTATACATGTACATGTACCTCTGTACATGTTTGTTTGTTAAGTATTACCTTCTTATACATGTACATGTCTCTGTCTGTGTGTCTGTTTGTTTGTTAAGTATTACCTTCTTATACATGTACATGTGTCTGTTTGTTTGTTTGTTTTAAGTATTACCTTCTTATACATGTACATGTACCTCTGTCTGTGTGTCTGTTTGTTTGTTAAGTATTACCTTCTTATACATGTACATGTACCTCTGTCTGTGTTGTTTGTTTGTTTGTTAAGTATTACCTTCTTATACATGTACATGTACCTGTCTGTGTGTTTGTTTGTTTGTTAAGTATTACCTTCTTATACATGTACATGTACCTCTGTCTGTTTGTTAAGTATTACCTTCTTATACATGTACATGTACCTCTGTCTGTCTGTGTCTGTTTGTTTGTTTTAAGTATTACCTTCTTATACATGTACATGTACCTGTCTGTCTGTCTGTCTGTGTTTGTTTGTTTGTTAAGTATTACCTTCTTATACATGTACATGTACCTCTGTCTGTCTGTCTGTCTGTGTTTGTTTGTTAAGTATTACCTTCTTATACATGTACATGTACCTCTGTCTGTCTGTCTGTGTTTGTTTGTTAAGTATTACCTTCTTATACATGTACATGTATTACCTGTGTTTGTTTGTTAAGTATTACCTTCTTATACATGTACATGTACCTCTGTCTGTCTGTGTTTGTTTGTTAAGTATTACCTTCTTATACATGTACATGTACCTCTGTCTGTCTGTGTTTGTTTGTTAAGTATTACCTTCTTATACATGTACATGTACCTCTGTCTGTCTGTCTGTGTTTGTTTGTTAAGTATTACCTTTATACATGTACATGTACTCTCTGTCTGTCTGTGTTTGTTTGTTAAGTATTACCTTCTTATACAGTATGTACCTGTCCTTCTGTTTGTTTGTTAAGTATTACCTTCTTATACATGTACATGTACCTCTGTCTGTCTGTGTGTTTGTTTTTGTTTGTTAAGTATTACCTTCTTATACATGTACATGTACCTCTGTCTGTCTGTCTGTGTTTGTTTGTTTAAGTATTACCTTCTTATACATGTACATGTACCTCTGTTGTGTTTGTTTTGTTAAGTATTACCTTCTTATACATGTACATGTACCTCTGTCTGTGTGTTTGTTTGTTTGTTAAGTATTTTGTTAAGTATTACCTTCTGTCTGTGTTTGTTTGTTTATACATGTACATGTACCTCTGTCTGTGTGTTTTTGTATTACCTTTTGTTACATGTACATGTACTCTGTCTGTGTGTTTGTTTGTAAGTATTACCTTCTTATACATGTACATGTACATATTACCTTCTGTACATGTGTACCTCTGTCTGTGTTTGTTTGTTAAGTATTACCTTCTTATACATGTGTGTTTGTTTGTTAGTTACCTTCTTATACATGTACATACTGTCTGTGTTTGTTTGTTAAGTATTACCTTCTTATACATGTACATGTACCTTTGTCTGTCTGTGTGTTTGTTTGTTAAGTATTACTTCTTATACATGTACATGTACTGTCTGTCTGTGTGTCTGTTTGTTTTAAGTATTACCTTCTTATACATGTACATGTATGTGTGTTTGTTTGTTAAGTATTACCTTCTTATACATGTACATGTACCTCTGTCTGTCTGTGTGTTTGTTTGTTAAGTATTACCTTCTTATACATGTACATGTACCTCTGTCTCTGTGTTTGTTTGTTAAGTATTACCTTCTTATACATGTACATGTACTGTGTTTGTTTGTTAAGTATTACTTCTTATACATGTACTGTCTCTGTCTGTGTTTGTTTGTTAAGTATTACCTTCTTATACATGTACATGTACCTCTGTCTGTCTGTCTGTTTGTTTGTTAAGTATTACCTTCTTATACATGTACATGTACCTCTGTCTGTGTGTCTGTGTGTTTGTTTGTTAAGTATTACCTTCTTATACATGTACATGTACCTTTGTCTGTCTGTCTGTGTTTGTTTGTTAAGTATTACCTTCTTATACATGTACATGTACCTCTGTCTGTGTGTCTGTGTTTGTTTGTTAAGTATTACCTTCTTATACATGTACATGTACCTCTGTCTGTCTGTGTTTGTTTGTTAAGTATTACCTTCTTATACATGTACATGTACCTCTGTCTGTGTGTCTGTGTTTGTTTGTTAAGTATTACCTTCTTATACATGTACATGTACCTCTGTCTGTCTGTGTGTTTGTTTGTTTGTTAAGTATTACCTTCTTATACATGTACATGTACCTCTGTCTGTGTGTGTTTGTTTGTTTGTTAAGTATTACCTTCTTATACATGTACATGTACCTCTGTCTGTCTGTGTGTTTGTTTGTTTGTTTGTTAAGTATTACCTTCTTATACATGTACATGTACCTCTGTCTGTCTGTGTGTTTGTTTGTTTGTTTGTTAAGTATTACCTTCTTATACATGTACATGTACCTCTCCTTTTTAAATACAGAAAAAGAGCTCTCAATCAGACAAACGTAATGCTGTTACTGATAGTCCTAGTGACAAGACAAGTCCAGGTAAGGAGATACTAGAAACTAGACAGCAAGATACAAGAGAAAGAATTGCAGGAATCACAATATGAATTTATAGTTTATCTTCCTCTGTACTGATTCTAGCATGTTATGTACAAGTTTCATTTCCCTTCATTTTTTTCCCATTCATTCTTGTTCATTCGTTTTGATGCATTTATTCTATTTCAATCACTATTTCTATTTCGTTTATTGTCTTTCACTCATGATCTCTTTTTCTTGTAACTCGGTGCGGTGACTAGGAAAGTCGACTGATAAAAAAGAAGAGACAGATCCATACGATGAAGATACTGATGATGAAATCACTGATCAAAAAGATGATATAGATCTATATGATGAAGATACCGATGATGACATCATTATGGAAACAGAGAAAAAAGATACGCATCCAAAAGTAATAGACAGCGAACAAGATACAGAAGATGAGCTTGAAAAGTATGACATAGCACATCCCCCAGAAGTCAGGGATTGAAAGCAGGACTTTCATGAGTAGGGAAGGGAGGGAGGGAGGAGAGAGGAGGAGAGGAGGGAGGAGAGGGAGGAGAGGGAGGAGAGGAGGAGAGGGAGGAGAGGGAGGAGAGGGAGGAGAGGGAGGAGAGGGAGGAGAGGGAGGAGAGGGAGGAGAGGGAGGAGAGGGAGGAGAGGGAGGAGAGGAAGGATAACTTCATTGATTTATATCCTGAGGGGGGGGGGGGGGGGGGGGAGTCTAATTTAGCTGATAATCTTAGCCATGTAATCATTCTTATTTAAGAGTCCAAAAAGACAAAGAAGAAGACGATGATATTTATGATGTTTCAACTGAGGATGAAGACAACATTGAAGGTATAATGTCTGACTCGTAGCAATTTAGTAGTTAGTTTGTCCTTAGCAAAGCAGATAAAGCAGGCATTCAAGCAGTGAAGAGATCATCTTTGTCCTCACCCCTTTCCTTCTCTCTTCACCGATAAAGAAATACCTGCTTTTCAGGCTATGCTGTCATAGAAACACAAAATGGCCCGAATGCCGTAAATGACCCAAGTGCCTTCTTGAATATATATTCACACAAGTGTTTTCATACTTTGTAAAAACTTTTAAATTGGCCTCTTTTTCAATCTTCAATGTAATCACCCATTGTGTGTTTTATCTGAATTAGCTCTTGTAACATTTGATATTTAGATCAGCAACATGGTGAAGGATCTGGCAAAGGTTCTGGTCCTGAAGGACTCCCTGAACTTCCTGAATTCTTCTCCAGAAAACATTTTATTTTGTATGGAGAAATGGACCAATCAACAAGGAGATCACTCATTCGTTATATTACAGCATACGATGGGTAAGTACACAGGTAGCCCAAGCAACGAGCACTGGTAATATTACACAGGCAGCCCAAACAATGAGCAAGTAATATTACACAGGCAGCCCAAGCAATGAGCTAGTAATATTACACAGGCAGCCCAAGCAATGAGCAATTAATATTGCACAGGCAGCCCAAGCAATGAGCTAGTAATATTACACAGGCAGCCCAAGCAATGAGCAATTAATATTGCACAGGCAGCCCAAGCAATGAGCTAGTAATATTACACAGGCAGCCCAAGCAATGAGCAAGTAATATTGCACAGGCAGCCCAAGCAATGAGCAAGTAATATTACACAGGCAGCCCAAGCAATGAGCAAGTAATATTGCACAGGCAGCCCAAGCAATGAGCAAGTAATATTGCACAGGCAGCCCAATAATGCGCTATAGAACAACCACATCATCATCATCGTCATGGTCATCACCATATATCTATATGTATATATGTGATGCATAGGCCTCTAATTATTGTGACACTTCTCTTCTTAGTGTCTTGGAGGATTATATGACGCAGTCTGTGGACTTTGTGATCACCAATGAAACCTGGGATCAGAACTTCGAGGACGTGAGTATCGTTTATATTATTGAGTTATTGATGAATGGATGAACAGAGACTGGGGCCCAGTCGACATGGATGCGTTCTCGATCGTCCAAATGCAGACGATAATGCCGCGTTCTCAAAAAACAAAGACTTTATAAAGCGAAAAGAAAACGCTTGGGTCTTGAGTACAATTGCACTATTTCTGTAGGATAAGCTTGGGCCGTATATGTTGTGGCGGTTTCCTACTTGCATTACTTCAATCTACATCTACATTTTATTAAGTCGGTAATATTCGTTAGATATCACACCAATATCAATGTCTCATTTATAGATACTTGCACATTATAAATATTAAATATCATTATTATTGGTGTTGACTGTACTCTCTGGTTACTATCTGTCACGTGTCTTGTGTCTTTACACAGTGCAGACTGTACACTTCTGTCAATAAGCCGCTCCTCTGCCGCACATTGCATGGCTTCCTACTCTCATTGCACGGCTTGCTATGCACTGATTTAAATCGATATAGATTAATATATGTTTCATGCATTGCACTTTTGTGTGTGTGAATACACAGGTTACTTTGTACTTTTCAGATATTTGTGCACTGAATAAATATTGAAGTAACTCGACTTGCTGACAGTAAAATCTGCTATAAATTATCTTTAACTACCTTTAGCAGGTGTGTTACTCCTAAGTGCTTGTTTGCGCACGCTAAACTATAAACACACAACGTTGCACATGGTGTTGTCATCGTATAAAATCAGTTTTTAAAAACTTATGAACCCCAGCAAAGACAATGCGATAAACACATGTTATATGTCATCTAGAATTGCGTCATCATGCAGACACAAAGCTTATACGAGATACGTATTGTTTAATAAACGAGCAGGAGTGTTTTATCGGGTTCAAAAACGATCTTCCAAAATAATACATTTTCGGATGATTTCAGTAAAAAAAAAACAGCAAAGAAAACACAAATATAGCAGTATCGTGTTGCTTCTAACGCCTCACACATGCGCACCGATACTACTAATACTCTCAAATGACGGTCCAAAAGTGTGACCAAGGACCGATCTTTCCGGACAACATGTATGTCGTCCCGTACAGGGAACAGGGAGGTCAATGATACGACACCAATATGAGACCTTCCCTTATTAGTATTCTTTATATATAAAGAATACTAATAAGCAGTGCATTACCGGGTATAAAGGTACATGCACATGATGGATTTCGTCCTTCTGATTGGACGAATTGCTCATTAATTATGCATGAGTTTTTGAATAAAATTGTAAACAATTCTAAACACGATAAAATAACTTGAGGACTCCCTTCTAAAGTACCCTTACTGTTTCTTAGGCTTTGAGTGAGAACGCTTCGCTGGCTTTTGTCAAACCCAAGTGGATCTTCGCGTGTCATGACAAGTCAACTATGGTTCCCTTTCAACCCTACATAATTACACCCTCGTAGAGTCTACCACATGCACCCTCCCCTACATGACACACCACATGGTTCCCTTTCAACCATACATTATTACACCCTCGTAGAGTCTACCACATGCACCCTCCCCTCCATGACGCACCACATGGTTCCCTTTCAACCCTACATTATTACACCCTCGTAGAGTCTACCACATGCACCCTCCTCTCCCTGGCACACCACATGGTTCCCTTTCAACCCTACATTATTACACCCTCGTAGAGTCTACCACATGCATCCTCCCCTCCATGACGCACCACATGGTTCCCTTTCAACCCTACATAATTACACCCTCGAATAATCTACCAGGCGCCCATGACACACCACATGGTTCCCTTTCAACCCTACATTATTACACCCTCGTAGAGTCTACCACATACACCCTCCCCTCCATGACACACCACATGGTTCCCTTTCAACCCTACATTATTACACCCTCGTAGAGTCTACCACATGCACCCTCCTCTCCCTGGCACACCACATGGTTCCCTTTCAACCCTACATAATTACTCCCTCGTAGAGACCACCACCACACCCCTCCCTGCCACGCCATAACCACACCCGGCTTCTCCCTGCCACACCATAAATCATAGTATAAGACACGGGCGTAACCGCTATAACGTGGTACGTGCGTTGCAGTTGGTTTAGTACTGAAATAAGGGGATATTGATAATAATAATATTAAAAACAAAAACTTGATAAAAGTCTTATTAAGCGAATTGTACAGAACTTCGAGATCCATAGGTCCTACGTCACCTTAGGGACCACACCCTTTTTTATAGTACAATGTCTACAGTACCCCTTACCTTTCATTTCCACCAAGGGTTACTAAACATTGCGCGTCTCCATGAGCCATGGCCTAGATTATCTACTTCAGTGATTTTAACAAAGCCTACTTTATAAGGTGCACCGCACACATTCATACTAGAATGGGTGGTTGAGTTTTCAGATAAAATGGTCACCAGGCACTTTGCCCTAATGTATTTTGCTCTATGAATGACTCCCAAATGTACTTAATGTAAACGTGTAAACTGGACACAATGACATCCCTTGGTACATCTCCTGACAGCTGTGACTGTTATTCACCCTGCCACAGGCAGCCCAACCATGTCTTCTGAGGCTATTGATAAAAATCCCGCAAGATTCCTCGAGGGAAAGCTTATCTACAGGGAGCCCAATATTATCATCGCGGCACTCTACCACAGGAAGCCCAATATTATCATCACGCGCTCTACCACAGGAAGCCCAATATTATCATCGCGGCACTCTACCACAGGAAGCCCAATATTATCATCACGCGCTCTACCACAGGAAGCCCAATATTAATATTATCATCACGCGCTCTACCACAGGGAACCCAATATCATTGCGCGCTCATCCACAGGGAACCCAATATTATCATCGTGCGCTATACCACAGGGAACCCGATATCATAATCGTGCGCTCTACCACAGGGAACCCATCAAGAAATGCGTGCATATATAATAACCACAGAAAAAATAGTTTGGCTTCCTGTGCCCCTACCATGTGTTTACTTTGTGGCTCTGAATCACAAAGAATCGATGTAATTCCATAATAAACTGTATCAGTATGACAATAAAAATAACAGTTTTAGACTAAGGACTTCTATTATTACTGAAACTGTGGAATGAAAACACAACAAAATATTTACCCTCGTCAGGAGCCCATACTTATTGGCTCCTGCCCTCGTTTGGTTGTAATTCTGAACATAGTTAATAGAAAAGAATGATTATGAAGCTCAGCAAACATCGAAGTGCCTGACAGGCCCATCATGACGATTCACGGTTGAAAAAAAAAACGAACTAAAAGATAGAACAAGGATGGGTTTCATAACCATTCCTTTTTATTATAAACTATGTTCTGCATTAGACCTCCCTCACACCTCCCCCGACAGGTCTAATTTGACCGCCTTCCTCACACCTCCCCTGACAGGTCTAATTGTAGATCTCCACGTGTCTGTAAAAGGATATACTAAACTGGTGGCTGCAAGCTTAAAAGTATGGTGTTATTATTTTAATTTCGCCTTTAAACAAACACTAATATTCGTCAAAACATACTTCATTTTTCGCTATGTCTTTAGAGAATGTTGTTGTAAATAATGATGATGATGATGATTGTTCTGAGATTCAGGCATGATTATTTAACTAGTTTATATAGCGATGTTTTTGTCGTTTATCACAACCATGTGTTAAAATAGCTAGACTCATAAAGACGCCTTTAATTATTCAGCGATGTTTGTTCAAACACCAAACCTTTTTTTGAAACATAACTAATTGTTAATTAAAACTAAACTCAGTTTTCCTTAGTTAGAATAGTGTCATCAACCCGTTAAACAGAAACTATTTAAAATAAGCGTGCAATAGTCAAATGGAGACAAAACAACACAATGGAATCAGGGTGTGCTAATGTCTAGTTGACGGGTTTATTTATGAAAACCATTCTAATTGTATTTGTTTATCCAAACACTGATATATTGTATTTATCATCATTTATCACCTATCTACTACAAAACCTTAGTGTGGTTACGTGCGCCGCCCGGACCTCTTAACCTGGCCCTGTTATAGTGTGAAAAATGCCGATTTTCATACCCTGATTTAATCGTGAAACAACCCACAAAGGAACCGTGGTTTCACTTCGTTTTCATACCGTATGTCTGACTAACTTACCACCGTGTTTCAGTGTAAATTCAGTGAAGAATTTGCCACCCTGTTTGTGAGCGCTGCAAATCTCGAAAACCCGAGCCTGTTGGGCGTCACATACCCATACCCAGACCACACACAAAAGAAAGGACTTTGGAGTTCATATCTGCGGATTCCCATGATGTATTTTCTTGTGTGTATGTTTTATTTCCAAGTATCGCTATAAACAGTAAATCCGTACGATGAACGAGTTTGAAAACGCGGAACATGGACGAGGTGTCGTGCGTGGATCGTTTGTTCCATATAGTATCGATTCACAGGTTGTATAGTATAACAGAGGAGTATTAGATGCAGTATCAATATTGAATGACATAGTCAATAGTGTGTTGACAGCCACGGGTTTAGTGAACTTTAGCCATGAACCCCTTTGACCTCGCGTCCTTTCACGTGTCCTCTGAACTACGACCTTCGTCTTGCAACAGCTAGGGAAAAACACAGCAGTTATGTCTTGTTCGTCATTCTTTTTCATCCACTGCTCAGTCAGTTTTTTGCTCATCGCTTTGCTTTATTTCGACGAGAGGAGAGTGCTAAACACCACTGCTTGCATGTAGATCGAGTATAATAATAAATTATTATTATTATTATAGGCCTGTGAACCGTCTTTTTATTTTCTATTCTCAAGAAATCGAGCTCGAAGCATCGGGAGTGAATACCCGCTAACTGATGGACCCCGTGTCTGCGTTAACGCTGGCTAGCGGTTCACTCATATGAAGTAACTACGATGCTTGCCGCCAGACCGCGCGGTCAAACATAGTGGTTTTCTCGATTTCTAAGGTCGTCAGTGTGTGAGTGAAGTAGGAATTGTTCTGCCTGCGTACTAAAGCTTGGTTATCACTAACGGCGCAACGCAAGCTATATTTCAAGTGAAAACGCGCCCGCGGGAAGTAGTTACGGTACGGTTCGTGCCGTGCGGTGACGCTATCCAAGCATTCTGATTGGTTGAGCAATGATTTTGTGCGCTGTGATTGGTTGAATAGATGTCTTCGATTCCATACCGTGACCGTAACTCCGTGCCGTACAAGCACAAGGGTCGCATGTTTTCTATTTCTTGTGCTGCGTGAACGCTTGCGTCGAGCCCACACGTGACACAAATTCTTGCGCAAGGATGTTGCACAGCTGTGATATGATTCCTTAAATTACAGCCTATCAGTGTTTGGTTGCATGTGTTGAGCTAACAACCAGATATGGAGGCAGGGCAAACCCTTACGAGGTGTCGTTCCCTGTGCAAATAACGCTGTATTAAGACGAGACGAAACAAAAGCTGCTACTTTGTGGGAGCCACGAGTTTTTACTGGTGCAATTAAGAGATGGGCTCATCTCACGGGTGACTATACGTACCTGTTTGAAGCCGTTGTTGACAGATCCGAAAAGAGCCCGTAGATCGCAGACAAATGAAACAAAACGATAAGCTTCGTGCGCGCGTGTCTCGGACTTGAAAACAGTAAACTAGGTTTTTTAAGGGAAAGGTTAATTTCGGTTGATTGTTTTACTTACAACGCTTCGATTTAAGGACGTTTGGAACACTTGAGCGCTTTACCAAGCTACAAATCAGAAAACTAAGGTTAACCGCTCAAGAAACAATAGTTTTCTGCTTTGTATAACTTAAAGTATATCCCTCGATTGTGAATACGGCAGAAGTTCATCGGTGGTTTATAATCATGGGGGGAAAATTCCCATTTGCTGTTAAGCATCCCTCGGCCATGCATGCATTTTGACAATTTGTTGCACAATTGCCATAGCCGATTGTAATCACTACCAAAGGCTTTCCAGTGTGTCATTAAAGTGGAAAATTAAATTAAGTTAAACACGCTTTCATGGAGTACCAGAAAAATGTGGCCGATATAGAGCGACAGTTTCGAGGGGAAAGTTTACCTCTATTCAATTTGGACCTGTTGTTGTAATTAATAGACCTCTTTAGCTTGTATGCAAATTGCCCATTTCAGATCATGTGATGTAAACATGATATTCTCTGGAGAATTGTTCCTTTATATTTCTGAAATTGATTCGTTCATATTGAAAGGACTAATTCTCCAGAGAACACCATGTTTACATCACATGATCTGAAATGGGCAATTTACATACGAAGCTAAAGAGGTCTATTAAGTCTGGATGTGCGTCTGGTTACCTCCGCTGAACTCACAAAAGGCTGAGAAATGCTACATTGGTGGGTAGTTGTGAAAGTTTCCTAAAACAACTGAACAAAGTCCATGAGTATAATCTATACAGTACCGTGAAACACCGAAGATGGCTGCTTGTACATAACAGAACACAGAACCCTTTGTGCGCAAAAACAACAACAACAATAGTGGTTTATTGAAAATATATTGAAAGTGCAATAGAATGGTTTACATAAACCCGAGTAGAGTAGTCTAATATAATACTAGGAAAGGAGGCCCGTCTTATTTAACCACGGCCTGCTTCCAATCTGGCCTTCCTCAGCTATAGTAGAGCATCGGTGATCAGTTCTGAGGGTCATGCTTGGCACTTTAACTTTCCCTCAATTCCTTCTAGATAGTCTAATACACGTTAGTACACTCTATTCCATTGTGTTCTTTTGTTTTCATTTAACTACTACACACTAACTTTCCCTCAATTCCTTCTAGATAGTCTAATACACGTTAGTACACTCTATTCCATTGTGTTCTTTTGTTTTCATTTAACTACTACACACTAACTTTCCCTCAATTCCTTCTAGATAGTCTAATACACGTTAGTACACTCTATTCCATTGTGTTCTTTTGTTTTCATTTGACTATTACACATTAACTTTCCCTCAATTCCTTCTAGATAGTCTAATACACGTTAGTACACTC
Source organism: Actinostola sp. cb2023 (assembly GCA_033675265.1). Taxonomy (NCBI): domain Eukaryota; kingdom Metazoa; phylum Cnidaria; class Anthozoa; order Actiniaria; family Actinostolidae; genus Actinostola; species Actinostola sp. cb2023. The sequence goes on from JAUJYZ010000576.1 coordinate 142,311, forward strand.
TATTCCATTGTGTTCTTTTGTTTTCATTTAACTACTACACACTAACTTTCCCTCAATTCCTTCTAGATAGTCTAATACACGTTAGTACACTCTATTCCATTGTGTTCTTTTGTTTTCATTTGACTATTACACACTAACTTTCCCTCAATTCCTTCTAGATAGTCTAATACACGTTAGTACACTCTATTCCATTGTGTTCTTTTGTTTTCATTTGACTATTACACACTAACTTTCCCTCAATTCCTTCTAGATAGTCTAATACACGTTAGTACACTCTATTCCATTGTGTTTTTTTTGTTTTCATTTGACTACTACACACTAACTTTCCCTCAATTCCTTCTAGATAGTCTAATACACGTTAGTACACTCTATTCCATTGTGTTCTTTTGTTTTCATTTGACTATTACACACTAACTCATGCCCCATTCACACCTAACCGCGTGTAGTTAAACTGTTATACCTCGTTCACACCAAGGCTTAAACGTGTTTTAAAGTGGTTTAACTAAACAGGTTTAGAAAATTATCTACAAACACCTCCCAACTCTTGGTACAAAACTGCTGGTAAAATGTCCTTTGTGCTGCATAGTATAAATACCAGATAGTTTGATTCTTGTGAAATTAAATGCCCTCAAATTTGTGAATGGGGTATTAGGTCTTCTTCACAACACAGAGTTTAATTAGAGAGAACATCCAAACTTTGTTACTATGAAGCTGTTAGTTTGTAGATGTAAAGCCGCATCTACACGAGCAAATTTTCCTTGACAAGTTTTCCTTGACGAGGAAGACTTGCTCGTGTAGACGACAAATACATCGACAATTTTTCCTTGTCAAGGAAAACTTGTCAAGGAAAACTTGTTCGTGTAGATGTGGCTTTAGTAGTACTCGGTGATTTGCAAAGGATTGTGGTCAAATCTACGGCCGCCATCTTGGATCAGTCAGGTCGTCGGTTGTCATTGAGCGAGTGCAATTGAATCAAATTATAATTTCGAGGACTGTGGCCTTAAAACAAGAGCTAGGGGTCCCTGTCACATGTTCTCTCACTCCATGCGCGAAAAAAGAAAATATTTATGGAAATTATCTTTATGTTATTATATTAGTACTACGTATTCATTATCATTGATTTTCCATATTTTTCTGACAGCTCGTTTCAACGATAAGTTTACCAGTCAAAACTTTTGAATTCCTTAGATATTAAAAACAGTCGTGAATTATTGTTGCGCTTTATCGTTTGTAATGTTTGTTTTGTAGACAGTTCGTTAAGGCTACAGTAACAAGACAGAAATCCAGCGAATCGTATCGAGGATTACTGAATTACCTCCACGTAATGAGTTGTTTGTTCCCTCGCCTGAACTCCCTCCTGTGTGTCCCTTCTCGGCGCATATCAGCGATAATGGTGCTGGTATAGCACACACTCAAATAGACGTGGAAAGGATAGTACAACTATATAATAGACAATTTATAAAGTAACCAGTGTATCTCCTTTGGAACAAATTCAATGTCATTGTTGTAATGATTAGTACAAGTTCCGTGACTATAAACTAAAGAGAGACGGAAGAGATGGCACAAGTTGAACAGGCAATCTACAATGTAGACTAAATAGTGTAACTTCTATGGAACACTATTCAATGTCATTGTTGTAATGATTAGTACAAGTTCCGTGACTATAAACTAAAGAGATCACACAAGTTGAACAGGCAATCTACAAAGTAGTACGATGCTAACTCCTGCCCGTGTAACAAATTCAGCGTAATTGTTATACTAATTAGCACAACTAAGTATTTAAGTAATTAGGACTCTTTCTTTCTCCTCCATTCTCATCGTAGATATTCAAACCTTGTGATTACTATGGCTAGAGTTTGTATAGGGTATAGGTTAGGTTTTAATCTAGTAAAACGCTTAGAACAGAGATGTCAGGGTAGCACGCTTCACGTGCCATTTTTTCATAAATTCACGACTCAAAATAATAATTTAAGCCATTTCACGCACGTCTTTTTTGCAAATTCACGGATCACGGTTTTATCTTTTGTTTATGAAGTGTTTTTCACGATTCACGCGCCATTTTTGGGCCAAATCACGCGTCACGTGTAACCCCTTTGCTACACTGAGATTTATACGCGCCATGTCAATTGCCTTATTATTATATCTATATACAAGTGAGTTCAGTGACAGTACAGACTAAAGAGATACGATCGGAAGAGGTCGCACAAGATGAACAGGCAATTTACAAAGTAGTGCGATGATTCAACATCGTTGAGTTAACAAGTTTTTGAAGCTAAAACCAACATTGAAGGTCTTTAGTGAACTTGTCAAAGAAATGGCGGGAAGTGGCTCATCCTGGGGACGTGGGAATTTGACAGGTGTCATTACGCATGCGTGGGAAGTCAATTCCTGTCACATCTAAAAAAGAAAGATATATGTAAGTTCTCCCTCCTATGAATAACTTTCTCGAGGAAAACGTTTTTTTCTTTAGTCCTGGTAGGAGTGAGTGTTTCGTGGCGTTACGACGAGACTGTGGAAATACAGCCTCTTCACACTAGCAAGGCACCTAAGAAATCTCTTGGTTTTTATACTTTGTTTTTTTATTATTATTATTATTATTATTATTTATTTAATCTTCTCCACAAAAGGCAGGGAAATCCCACAGAGCTGTCGCTCCACCACGGGGTCCCCGGTGTAAATTTATTTATTTATTTTTGTTACTTGGTTTGAGACTCGCTCACAATATTAAGTTCTCTTTGAAACTATTTATTTTATTCAATTTCTAATCTTTGCCACAAATGGCAGAGAAATCCCACAGAGCTATCGCTCCACCACGGGGTTCCCGGTGTAAACGGGATATGTACTGGGATTTCACTCTACGCTGTAGTTGTAGTAGTGAGATAGCACGTGATGCCCTGTCCACCACGGAGTCCCCGGTGTAAACGGGATTTCACTCTACGCTGTAGTTATAGTAGTGAGATAGCACGTGATGCCCTGTCCACCACGGGGTCCCCGGTGTAAACGGGATTTCACTCTACGCTGTAGTTATAGTAGTGCGATAGCACGTGATGCCCTGTCCACTACGGGATCCTCGGTGTAAACGGGATTTCACTCTACGCTGTAGTTATAGTAGTGCGATAGCACGTGATGCCCTGTCCACCACGGGATCCCCGGTGTAAACGGGATTTCACTCTACGCTGTAGTTATAGTAGTGCGATAGCACGTGATGCCCTGTCCACCACGGGGTTCCCGGTGTAAACGGGATTTCACTCTACGCTGTAGTTATAGTAGTGCGATAGCACCGTGATGCCCTGTCCACCACGGGATCCCCGGTGTAAACGGGATTTCACTCTATGCTGTAGTTATAGTAGTGCGATAGCACGTGATGCCCTGTCCACCACGGGGTCCCCGGTGTAAACGGGATTTCACTCTACGCTGTAGTTGTAGTAGTGCGATAGCACGTGATGCCCTGTCCACCACGGGGTTCCCGGTGTAAACGGGATTTCACTCTACGCTGTAGTTGTAGTAGTGCGATAGCACGTGATGCCCTGTCCACCACGGGATCCCCGGTGTAAACGGAATTTCACTCTACGCTGTAGTTGTAGTAGTGCGATAGCACGTGATGCCCTGTCCACCACGGGATCCCCGGTGTAAACGGGATTTCACTATACGCTGTAGTTATAGTAGTGCGATAGCACGTGATGCCCTGTCCACCCTCATCTGGTTGCGTTCCAATGAGTTACCGGTATTCTAAACTAATTTCCACCATGCATGATCGACTGACTAGCACATGTTTGCTTTGAATCCATAGACACTTTTACACGTTGTCACTTCACTAACTAGTGCTCAAATGCCTTTGACATCCTTCATCGATTCTTGTCACGTTCAATTTCACGGCCGACAGCGATATATGTTCTTAATTATTGGCTGTCCAGTTTTGTGAGTCACAACGTCAAAGAGCCACGCCTATGACATAATCCCTGTCAGCGTACACGCGGAGCGCTGGAAACGTTAGCGCCTCTTTGTGGGTAGACGTACAAAGATTCTGCCGAAATTGCGAGTTTTTGACTCCCTTCTCACTACAAAAGTTATCCCTTTGGAATTTAAGCTTTTCTTTTTCCTTTCCCAGTTTTCAAACCCAGTTTTCTAGTAACCGTATTTCATCTACACTTGCTACTTTCAATGTCATTCAAGTTTAATTACTTGTAAATGACGGACACGGAAGTACCTGACAGTACTCTGATAATGGCGCCAATTTTTCTTCACTTGTCATGCAGTGTGTAGCATTTCTGTTGAGTGTTTGTAACACTTTATATAATTGCTGTAATAAGCTTTACAATCATAATAGATGACGATGACTATTGTGTCAATTCCACACAATTGCCGCTACAAGGAACGATTTGATTTCATCACATTTAAAAGTTTTTAGAAGGTGTTTTACATTTAGAAGGATTTTTTTACATTTAAAAGGTTTTTTTACTTTTAGAAGGTGTTTTACATTTAGAAGGATTTTTTTACATTTAAAAGGGGTTTTTACATTTAGAATTTTTTTTTACATTTAAAAGGGATTTTTGCATTTAGAAGGTTTTTTTTACATTTAGAAGGTTTTTTTGACATTTAGAGTTTTTTTGACATTTAAAAGGTTTTTTAACATTTAGAGTTTTTTTTACATTTAAAAGGGTTTTTTACATTTAAATGTTTTTTTACATTTAGAAGGTTTTTTACATTTTATTAGAAGTTGTTTTACAGTAAAAAAATTTTTTTACATTTAGAAGGGTTTTTTCTTCACGTACCAAAATTATGTCAATTTGGACAACAAGGGAATAATTATTATAAAGAAAAGTGGTCGAATATTACAAACGAATCTGGGCGTCTAAATGCTTCATGGACAATATATGCTGATGTATAATCAGTTTGCGGAGAATCGTTGTAGTATTGTATCGGCTCCGTGATGTATATACTGATTCGTTTGTAAATGTTTCTGCGCGGTTAATTTGAGAACTCTACGAATAATGCATCGTGACCAATACATATATATGCCGCTCTGAGACTTTCTTTGGAGACTTTAATGTTGGCGCTTAAGTAATATTACCCACTATTTCTTCCACTTTCAATTAATAACCCAACAGAAACACTTTCTATAAAAAAAATATATCCTCTTTCAGGTGCTACTATTTTCTTTCCTTTCCTTTCTGATTTCGATACCTCTACTTCGATGCCTATTCCTTTTTTTTTTTTTTTCCGATGCCTATTCCTGGTATTTGTATCTGAGCTGCCCTGTTTCCATAGCTTGGCTCCTGCGTACTTTATCAGAAGCTAAAGTTTGTGATCTCTCTTATCGATACCCCTAATTCGATTCCAATTGACCTTATTATAACAACAGGTCTTCCAGTGAAATAATCTCAGAGTTTTCTGTCGCCCTTTTTATTAATAAACACACGAGAGATGACTGTTTTATTAGATTGGATTCACGTCACTGGTGCGTCCTGTAGTCACACGGTGATTGCCACGGGTTAATTACCGCTGATATTACTACTAGAACGTGGAGGTTTTGTAACAATTCTCTTTTGAGTGTCTGTTGCATCCATCACGCTTTTAACAAGTGTTGGTCGTGGTGCAAACGCGGGTGTTCTATTCTGAGTACATTTTCACTGGTGCGAAATTATAACAACACCAATATTTAATGTTCTTTGTCTTAGCTGTAAGCGATTCCTTAACCGCAAGGCATCAGAATTGCTTCTTATTATAAATACACACCTGATAGGAATTAGCTTTCTTGATCTGTGTGTGCGGTTTTAGGCCGAGAGTGCGTGGAAGCGCAAAACCAACTTTTGTTCGACTGAATGATTGGAAATGGAAACTTGTAGAATGAAATTATATTTCGAGGATAGAATTCAGGTTTTATTGAATTTCGAAACAGCAGTCATTCCAGTGCACTAAAATGGCTTTTTTAAATCCGTGACATTAGACTGGTTTTTCAGTGATAAGAGCACTGGAATGGTGGTCAGTGCATTGAATTGGCTTTTTAGACAAATCACTGCATTGAATTGGCTTTTTAACCAGTGCACTAAAATGGCTTTTTAATCCGTGACATTATACTGGTTTTTCAGGGATAAGAGCACTGGAATGGTGGTCAGTGCATTGAATTGGCTTTTGGATAAATTACTGCATTGAATTGGCTTTTTTAAACCAGTGCACTAAAATGGCTTTTGATAAATCATTGCAATCAATTGCTTTGTCTGTGAACGTGATCAATCTCTTTAAAAAATAGAGCTTAGCTGGTCGTTTGAAAGCCTGATTCGTATAGCACATTCCCTTTTGTTAATGCCATTTACACTAAAATGGCTTTCTTGTGCACTGTTTTGCACTGAAATGGTTTTCTCATAGCTTGATTTTGCAGTGGATTGGTTTCTTCTACGTCGTTTTACACTAAAATGGCTTTCTAAAATGGCACTAGAATGGTTTTCTTTGCACTGAAATGGTTTTCTTTGCACTGAAATGGTTTTCTTTACACTGAAATGGCTTTCTAAAATGGCACTAGAATGGTTTTCTTTGCACTGAAATGGTTTTCTTTGCACTGAAATGGTTTTCTTTACACTGAAATGGCTTTCTAAAATGGCACTAGAATGGTTTTCTTTGCACTGAAATGGTTTTCTTTACACTGAAATGGCTTTCTCGTGCATTTTATTGCTAGTCAACAACCAGTATGACCAGAATAATCTTTTTCATTTAATCTTTTTATTGTACAGTGCCCCATTGAAGTTAAACCCACCGTTTCTATTGTTAGCGTCGCCTTTTTGCAATAATCACATTTTAATGGCTGGCATTTTAATGGTTGTCTTTAATGCAATGAAACAAAATGTTAGTTCTTTATTCCCTGGGGCTTTCCGCTTGCCACTGATGAATGTTAAAGACATTTTAAAACCTTTACAAAGCGATTATGGCGAACATTAGCCTTCGTTTTTGTTGTGTTAATGGTTTGACACAAACCTCAGTCGGTGGCGGATTTCGAGAAAAACGCGAAGAAAAGCTTCTAGAATGTCGATCAAATATGAACATAAAAGAGTTTAAAAAGTTAAACGAAATATTTCAAAGAAATGAAAAAGTGGAAGTGAAATAAAAAAATATTTTAATTGTTTTCTTCGGGTTTTTGATCCATTTCTTTGCACGCCAAACGAGAACATGAATAATAAATGTGACTTATGATTTTCTCGACCATACTTTAAACTGACGAATTCACGCTAGCCCATCGTTTTACTCGTGAATAAAGATATCTTCCCCCTACGATGTCATTTTCAAATACCTATGGACGGAGCACTCTGGTTTCTGCATCTTCTATTCATTTTCTTATGTATTATTATGATGCTTTTTCATACTCTAATGTGGTTCCTTTGTCACCTAATAGCTAATTGGTCTTTTGGGGGGTGTTTTTATTTCTTCAGGCGTTTCTGCTGCCAGATATGTTATTAACAATTCAAACCCAAAATCGAATAAAACAAATGTGACAGATTTTGTTATTGTCATGTACCAAAAGCCTTCAACTTTAGCTGTGATACTCCGGTAAACAGGTGCATCAAAAATCAAAGTTTCTTCGTCCGCAGGTATTCTGCAATCGCTCCTGTGTAGACATCGTGTCTTTGGCGTCGAGTGGAGCCAACACACAACTTTCTTGTCATAGAACTCCATATCCGTAGGTTTGTGGCTAGTTTGGACGAGCGTACAGACTCACGCAAACCTCGCACCAAAAATATTAATAAACTTCGACCTGATACGAACTGATATAGTCTTAGTTATTTTCAACTTAGCAAATCACGGATTCAAAAAAGAACACACAAACGTGAAATTGATTGACATGAAAGCGCCGCAGGTCTTAGCCGGATGGAAAGTTCACTCTCATCCGTATCTAGAGTGTATGTGGGCCTTGCGTTCTTTGCCGATAGGCTCGCTATTTGAATGGTCGGAAACGTTGAAACAGTTGGTCTAGATTGAGCTTATCTGGTCGATTTATCGATACTGCGTCCTCTTGAACTTAAAGAAGGAGTGCGAGACTGATTTAAAAGAGAAACTCGGATCGTGGAATTGACTAATCCACTTTGACTAAAACAGACGGACTAAAGAGCTCATTCCCGTATCTACACACGTAAAACACCCTCACTTTAGTTAATAACAGTGTCTCGGAGTTGTTTAAAAATAACAGTAGTTTTTGTACTACGCGACGGGCAGGCAATTACATAATCTACTATAGTGTTGTAATTCGGTTGGTAGTTTCGGAAGGCGGCGGGGGACCTCCACGAGTGTACCTTAAACACTTTCAAAACCAATACATCCCATTGTTCTCAACTCGGGTTCTCCACGTGATCCAGTTCTTCATCCTCTACGTTAACGAGAGCGATTTTCTTGTTGATCGCTGCAAAAGTCATCAATGTGGCTGTTTTTGCGGAAGGGTTTATATTGATTGCATTTACATGCCTTTTAACCCGTGTTATCTATCCTGTTTGCGCGGAAGCAGAAACCGTTCATCAAGCTCGGGGCAGTTACAAATTGCGCGCTTTCCTTTTATCCAACGTACAACGCGCCTAATAAACCGCTTTATAGTAAATTATCATGGCTGTTTCTAAAGTTAGATCTGTGGGTGCATCCGTGGAGGATATATCTAGTTACTAGGCCGAGTGCGCCGGGCTCTGGTTGTGTATACTAAATATTTTTTAAATCAAAACGGAGGTAAATATTTTTGGGGGGTATTTTCGTAGAGTTGTTTTCTTTTCCAATGGAAGAACTAAATGCAAGCCGCGTTTGCCGCCCAAATTATTTTCCTCCGAGAATGTTCGATACTGATTTTTCTAAACCTCGGCTAGATTGAAGGGGCCAGGAGTTAAAGATAGCGTATATGTAGTTAGGTGGTATATGTGGGATGATACCGATCCGTGATGGCTAACTTTAGAATTGTACACCCGTGTTCGCCGCACCTGTAGTGAGTTTTTAATAAACCGGTAGAATTGTCGAAGTACGCTAATCGATGACCACAGCGCTCTGCCAATAACACACGACCCAAAGGTGTTATGAATTGATGCTTGCATCACCACGCCTCCTGCTAACCGAACATTTTCAATATTTTATCGAATAACATTCTTTTCACTGGAAGCTAGTTAATATGTTGACCGCTTCGACAGAGCTCACAGCCCTGAAGTCTAACCATTGATATGGCGAGATACGGCTGTGATATGCTTATTGCAAGGCACGCTTGCTGAAGAGCAGGTACCATCTCTAGCGCGGAGGTCATTTTAAAAAGTACACTTCAAAAAATGGGGGTTTAAAATATTCTTCTGGCTGAATTTGTATCGATGTTTTTGATATTGTAGTTGTCAGGTGATGTTTTGATTAAGTCCCCAATTGCTAAGGACAGTTGTCCATGAACAAACTGTGACGCGTTGCGGTTAAGAAGCGGGTAATAACTGACTGACGCACAGATTAAAATCACAATACCTCACTAATGGACTGCGTTCCGACTCAGCTTATCCCTTGCCAAATCTCAAACTCTTCAACAACCTTTTGACGGACAAAATCAAAATTAGCGACACTGCGGTTGGAAAAACGCGAGAAACAAAATTCCAGAACGGTCGGCGAATCTTGGCCGCGCGCTTTGTCATTTCGTTCATTTACTCCAGAGTATACTTCAATTGTGATTGGGGTATCGAACAGATAGCAATTCTACTATTGATTCTTCCCGTTTGTGATGTACCAGTTATTTGTTTTGTTTGGCGAGATATTAAATGCTTTGGGCTTAGCATTGCCCGTAAATATTTGTCGCTTACCACAGGTGGCCAGAGCCTACTTTATATTTACCTTTACCCAATCAAGATAACTCGCTGATAACTTTTCAATTTCGTTACATTTCAGCCTATTTGCTCCGAGTTTGCGAGCTGGTAGCAATTAACTTCGCCTAGATCACTTGCTCGGTAGGTTTGGTCCGTTGGCTGTGGTTAATCAGCGTTCTTTCAAAACGCGGGCGATTGAAACCGAGAAATATCGAGTAAAATAAAGTATGAAATATGAATTGCTCTTCAAGGGAGCTACACCGCGATACTGCTTTCCAAAAGGTTACAAAAAGTCAATATTGTAGAGCTATTTACATAAACATTGATTTTGGCTGCGTTTCAATAACATTCAGAGACGACCCACTCCGTTAGGATAGCATTTTTGTGTAACCGGTATCCGTTACCGAGATCCCATGACTTGGTAAGCCCTCCAGAGCTCTAGCACTGAGTTGCACACGTCAAAAAGGCCTCAATTCAACTCAGAGCACATATATCCTACAGGCGCCAAGATGCGTTCGCTGTTTGGACTCTAACTGTGTTTTTAAAAATTAAACTTTCTAAACACCAAATACAAACACAGAGAAATAAGCTCAGAATCGCTCTCACTTCGTTTGAAGGGTTGTCAACGGAATTGCTTCCCCCGCATTCCTCGCATTCGCGAAAACAGTTAGAAAAAACTTTGGATGTGTTCAACATTGTGACCAACATTGTGATCTAATTACCAAAACACCGGAGGAGGCCCAAAGTCAACGTGAACAAAAGCCTCAAATCAACTTGTTTCGTGTAGGAATTACAGTGCTTATTATTGTGGATCTGACATGGACTTGGCAGTTGTTTACCAACTCTGTAATTGGCTCGCGAGGGACTAGGCCACTCCCAGGCCAGGATTATCATGCTGTCTCTTTTTAAACACTCATCTCTCAGCATCCAATCTGTCAGCAGCGACTTTCATCTCAATTTCGTCAAGACTTTTAAAATCACACTACGTGATTGTCTCACGAGATCGATGACAAAGCAAGTGAAAGTGAATTCGCAATTTCACATTGGCTCTGCCGTGCTGTCAATTAAGCGAGTGTTCTATTCTTAGTTGGTGTTTGTTGTTCCCTTTGATTTACATTGTGGGCCTTTGATGGCAGTGAATGGGTCCCAACGAATGATTGATTGGTGTTGTACATTATAAATTAATTAAGATTGTTTGCAGGGAAACAATATATCTGCCGATCACACCCCCTCTTAGTCGGGCAACAGCATATCACCGTAGCAAACCTAACGGTCTCATTCCAGTTCATCTTTACTGTGTACGCCACAGCGAGGAAAGTCCACCCACAAGACGCACGGCCTGAAAGTAGCGTTCAAGAACCTAATGCGTCAGCTCATCCATTAGAACCGTTGTACAGTTCAGAATTCTCAATTCACCGAATTATTCAAGATGCCAAAATCTTTCCTCGTCAAGAAGAAGAAGCCAAGACGGAACTCCGACTCCGGCGACGCTCAAGCTCAAGATATCGAAACGTACGAGCATGGTGAGTAGTTGAATCGATTTTAAAATAGTTTTTCGAGATGTTCGCTTCTTACTTGACCTTACGGATGCGTTATTTTGTTCGCGTAGTGTTGCTAACATTTCCTGTACGACTCACCGTTATATGTTAGGTAAAGTGTCACACTACCAGATGTCTCTCTCTGAAAACGCTTTGCTTCTGCCGTAACGGACTATGAGCCTTCTTAATAATAAAAAAAACACGGCGCAAAATTCTGCCCCTCGTTTATCTGGGGGCTTAGATTTGGGATCTTTTATCGATAGATACAACGACTGGGGTTACAGAGGGGAGAATTTGGGGCAGAACAATAGCAAATGTTACTGTTCGAAGTTGACTGATCTTTATCTAGGGAACTACTGACTAGCTCGAAGTCATAACATGTGCCCAATTCGATTCACCGAGGATCCTTTACTCTTTCAAAATGACTTGTACGACCAGGAAGGCCTCTTGGGGCTTTCGCAATCATTTGATTTCTCGCTCTGTGTTTAGGCTAATTAAATTCGTTTACGCAACCAAAGAATGATGGCTTGCTTGGAACGGATATGTGATACGTCTGTTTGTCCCCGAACCCATTAAAAAGTCGTGTTTATGGCTTGTAGCTCACGTTAGAATCAGTGCTGAGGTCACGAATCTACGCTCGACGGTATCAACAATGGATTAAATTCTTAAAGGACGTTAAAATGTGTCTTAAGTCGTTTGTTGCCTTTTCTATTATGCGTTTTAGTGGTTTTCCAAGTGAAAGGGATCGCGAACAAAGTCCCGAGGAAATTGGGTCTGTTAGACGTGTAATCAGTGATAGGTTTTCCACAATGTAAACGCTTTTAGCCATTCATATTCAAATTGGATCTAGTCAAGTAATAAGCGTCACAAGTCAAAAGATATACATTGAAACACAAAGGAATGATTTCTAGAATCGTTTAAACCAAGAACTTCAGCGCGTGGCTACAATTATCGGTGTTTTTAGTGATTTTCGAGACGTACACCCCACAAAGATCTTCACAAAGCCCAAACTACCCGTAAATTCAAGCCCTCTCTCAATATTTATCTATCCGTTCGACCCCGACTTGTGCAATTCAGAGAAATTTATTTTGATCAAGGAAAAATTTGAGCTTGTTTTAAAAAGCGCCGTCAAAACCAAGTCTTATGCAAAGAGAACTGATCTTTGGCTGTTGTCTCGAAGTCTTGTCACTCGACCGTCAGCGCGGATATTTTTTTCCGCTGAAAGTCAGTTTAACACTGCGCCGTCAACTCGATCACACTAACTTCGAGAACGGAGTGTCACATCGGCACACGCCCACGACACACTTTACAAGGTCAATCCTGACCCAAGTAACTTGCAAAACCTTTTTGGTGGACTTTTCAGCAAAAACTGTCAAAGCGAGTGAGAGTGAGTGAGTGAATGGAGATCCTGGCGCGAGATTTATTCATCTGAGGAACAGTCGGAAAACGTAATTGAACTTACGAGAATTTGCCAGATGTTTTTGGGTACTAATCATGTATCGGTTGCCTGCTTAGCTTGGAGTGCTTAAACGTATATACAACTGACGTTAGCTCATGGTATTCACAATGTTAATCGAGGCAACGCACGCGGAGAAAAAAATGATCAAAAACGACTGTGTGGTTCCTTTTTCAAACGGACTCGCGCGCGGGATTCTTGACAGAATAGCAGACTCCACTTTGAAATTATCAGTGTTAAAGTCATTTAGCTTAAGTCAGAGTTAATAGAAATTTAATTGCTAAGCCGTGAGTGTTCGTATAATAGAGCCATTCAAGGCATTGCACTTATTTGTGCCCTCCAATTTGAAAGCGAGAAGTATAACACACATCTTAATCTAATCAGCCGCATACTTTCACTCTGAGCTAAATTAAATCTGACCAACAGTGGTTTGTGGTGAGGAGTTAGTAATTAGAAATCGATTTTTAGGGGGGCCACCTTGACATGTCTGTATCGTTTTAATGAGAAATTTGGCTTAAAAGTTTCCCTAACGCGACTTGAAACCCTCGAAAAATCATCGAGTTTGTGAACATAAAAACTTTGTTTCTGATTTGTATTTGCTTTTCAAGGTGACTAATTTTCCTGACTTTTTCCTAATAAGAAATTTATTGTAGAAAATTGAATAAGTTCAGTTGTCAGTTTTCGAGTCCGTTTAGCAGCTGGCCTAGCATCGAGTCAGTCACCGAAGGCTTTGGTGTCTTGTCATCCGCGTCGTCAACTTCTCAGTTTAAGAACCAATTCAAATTGAGAAAGGAGTAGATTTGAAGTGTTTTTCTTATTTATTTCCCTAAGTTCACTTGATGAAAATCCCTTGAGCTTTAACTTTGTCTCTCTCCTAATCTCGACAGCTTTTTACTAAGAGCTCAGCTTAACTTATCGGGCGAATGACGGCCGAATGCTTCCGAAAGAGACTGACTTCTTCCCGGTTAACCACGTCCCTTTCCGAATGTATTTCGCTTTGAAAGCTCTCAGATCAACAGAGTTAACAGCCATCAAGCACAAGTGAGCTTATCAGTTGGGTTTAGTTTAGAAGGTAAACGCCAAACTCAATAAAAAACAATAAAATTTGATAGCTTTATTGAAATATCACTTTCGTCAAGTCTTATCCCATTGTGACGACCGAAAATAAGCCTGTGCATGCTTTCAAACGTCAAGAGGAATTTCGCCATTTTTGTTTGTGAAGCAGTTTTCGTGTCCAACACGTAATCGTAGCATAGTTGCTGACAGATTTCAAACAAATGTACTCTGCAAGTCTGTGCACATGGATTGTATCTAAAAACAAACATCGCTTTGGATGTAATTCTTTGTCACCGGCTAATCCTGTCTCAGCTGTTGATTTATTCAATTCTTTTTTGACCTTTTGATTTTTATTGTCTTTTGGATTTTCTCTCGAAATTTCCTTTCGTTTTCCTTCGTTTCTTTTCCCCCCAAAAGCGACTCAAATTTGCTCATTTTTACAATCATTTCTTTGACTTTGTTTTTGTATTGTGCCCTTGTTTCTCTACGTATCTCTCGTATTCCGTGATACGATCCATAAAGTCCCTTTACCGGTCTAAGCCCACTGACTGTCGCTTGTTAGTTTTCGTTTAGCGTATATCTTATATTGAACAATTGTGTCAACGTTGTGAAAGCAATCCTGGCAAGGCCCCAACTGCATGTGTATTGACTCGGGGATCATGTAGCGATCATCTGCGAACAAGCCGTTACATATACTGTAGCTGTTTGTAACAAAGGACAACGTTTCAATATGCCTTTAAACAAAACCACTCATTGTGTTGGAATAGTAATACTGACATGAGTAATATTGTTTTCATTTCGCAAATCCAAATATCTTAGAATAGAGTAGTTTGTTTAGAGTTTCCTGTTGTATTCCATACACAAAAACACACAGGAATTTCAATGTTCTAACGTTTAAAGTTCATCGTTCTCAACTCATGTTTGTTTATTATTAGTTTTAAAGATTAACTGCTTTCAGCTTACATCCAAAGTCCATTATGTCAGAGTGTTGAGGTCTCCAGACTTCAAAACAATTCAACTTCCTCGCCAAAAAGAAATGACTTTTTAACCTCTAAAAAGACATTTCTAAACAATACTTTAATTATCCATGATTTCCAACGATCAGTGTGATTTTTCGGAAGTTTTTAGGCTTTTGACTGATGAGAAAAAGCTCGATTACAAATCTCAAAACTGGTTAAGAAATGAGTAGCCGTTTTGTAATGGATTCTCTACTGGCGTAATTATATCACCAGACTCATTTCAAAACAAAAAGTCCTTTTTCGACATTATTTATTAATGAAAATCTAATGTGTTATAAAGAACGAAGACCGTATTGTTGTGTTTTCATTTATTAAGAAAACACACGAGAAATAACTAGAATCTAAAACGGCTAGAGAAAGTAACGAAATCTCCGCGTTAGCGAGTTTACATCAAGAACACCTTTATCGCAATCTTCATCAGATACAATACAATATACTTTATTGGTCCAATCTCTACATCTAAAAACCCATTTTTCTTGTCATACAACGAGACATTTCTAAACGCGCTCCCATAAACCATTTTATCTTTATTCATCTAATCTACGGGTCGCCATTGGTTCGGCTGTACTACGAACTACTCATGATATCAACGATTGTCGCGTTTGTTGGATATCACCGGCGTGCAACTTGACTAACCACAAATTTAGTTGAGATAAAAGTAATATAAAGAACTAGGGGACTTTACGAGGGATGAACACAGATGCTGTTCGTCGGCACGGGGGGTGATTTAGCCCGAGAATTTCACCCAAACTTTAACACACGATGTTATATATTTTATACCGGGAATTAAACTTTCGCCCTTACTCATTCCAAGACCTGCTCTACCATGCTTTATTACCGTGTCAATTTAGGCCGTCAATAATGCATTGGCATATTATTTGTGTCGCGGCTCGTGATCAAATGAACTTTGGAAAAGAGGAAAGATGAAAATCTTGCGTGAAAAGGTGACGAGATTCACATGTCGAGAATGTACACCGAGTAAATTGAGTTTGATCTCAATTGTATTGTTTTTGACGAGTTTTAATCCTTTTTGTTTTAAAGATAATCAACGGATCACTAAGCCTTTCTATTTTGATTGAGAATTCAATTAAACATCACTTATGTAGCCAAACAGCGCGAAACACTGGGTTGTTAGGCTAGATTCCTTTGTCTTGATGCGCCACGAACGTGACTGGTAGTTAATTTTCATCTTGATATTACAGCGTAAAATAAACCTTGTCTTTGTCGAAGGCATCCCCTCAGCGCTCTTTTCCACTCAAAAATACTATCTCTCGTGGTCTTGAGATTTCTAAGTTTATATCCCCTTTGTTTAGCGTTCACCCTCTTTCACTTCTCTCTTTGAGAACACCGCAAACCTACTAATTCTAATTCCGTTTTCAAGATATCGAAATTCTAAACCACATGCCCTATGATCATGTGTCTCAGTGTATTGTCCCTGGGAGTCTGTTTTATGAGTTTGCTGATACTACGCTGATTTCGATATCAACTTCTAAGAACCGAGCTAAAGTAAACTTGGACTTCCTCCTTCCTTCTCAGTTTTAGCGAGAAGCGTGGTATCAAGTATTTTCCTTTTCAATTTCAATCTACAAGGACATTTGTCTTTGCGATGGTTTCATTACTGAAGCTAACGCTCTAGAGGATTTGACTTCGTAGTTTTCTCAGTATACGGTAAAGCTTCGTTTCATTCAATTACAACGGAGCAATTCTCGCCATCACTTCTAGATACTCGCACTCTGTGATGCTGCAATTCATTATTCCAAAACAGCTTGTTTTAAAATAAACGTAACTCTATACCGTCCCCTATAGTATACATAAACACAATGACATCTTTTCTTATATACTGAAGATTTTCCGAGCATTTTCTTACTGCCCGAGCGACGGCCATCTTTTTGGGCCAAAAAAAAAGCAAAAAGTGCCAGACAAAGATTCCTCGTTTTTAAAACCTAACAACCATCCTGGAGCTAAGGGTTGTTTTGTCATTTGTCTGACTAAAACATGGCATTGAAATGGTGTTAGCTTTTGCTCAAATTACCCCCGATAACCACAGTTTGCAAAAGGTTTGAGTTACAAAAACAGTACCGGTTCCTTAATTCAATTCGTTTCATATCAAAGTTCGATATAGGGATATATAATGTCTGTCAACTACGGTTCGTAATAAAGCTGAGAATTGTGATTCGAGATTAAGTTACAGAGCTATAAAACCAACAACTTAGTTGATCGTCGTTTCTCTATTTCACTGGACAATTGGATGTTCTAGTTTCTCGAGGATTCAAGCGGAGAAGCTTTGTAACAGTACCGCGTCACATAGATCTCAAAAACGCGGGCTCACTCTTTCTTGCGTTAAAATAAATGGATTTCTTATTGAAACTAGTAGAGATAACTATAGGCCTTTACAACGATTGTAATCTATATTTTCTTGTTTGTTCTGTAGAAGAACCAACGCACCAAACTGAAAGTGAACAAGATAGCGAAGACGTACTCAGTGAAAGCAGCGACGAAGCGAGCGAAACAAACCCAACAGAAAACAACGCTGAAAGGACGCCATCAGAGGGCATGTCCCCGCAGCCTAGTCCAAGAAACGTCTCGCCAGAGCTAGAGGATGATAGACTGTCTTCAAAAACTGACGATGACAAGAACCAGGGAGAGGCGAAAATGTCTTCTGAAAAGGCTCTGGAAATGAATGGATATCGGGACTACTGGATCACAAGGGTAGACAGACTGCCTCCACCACCTAAACTAATAAGCTGCCCCATTCGACTTGACAATAATGGACTATCTAGCAAGATTCGCAGGATTCCCGAGCCGTCCCTTGAAAACGGAATCACCGGGAAAATTCGCGGGATTCGCGAACTGCCCCTGGAAAACGGGATGCCCGGGAAAATTCTCGGGTTACCCGAACTGCCTCTAAGTCCCTTACCTCACGCTTTTAATAACGTCAACGGATTTTCGCCTCATAATTATCATCATTTACTGGCCGACGCAATGCAGCCACAATATTATCCCGAGAGTGCTCAGGAATTTCCGTATCATCTTCGGATGCATTCGGAATGCGGTCGTGACATTCAAATATTCCCAGGACTAGGATCATGTGGAGGGCATTTAGGAAGTCCATTTTTCATCCCCACGCATCCTTTCGGGTCTTCGCAGCATGGTGGCGGACTGTCGCCTCTTTCGCCGCTCGAGAAACCTGCAGTTAAAAAACTCGGAGAAGGACTGAAAGACGAGCAAAGTAAATATAAATGTGAGATTTGTCACAGTTCTTTCTCGCTTCAAAGACTGCTGAACAGACACATGAAGACTCACTCCTTTTACAAACGCTACCACTGCCAGTTTTGCGGCAAGGGCTTTAACGATACGTTCGATCTTAAGCGACACATTCGCACGCATACCGGAATCAAGCCATTCAAGTGCTGCAGCTGCGAGAAGGCTTTCACCCAGCGTTGCTCGTTGGAGGCGCACCTCACGCGTGTGCACGCGATTGTCCATAAATATGGCTTTCGAGAAAGGCGGGACAAAATGTACGTGTGTGAAGACTGTGGTGCCACGTACAAGGAGTGTCCAGATTACATGAAGCACATCCACGACCAGCATCCAGACACCGAGAAGATAATTCGTGCAAGAAGAAACGGCTTTGCAAAGATAAAGGTGTCATAACTAGTGCTAAAACTTATCGCTGCAGACTTAGAGACATTAGAATTAGTATATACGTAGTATAAAATCCATTCATGCTAAAGTTTTATTTTTTTCAAAAGTGTCGAGAAACGACGTTTACGTGAAATGACGTCATCGTAGCATTGCAATGGTTTCCCCGCACTATATGACTTGTAGTCCAGTATCTTATCCAATCACGTTGCAGCATAAAAACCACGAAACACCTCGGTACTTCATACCAGCGGTTTCAACCCATTTTCTTGAGTTATTACTTACAAAACATTTATTTCTGGCGAATATTTTTTTAAAGGTTATATAGTCACGTGAGTGATCACGTGACAGAAACATGTTTCCCAAGGTAACGGTCGACTTCATTCATTCAAATATACTTCGGATCTATAATTTTTTTAAATATGAAGATAAAGGATTATTTATTGTTAATGTTGTGTTTGATAATGATGATAGCTGTAGATAGATATTCAGCTCTACTGAACGTTTCAGGAGCGAGAAATTCTCTCATTTTGGAGGGAGGAAGATATTTTTTCTTGAGCAACATGACGGGGGGAAATGGCCAAAGTTGATGTAGTTCTGGTTTTTCTTTGTCATGGTGGAATGACTGGAAGAAACGCACTCTCACACCTTGGAAATTCGTTGGTAATGCGGTCCAAAACCTTGGAAATTGAGTTGACCTTGTTCAGCTAGTTTAATTTCCAGTGAGTTTGCAAGGTTTGAAGCGAGCGTTTTTTTCCAGGGTTTTTCCCTTTGGCTTATAATTTCAATTCGTTCAATGAATTCAGTTACTATCCTGCCGTACTTTTGTATACGGCTAACTTAATTTACCATAGCTTTAGCTCTGTCTTTTTGTTCTGTGATGTCATGTTCTGATATTACTTGATTGAAATACTGCAGTTGGTAACATCGTACCCAGTCTCTTCTCTTCATTAAAAAGGAGAGAGAAAGCTGGGTTTGAATTTACACTGAAACTGACATTGTCAAAATTAATTTTAGTGCATTTTATTTTTGCTATCAAAACTCTAAATACTTTTCATGAAAAATATATTGCTCTAATCTCATCGGAGTTAAATTTGTGTCGGGATCATATTCATACGTATCCATAAACACGTGATCACCGAATCAGCCAATTACTGACAATGATTTTCAGACACGTGACCCAATCAACCAATCACTGTTGACGCTTTGCAAACACGTGACCATATTATAACCAATCACTGTCAATGATTTCCAGGTGCTTACTGATATATGAGAATTAATTAATTTAATCAAACTATGATTTTTTATTATGAAAGATTTTGCAAATAAAGTTATTTATGGATTTGCGATGTTGTTTTGTCGTATGTGATTCTCGATATAAAACACTACAACTACAGCATAAAACAATTAAACCATTCATCAAATAAACCTAAATCGACCATTATTGATACATAAAATAAACAAAAATATAAAAGGAACTGAGTAAAATAACTTTCAACGACAATCACTGCTCATTCTATCAGCCCACTTTTGCCTGAGCAAGCCTTGCATGGAGCAGTTTCAATTCATGTCTCTAAGAAGACGCTCTTAAAAACTTACACGACAAGACAGAAAGGTACCATGGGTAACGTTGAAGAGATTTATGGTGACTTGTGATGGCTCTGCTAACTCTACTGCTGTTCGTTGGTGATGAAGTTAGTATAAATATACCATCTTCTTACAGAAAACAAACGAACAATCGAAATTACCCATGCTACCTTTCGGTCCTGTCGTGTTTTCTTGAGTGTTTTAGCGACAATTTTAACTGAAAGAGTTGTATACAATGACTCAGGAGTCCATGATACACCCAAACACTTGATAACACGAAAAAGTAAACTTCACCGCGTACAGATAACCGTGTAGTCTAACTGAGAACCACTTGTAGTTTGATCCGGCACCACAAGACGGAAATGAGTAACTGAAGAGAAACCGCTTAGCCGTCAGTGAGTGGATTTCGATATGTCACTATTCGATTACAGTTCTAATCTCGTGTTTTGTAGCATACGGGGTCGTATTACCGCTTTGCTTCCCAATATGGCCGTGTTGGGTTAAGATTCCGGGTTTCGTGGCGTACATATTGCTGTAAAGTTGCGAACATCTTGTTGTTGCAAAATTAAGAAACAAGTTGTAAGGAAAAAAAAGTTATAGGGAAAAATAAGTAAGGAAAAAAAAGTTGTTAGGAAAAAAAAGTTGTAAGGAAAAAAAGTTGTAAGAAAAAAAAGTTGTAACGAAAAAAAGTTGTAAGGAAAACAAGTTGTAAGGAAAAAAAAATTGTAAGGGAAAAAAGTTGTAAGGGAAAAAAGTTGTAAGAAAAAAAAGTTGTAACTGGGGCAAAAAAATAAGTAAATAAATATTGTGGACGGCTTAGAATGTACTAGTTTCTCGATGAAGGCGTAATCGCAGGTGCATGAGGCGTTATTCGGCACAACGCAAGCACAAGGATCAACGATATTCCATTTCTTGTGCTTACGGTTGTGCGTATCTATTGCCGACGCACAGATCGGCTCTTTTTTGCTACAGTATTTAAACAATATTCTGTGCGTTACTTTTTTGGAAGAGCTCTACAAATTTAAACAAGATATACAATACCCGTATAGTATACCATACCCGTATAGTATACCATACCCGTATAGTATACCATACCGTAGAGTTAACCATACCCGTATAGTATACCATACCCGTACAGTATACCATACCCGTACAGTATACCATACCCGTACAGTATACCATACCCGTACAGTATACCACATACCCATACAGTATCATAACCGTAAGGTATACCGCATACCCGTATGGTATAACATACCCGTACAGTATACCATAGCGGTATAGTATATACCATACATGTGAAAACTTGTTAATTCGTCATTATTTCTTACTCTTTAAGTTGGCGTACTTTTCTTCTTGTTATTTTGGAGTCTTCGCATGATTTTAGTTTTCTTTACACAATGCATGCAATCATTCGACTGGTGTGATACGCAGTAAGTTATTCACTTTTGTCTTGTCACGACGAGAGAAGTCAGGTCAGTAGCCGATAACTGCAGTGTCGATTGTTGGAATAGAAACCTTATATAAACGCCTACTCAACGAGACATCCAACGATTCAGCTGACTATCGATTCCAAGTAGATCCAAGCGGCGGATAAAACACTGTTGGCTGAAGACCGAAGTGTACCGAACACAACACACGCATGTAAGTTCTTGAAGGCCTTGAACGATGACCGATCAGTTTTTGAACAAATGTTGTCCATTTTCGGCGTACAATTTCATCCGAAGGGAACGTATATGCATGGATATATCTGGCAGTAAATTAGATACCCGAGACAAGATAATGACAGCCGGAATGACAGTAATAGCTTTTGTCACTTTAGAGTTGGTACCTTTTAGGGTTAAAAGATATTACTTGCCACGCCCACCTGGACAAGACTCGGGTACCTTTTAGGGGTCAATTTCAAATTTTCCGACGAGCATCCCAACCACTTTATATATGGGAGTTCCCCCAACTTAACTCAATAACAAAACTCAAAAGCTTTCAAGTAGTGAGTTTATTTTGTATCCGAAAATTTGGCTGCATAGACACTTTAAGGTAATGAAATTAATAATAACAATAATAATAATAATAAAAATAGTACACACATGCACACACACACTGTTGAGGTTAAACAGGACAAGGTAGGCCACAGGCAGCCCAACCATTGTTTCTGAGGCTACTACTAATAAATAAAAATAGATTTGTATGCGCGCAAATTTTTCAAATTTGGCCCACAAGGACCACAAGAACTGCATGGAGAAGTTTCCGATTTGAAAACTTCAGTTGCAAATGTTCTTTTCTCATAGCAAAGCATCTTTTGGCAAAACCTAGTATTACGAGCTTGAACCTAAGTTCTTACCTGCCTGTGAAGTATCTAGCGCGTATTCTCTAAACACTTCATAAGTTTCAGTCTTCTAACTTCACCGTACGCTGAGAAACTTTAATTTTGACATTTTGCGCCTCATGGACCGATGTGCGGCGCAGTTCAGTGGTGCACTTTTCCGTGAAGCAGTCGGATTTTGCCTTCGAGAGGACATCGGCCAGCGCTCGTCAAATCTGAACTGTGCTCTTTTCAGCAAGTATTAATATTTATATTTTCACTAAACATAAGTCAAAACATGTACAATATACTTTATTTGTTTTCTGTTTTGACTTTTATAAAGTATTTGTATTGTGTTTTGATTTTTATGGATTAAAATGCTTTAAAATTGAGGCAATGTGTTTTATAAATGCTGAATGGTCTCAATATTTAGTACTGCACAACACATTTTTGCTATCAGTACTTGTAAACAAAATATCAAACGTATTTATTTCAACAATCAGTTAAAATAAGTTTACTAGCTTTTTACACACTGTTTCTCCGTTCTTTCTGTGTAATTTATTCACTTTATTGATCAGTAATACTAATGAATAATACGAAACTAAATAAATATTATGCATGTCATCACAATCATAAGTTGAATGAATAACAAACATCGGAGTTCGTACAATTTGTAAGCTCTCGGAAGCGATACTTACGTTCTTAGGAAAACCGTATTTATAGAAATTACTCTCAGTTTCTCTCAGTTGGTGCTAGTATTTGCTAAATGAGTTGTGCTATTTCAATGACAATAACGAAGAACTGTTAATATTTTAGGGTCACAACAAAGAGGAACCTAATCTCAGTCTTATACTGTGGCAACCCTCATGCTGAATAGTGCTTAAATTTATTTATACTTCCATTCTAAAGCTCTTTCAAATCGTCAAGATTACGAATCAATACTGGTGTAGAATCCTTCCTATCTTTCCATCTAATGTCCAAGTTCCGTGGTTTCTCCGTGCCTTTGTAAATGATCTTACCTCTTTGTAAAGCTTCATTCTCCTTATCTTGCTGTCAGGCTTTCATTAATATATACTGAGAGCGGTTCGCCGAATACTGCCGACCAGTCAACGCCTTTAGGTTTTTCCTTGCCTTATACAACTTCTGCTTCGCTTTGTACAAGCCAAAATGTACAATTTTTGGTTTCACTTCCAAACTCTTGATGTTTAATCTATGAACAATATCAATGTCTTTAGTGCTCTCGAGCTCTACATCGAGTGTTCCTGTGATTAGTAGAACAGTCTTCTCGTCAGTTAAATGCTGGTATTTAATATGAATGCCTGCAAACTCCAGATTATACTTCCTTGTATACTGCTGAAGATCGTCCAGGTCCTTTTCTATCTGCGATCTCGCCGTCAGCGTTTCCATGTTGCTTCGAGCTCCGCCATCTTGTCCTTTAGACTCTTCTTATGCTTTTCTAGTTCGTCAACTCTTCCAGATGTAAAATCCAGGGTGTCTTTTAAGCCAGAGCACATTTTACGCTGTTCTTGCTTCATTGTCCTTTAGTATTTTGGCGGTGTATGTCAATGAGCACTTTCCGCCACATTTCACTGCAGTTCGATGGTACTGCTTCATCTTCTGTATCTTCGTGCTCGGCCGTTTTACTTTCTTTTCTATTTTCCTGACGTTCTTCCTCGACATAGGTTCGTCTATTCAGCTTCTTATTTACTTAAACTAGTGATTTTGCCTCAATGTATACAACATTAAACCGGCCCCGAGGAGGACAACCGTTATTGAGGTCGGCGAGCTCTCGTAAGCGTGGCCGTCCTGCATGAGCTCCTTCCCAGACTTTGTTGTTGAAAACATTGCGATACACCGAAACTATGGATTTGCATCAAAAAAGAACAAGAATGGTGATCGAAAAAAAAGTCAAGAAAGCCTACGGGCTCAGTCGTGCAATTTTGAACTCTTTGAAAACTCACTCGTTCAAATGCATTCCGAATTGCACTCGAAACCATCGAGTTGTAATCGAACTACTCAGTTCAATTGGCTACTGGCTCTCTCTCCCTCTCTCTCTCTCTCCCCCTCTATATATGATATACTCACGTTATGTAGTTGTTCGTTAACTGTAGGCTCTTATCCTTTCAAAGTCCTAATAAGACTAACGAAATAATCTAAAACACACTAGTTTATAAAGTGCTAGCTGTTTTGCCGAAATGTGATTGGATAAATACAAGCGAGCCTTGAATCGTGATTGGCTGATACAAGTGAATCAGCTTGCCTAATTAATATATAGAGGTTATTTACCGGTCGGGAGGTCCGGGTAGGGAAAAACTGTGTCCGACGTCTTGAGTAGAACGGCCGAGGTCCGTTTTCAAGGCCGAGGACACAGTTTTTCGCTATCCAACAAGTTATTTACCGGCCTTGGTCGGTTCGGAACCGACCAAGGCCGGTAAATAACTTGTTTATTTTTTTCCTTTGCGTTATTTTTCGCCAACTGGCAGCCATGACTACTCAAAACGTGGACTGAAAAAAACCCCGAATAAAAGCAAAGCACACAACAAACAAAACAAAAAAGAAAGAATTTTTTCCCCCCCTTCAAATTGTGTCATTGAAGGGCAGACCGGTATGCTAGGATACCGGACCGTGATCAGATATATAGAAAATACCGCCCGCTACAACAACCAATCAGAGCGCGCGATTTCTTAGGATACCGGCCCGGTAAAAAATAAGGTAGGAACAAGAATTCCCAGTGGTCGTTAAAACACCTTCAGAACCAAAGATTAGAACTAATTGTCCCTCATGTTTTATTAGTAATCAGGTTCGATTACAGCAGTGAGTTTTCTGTTAGAGATTAAACGTCCCTCTAAAAACAAGGAAAACCGAGGCCGTTAATCGTGATATTATACAGAGTAATAGCATGACATGAGGGTGATTAGTGATTAAATGTCCCCGAAAGCCTCGGGAGGAATAGTAAAAGTCCCTCGGCCTACGACCTCGGGACTTCAACTAAACCTCCTTCGGCTTTCGGGGACATTTAATCACCCTCATGTCATGCTAAATACTTATAATAATCTCTCGGTTATACATACATACATACATACATACACAAACTTTATTTTACGTGGGTTTACAAATTCAGTAAATTAAATATAACCAAACTGGTTTGATTTTCAAATTTGGCCCACAAGGACCACAAGAACTGCATGGAGAAGTTTCCGATTTGAAAACTTCAGTTGCAAATGTTCTTTTCTCATAGCAAAGCATCTTTTGGCAAAACCTAGTATTACGAGCTTGAACCTAAGTTCTTACCTGCCTGTGAAGTATCTAGCTAACATATATTTTGAAAACATTTCTCTGTTGATTTTGCAGTCTTGAATCTTGATCAGCTTGCCGATCCAAAACGCAAAACTCAAAAAAGGCGAAGAGTCTGGATTTCCTCAGTCATTTGTACATTTGTCTGGCTAACTTATTTTCGCCGTTGTACTCTTTTCAAATAAGATCGATGAAAGAAGAGGCTTCAACTGCTCTGTGTAGGTCAAATTTTGTATGTTTTCGTGAACGTTTTCGTTCGTTCGTTCGTTCGTTCGTTCGTTCGTTCGTTCGTTCGTTCGTTCGTTCGTTCGTTCGTTCATTCATTCATTATTTTTCATTCATTCATTCATTCATTCATTCATTCATTCATTCATTCATTCATTCATTCATTCATTCATTCATTCATTCATTCATTCATTCATTCATTCATTCATTCATTTGTCCATCTTTACATACAACTATTCATTCATCCATCCATCCACCTACTCGTCTGTCCATCTGCCTCTTCGTTCATCAATCAACCCATCCAGCTATCTGTGTTTATATTCACCTAACCTCCCGATGTTCGTTCAATCCTCCCGCATTCTATATCCCTGCCGTAACACCAAGCATTTTCAATGTCCCTTATATAGGTTTATAACGCCTTCATACAGGAAGTTAAAGCTATTCTTGGACGGTGGTTTTGTCAATGAAATATTCATCTCCGTGAGTAAACCTTCATCTAACTACATAAACAATACATGAACAATCTATCGTAAAGTAATCTCAGTAACGTGACACTCGTATTCAGGGCCGCAGTTGTACAAAAGATGGTTAGCGGATAAGTCTTCTCCAGCGGATACAATGTTTTGGATAACTGCATCAGTTTTATCCGTTGGAAAAGACTTGCAACCGAGGCATGATGTACACTTTCATTATATTCGCTGCGCATGCGCAGTAAGCAAGTTCAAACGTAAGGTAGGAGTCACCAAGTCTATGGAGATAGTATCTATCTGGTTAAAGGTGTTCTGAGATAAGTCACGCGCACATATTGTCTTCACATTCGCAAGGCTCAGGACACCTCCAGCCGTACCTCTATTAGGTAAGCGTAGAAGGAGTATTTAAAACACCGTAAATCGTCGAGAAGAACCGGTATATAGATTATGCGGTAATCCCGGGCCCCTAGGGCGTTACCATAGCGATAGACTACGATATTTTGAAATTATGGCCGTCACGGAAACACTGTAAATGGAAGTGTAGAAAGAGTATTTACAACATCGACAAGAACACCCGATATATACGGGTGTTGCATTAATCCCGGGCCCCTAGGGTGTTGCCATAGCGATAGACTACGATATTCTGAAATTTTGTGCCTCAAAAGTCGCTGTATATATGATGAACCTTGACTATCTCTCTAGCTCCTCCCTGCTGAAAAGGTCTTGTATTTTTTGTGACGAAATCAAGATATCATTAACTGAACCAACACAGTCAGGGAAGCGATGCAGCGTTGATTAAACCTGTTTTTTTTTACAAGCGACGCAAGCACAAGCGTAAGCATAAGAAATTGCGTGTCATGTGAAAAACGGGCCCGACGCAAGCATAACCGCAACACAAGAGATTGGGGAAAATTTGATCCTGTGCTTAAGCTTATGCTATGCTTGCGTTAGGTCCGTTTTCACAGCCAGAAACAATACCTCTTGTATTTGCGCATATATGTAGGTCGAGCCCGTTTTCACATAACACAAGTTTTTATGCTTCAGGCTTTATGCCTCACATATCAGCCTGAGTATAGAACTATTGATTATGATGCATAGCTAGTCCCGCGGTCCATGGTACGTTCAACATTGTTCATGACAGACTCGTATAACATGTAAACGACTCAAAGTAAAAACAATGATGTTTACAATGTACTTCTTCGCTGTTGAGTTGAACTATTTTTACAGACGTTTCAAGGCTACTGCCTCTTCGTCAGTCTAAACACTCGACTGAAAAAGCTCGCGCTTTTATCCTGGCGCCGCTACACAGCTGCACATGATTCTAAAAAGGACTCATATTGACAGAGATTATAGAACTGTTTCTAAACTGAGTTAAATAGCTAAACTGAAAGTGAGCCAGTGAACATTAAAGCTATAGCAACGATTATTGACCAGTATGGAACCTAGACGGGTATGATACAACCCGAGAATGGGGAAGAGAGGAAAGGAGAGGCTCACTTTTGAAAATGTCTCGTTATTAACCGAGCAATACACATGTTCATGGTTTCTACAAGTAATTCGATCAAGTCGTATACGCTAACGTATTCGCTAGTCATCGTAATAATAACTGTCTCAGTACGGACCAGCTGGACATGTCAGGTAAGTTTTGAATTTCAAACTACAAATATGACTTTGCCTATATTATATATACCTACTTTAAATTGAATTACATGCATTATGGCACACCCGTGTTGTTTGGTTGTTCATTTATACGGCAGTGTTTATTTGAGGTCAGTATAACTGAGACTAAATGCCATGGATTAGGTTGATTACTTTTGAAACTGAAATGATTGAAAGAGTTTTTTTATGAGATTAAGAACATGCAGAATTTTATTATTAAGGTCTGTCCATACAATCCATCCATTTAGGCATCCATCCATTCAGACATTCATTCATTTAGTCATTCATTCATTCATTCATTCATTCATTCATTCATTCATTCATTCATTCATTCATTCATTCATCCATTCGTTCATTCATCCATCCACTCATGGCATCCATATATGACCTTCCATTATTCAATCATCCATCCATTCATTCCTTAGTTCATCCATTCATTTATACATCCATCCATCCATTCATTCATCCATTCATTCATCCATATGTTCATCCATTCGTCCACTCATTCATTTATCCATTCATCCATCCACCCATTCATCCATATATTCATTCATTCATTCATCCAATCATTTATTCATCCATTCATTTATTCATCCCGCATCCATCCATTCATCCATCCATCTGTTCATCCATCCATTCGTCCACTCATTCATTCATTCATTCATTCATTCATTCATTCATTCATTCATTCATTCATTCATTCATTCATTCATTCATTCATTCATCCATTCGTCCACCCATTCATATATTCATTCGTTCATCCATCCATTCATTCATCCATCCATTCATCCATCCATTCATTCATTCACCCATCCATCCATCCATCCATCCATCCATTCATTCATATATTCATATATTCATCCATTCATCCATCCATCCATCCATCCATCCATCCATCCATCCATTCATTCATTCATTCACCCATCCATCCATCCACCCATCCACCCATTCATCCATATATTCATATATTCATCCATTCATCCATCCATCCATCCATTCATTCATTCATTCATTCACCCATCCATCCATCCACCCATCCACCCATTCATCCATATATTCATTCGTTCGTCCATCCATCCATCCATCCATCCATCCATCCACCCATCCATCCATATATTCATTCGTTCGTCCATCCATCCATCAATCCATCCATCCATTCATCCATCCATCCACCCATCCATCCATCCATCCATCCATATATTCATCACTCATTGGTGTATTCTACTTAATTATTCAATCCATCTTCACATACACAACTAGATTGCTAACGTGCACACAGTGTGTGGTCGCGGTCGACGCCGCGATTGCTATTTTAAAACACCTCTACTCTGTGTTTTTAATCGCAGTTAGCATTTTAATCGAAAAACGGACGACGCAAACGTTAATAAGGTTAATGGCATTCTCTTTAAAGATCAATTATACTATTCTTGCCCAAAGCTTAGTTTCTGAAATGAAGAAAATATTTATCACAACTTAATGACCGTAGAACCGATTCCTTTGAGGAAAGGAAGCAAACTCTATCCGGTACCATCAGCTAAAGAGGTAAACATAGTGTTTTGCTGTTTGATTTGAGCAAGCACTGAGCACAGCGACGCTAGTGTAATCTGTTGTTTAGGCTGCAATGCTAAGGAAGTTTTATACATGAAAAGTTACTAATCCTTGCATTTGAGCACGTTAGGGACAGTATAGAAAGTCATTCTAGCTAATTGTGTGATTTGCCCTGAGGCTATCCATCGAACGTTCCCCTTGCAAAACGACTGATAGAAGAGGTGGGAGCCTTTGAAATGGTCCGCAAATTAACGGCGGATGCTGGCGTGACTTAGGCAAAAGACATGACTCACAAACTTAAATAGATTACAGAACTGCCAAATAGATTGCCTGAGCTGAGCCAATTTGGAAAAAAAAAAGATCTCCGACTTCATACACTGATTAGGTTTTATTTTGACTATAATTGGGGAATTAATTAGCCCGAGTAAATGCACGCTTTGTTCAGTGTTGCCTATCCTTATGTCTCAATAAGCTAAAAGAGTTCTCTGTATTGAGACGTTTTATTACTTAGATTCTTTTGTAATTTAAAGATTGACCTGTATTGTCATTTTGCGTTTGTTTATAATTCCTCTAAACCAGACACAGGTGTTTGCGATACCATCACTATGACAGAGTAGTCACTCCGTAAACCCTTTGCTACAGAGTACATAACTACAAGTTGATTACTCCAATATCCTTTTCTCTTCCACGCACTCCGCAATCATCTAACTCTACAGTGAAATTCTTATCATGTTTCTCTAACTGCAGCCGGGGAAAGCTACATTTTCAGTGGTTCTTGATACCGACTCGTTGCGGCCAACTGTTCGTCACTGTCTGGTAATAAGACCGTTGGTTGCTAAGATTAACGCGAATAATGTTGATATAAGATCGCTGAGCTCTTCGAGATAAGATTGCAATGATAGCTTAAGAGATCCACATCGCTTCCAGCTCCTAGATCTAGTTTCACTTCTGCTCGCAACGACGTTTTCTTCAGATTTGAGCTGCTAGGATTTTGTACTGTATGACACTATGCAAGCGCAGTATTTCAGTTGTAATTCAGAAAAAGACTTCTCTCCATGGAGTTTTTATTAGCGATGCAAGTTTGGACTGAAACGGGGGGAAATGTTCGCGCCTTTTTTGAGTACGCGCGCTACCCTTTGTTGCACTGGAACACTATAGTATCAATGTGAAAGACCTTTATTTATGTCTTTTGTGTTTGTGTGTGGTTTAGTAGAGAGATGTGTTAGATTGGATGAGGACATCTTGTTCAACCAACTCTTTTAATGTATCAGACAACATCTTTAGATGTCTCACTCACGAGATACAACAACGACACAAACTTAGTGGCTCTTCCTTGATACACATCTTTATATCATTTGGAGCCAAGAAACTTCCCTCCTTAAAATACAATGATACAGAGTCCTGGGATGTATTTGTTTCCCTTGCTGTTTTGATAGATGTAGTTGTGTTATTAGATATTGCGCAAGCCGAGTTCCATCTGTAAATTAATCGACGGGCACGCGCAGTAGCAGCGTGCGGGTTCTCTGTTTGTTCACGTGGGGTTTATACATTGCATGTCTCGTCAAAGTTAATGATGACAGCTGGCAAAGTAGTTTATTTATACTCAAAACTGATCGCACTGACAGAATCTCGGCTGACGCAGCGGATTACTTGACTATATGTATATATGCATGGGGCTACGCGCACCATGTCTACCGGAGCTAGCCAGAAGGCAAATCGCACCCGCCATTTAGAAACACTTTTAGCAATGGCTTCCGTCGACCATGCTGTCTGCTGTGACGTTTTCCGTTCGAGGGATTTAAGGACCACTTATGTGTGGTTTGTGATTGCCGGCTAAATGCACTAGGTACGACTCCTTTGTATTGCAATTAACAGTGACTGACATACCACACGAGGGGTGTGTTGTGACTTCCTGACAACACTTGTCTTGCTCTTTCTTTTTTCATAACTGTACACAGTCTACTAATAGTCTGAATTCCATGTTGGGCCTTACTACAATCTCCTAGTGTCGTGTCTGTCGTTCTGATGAATGAATTTGAACGCGGCCAGAATGTTGTCTGAGCTCAGTGTAGTACCGAAGCTATCGCGTGCAAGCACATCAGTCAAGGCAATTCGCTGAGTTCTTAATAAACATCCACACAGACATACAATGACTGGCATGAATGTCTTTCTTTAATGTCGTTTATGCGTCACTCGATCCTGGAGGACAATCGACTGACGCTTTAGTAGACAGAGTTTATCTTTGACTTATCCGTTATAGCGAATTTACGCTGGACAGTTGGTGTATTTAATCAAACTACACAAACTTTGTTCTCTATGGTTTCCTCTTGATTGTACTGCGCAAAGTGCGGCTGCTTGTATTCATGTCTTAAGTGGCTTTTCGTCGGCTTTTTGGAAGTTTTCTTTTGGAGGAAAAAGATGCTAAATGTAACTAAAGAGTATTCGGTTACGTCTAATGATGCGACTGACTGTCAATTTAGTCGCGAGTCCGGCACAGCCAGGAATATCTTTTCTGGAGGAATTGAACAGTTTGGACTGTTTGGAAACGAAATAATTTGCGAATTCCGTTTAAGCTTCTTAGTGTTTTGCTTTCAATCAATACTACAACAAGAGTTTGAATGATTTGATTATATTATTGAAAACAATGGCCAATCGCTTCCCGTTGCAAAGGACCCTTTCTTACTTTATTTCCTCTTAACAGTGTTTTTTCTTCCTGAGCAAATTGCCTCGACTCATTTGTCTTTGATGGTTATATCACTACAATTACTTGTTATTAACTCTTTGGCTCTTCACCGATCAACTTTGTCAATCCAGAAATAGACCATCAATTCCAACCACACGAGTTGTGACACAAGTTCGTGTCACTTCCACTACCCACAAGGAAAATCATATTCATAGCATTCAGCTCATCTATTAGGGCCACTGATGTAGCGGTAATCATAGAGCTAATCACATATCCGTTACTGAGGTCTAAAGAATTGGCTTTGTATTGGCGGCGTATAAAATGTTATTTCGTCCAGCTGCACAGAGTACTACTGCTCATCCTTCAATCACAAACGGCAGACACTTTTTTCGTTTTTTTTTTCTGGAAAGGTATATCTGCGCTTTTATCGGCTTTATCACGGTGTTTTCGACTTAACTCGCTCGAATAAGCTTTCAGCGGGCTCTCAGCGTTGAACCCGCTTGTCTTGGAAACACCATGGACAGCGATAGCCTACTACTAGGATAATGTCATATTTGCTTTCTTTAATTTGCTTTCATCCTAAATGACTTCCTAGGAGAACCATGGCGTTTAACTTGTAAATAGTCGGGCTCTCGGCAGTAGGTAAGCAAATTGGCCATTTAGGTACAGAGCCAGGCTGTCGCCCTGAGCCCTTTGATAGTTTCAATAAAACACGGGTCTCAAATGGAGGGCTGTTTATCTAGTTACCCTGGCTTAGCCCCCTTAATCATTCTTCACCTAGGCGTTTTATCTAGCATTAAACATTTTCGATCTACAAAAATACGAATTTTTTTCTCAAACGGGGGGTATGACTGATTCTAGCGTCCTAGGTGACCAAAGTGAATTATTCCCATCCTATTGTTTTCTAGCAGTAGCGCAAGTTTCCCTAGTGTGGATTTGCCGTTTCTCTGTCATCATGATTGAAAGGTCGTGTTTATCTCATAAAAATCTAATTGCTTGATTATTTTCTGTATGTTTGAAGGCGGGTCACGTGCCCAGCCGCTGGACCATTAGTGCAATACTGGTTTGGCCCTTCAGTAGACTGGCGCGCGTGAGGCCAAAAGTAACGGTTCTGAAGCGAGTCGAGATAACACATCTTTTTCAGGTGCACAAGACAACCTTTGATCTGCTCGTCGTGGTGTCCATTGGGTGTAGTACACTGGCTTCATTTTTTCATTTCTTCTATCCGTTTCGCAGGAAGGTGAAACTCACACGCGCAAGATGCCTAGGTCATTCTTGGTGAAGAAGAAAAGACCAGTAAATAAGGCGCCAAACGCGGCCGAAGAACAGAGTCTCCAAGCTCAAGACAGTGAACAAGGTATGCACTTACACTGAATTGCTTCCAACAAGTTGAGCTAGCATAGCGCGCGCCTTGTGTGGCCCGAACTGCGCTCTCATTTTTATTACTGTTTGCGATCTAATGAAGACTTTTTAATGCGAATCAAACTGTCGCCAGCGCTTTGACCTTTGCAACACAGTCTTCGTAAAGAACGAAGCCGCACGCACATGAAGACAGAGAATTTGCATCGAAACTCAATCTCTTGGAGACGGAGTTTCTAATCGTTCTTCTGTACATGTTGCGCTGAATTGGAAGTAAAAAGGGTCATGTGAGCTTGGTTGGGTTCGAGATAAATCGGTCAAACTTTGAAGGCAGAGAGCTAGGTTGATTGACTAAAACAGGAGATAGTGTTTCCATTAAACCGCAGGAAAAAGCTATAGATCGCGAGAGAATAGGGGGTGGGATCAACGCTTAGTTAGTTGGCTTGTTAATGGATAGTCTAACAATGCTTCGTTGTGATTCCCAGCCGAAGACACGACTTAACGAAGTAGCGACACGTTAGCTCCCCTAAACGGCTGTACATTTTCAACTGAGGGTCATTTTCAATTCATCAAAGAAACCTGTAAATTCGTAATGATCCAACCGATCTCATCACTTAAATCAATCTAAGGATATGGTTTAAATTGTCCCGTGCACATTTCTCAATACATATAACTTTATTTATCAGTGGGTTGAGACAGGTCGCACTGTGGCCACGAATGCGAGCGAGGTTTTTCCACAAGCAGTCTTGGTACTTTCAGGGAAACAAATCAAGGATCTTCTTAGACAATGGCTCGATTGCCGAACCTAATGGACTTAACAATTGTAGATCGTGAAATGTGTTTGTATAACCAATGTAACACGCGCGCTTCATTTGTAAACTTACATGTAAACGTCATTATATCACTTAGCAGGCCCAACGCGTCCTATAGAGTTCCAGTGAAAGAAAGTCCTTTTCACAGTCAAAGACAAACGCGTGTCCGACCATAAAAAGTGTTTTTGACACCTCCATAAAACTGCAAACGCTTTTTCCATTCAAAGCTAATTAGAGCCATGTACACCGGTTGGTTTTCATAACTGAATCTAATTGACTAAACGATGGCAGATTTTCACTTTTTATATTTTTCAACCCTATTTTCGGATGAAAACGGAATGTGATCTTCAGTAAAGGCCTGTTCTTAAGATACACAAACTCGAAACGAAGCGGTTGCGGAGAACGACTGAAATCACCGCTGGAGGTTTCAAAACCAGGTCTAGAGTATTTCAAGCGAGGTTTCCAATGTGGGACTAAAGACATAATTTCCTCAAAGATCTAATATTTTCTTTTTTTCAAAAATTACTTCAAAAATAGGAAGTTTTTTAAGGCGGCCTTTGTAACACAACATATGAATCTTTGTACGAGTTCTTTTAGTATTATTTTCCTGTTCCGATGATATTCCACGGTCTTGTCTATATTATTGAGAGTATTTATTAATACAACCCGCTCTATTAGTCCTCTATGTCATGAGCTTTAACTCTTGGCCATAAATTCCCCAGACAGGTGCAAGAGGGTTTATTGATCTTCCAGTTATACTACGGGCCGATCAGAATTGAACACCATTCGATGACGTTCATGCTACACAAAAGCCCGACTCAATGCATTGTCAGTTCATTCATCAATGCGATGTTTATTTAAAAAAAGGAATATAAAATCGTTTCTGAATTTGCTACAGAAAAGTAATTCTCCATAAGTAATATGAAACTTCGTATCAAAGAAGCAGCGCTTTATAATTTCTTTTTTTTTTGACAGCTATAAGTTTCGTTTCTGAATCGTACATAAAAGTAATTCTTCTTGAGTAAACTCAACTTTGTTCCTCTTCTGTTGAAGCAACGGGATTCCAATTTTTATCCTTTATATCTATTTATTATCGTATATCAATAGTTGACATATATTTTCTGTTCTAAATTGTGTACAATAAAACAACTCTCCCTAAGTAAGTCTCGTATAACTCGTACTTTATTTTTCAAGATCAACAACTTTAACATCAGACTTCTATCATCTTTTCTGAATTTGCAACAAACTGAATATGCAATTCTTCCCAAGCATTTTTCTAAAGCAAAATAATGTCATTTACTGTGTTCATAGCGCCTTCGAATCCAAGGCACAGTTCGTTTACGTTGTTGCCACATTGACGCTACGACTGAAGAAACTGTTTTTACTGTCCATTTTGGATCACCGTGTTACTTAGCCCAAAAGTGTTAAACAGGGCAATACTCGTATACCTGATATTAACGGGATTGTAATCTCCATTTCTCGAGTGTCAAAAGCTTTAAAAATGAACTGAGATATATAATTTAGTACAAGGCATCCATTAGAGTCATTCGATCCATCATCCTTATCAATCTTTCATGTTCAGTACTGACTGGAGCCCGTTTGCCGGTTCACTATTCCAAGAACTTAGATCTCCGCAATTTTGATGTACAAAGAAAACATGTTTCTATACCCTTTCAGAATATACCACAGACTGTAAATAAATACTAGACAAACCAGACTTCGGTGTTTTAAAGTCAATTCTAATATTTTTTCTGCGTTTTGATTGATACAACGTAACAGTTCCGTGGCCGCAATTTCGGTGAAATAATATTGTAAAGTCCAAACTGTTATTACTGTTAAGATCAACATGAATTGGTCTGTTACAATAGTTAATATACACCGATCGTTGTGAAGTGTTTAGAGAGATAGAAGTGGCCTGTTCCTAGTTACCGTTGACTAGGTAAAACGGTGAAGTTCAGGTTTCACTTTAAATTCAGCAAGAGTTGAAATGGAGTGACAAAACACACGTACGCAGAAACTCTGGCAAGATGTCCGTTTTTAAGCTTCTGGACGCTTTTCTGAGCGTCCCTTTTTACATGATGAAACGAAGATTTTAATTGAACTTAAATATGATCTTTGTTCACTGGCAAATGTACACAAACGATACGCAATGTACTTTATCGCGTTGCCACAATATAAACATGATTTTGCTCAAGATAAGCCAGTCCCGCAAGTAATTGTATTCATTATATGTACACTTAGATTATTCCCAACATTTCGACTACAAAATGTCTGACGTTTTCAATAAAAATGATGTTTTTGTACAAATTTGCCAAACTTTTCAATAACTGGCCTGTATTTAAACGAAATAAAATTTACAGAGAAATTCTGAGAGTTCTTCGAAATTAGTTATCTTTTGTCCCCTTCTGTCTAATATAGGTTCAGTGCTGCCGGCTCTCACGGTACCTTGCAATACGTCTTACTTGGCGATCTAGCATCAGACAAATTGCATGACGGCTCTAGCCTCGCGTGTTTCGGCACTTGCAAAATAAGCCCGTCGTATCCGCGAAATAGCAAAATAGTTGTGATAAAATACAAGTTTTATTTAGGCTTTTTATGATTATTGCGGCTAATTGCATCTTAAAACGCTTTACAAAAGGTTCACAATTGGATCAAAAGGACTACAATGGTGCGGGTTTACTAACGTTACACGCCAAGGACAACATCATTTCCATTATAGAAGGTTAACAACGAGTTTATTATGAAAATATCAAGTCCGCCCGTTTTGCGCAAATCGCTAACCAATTCAAAGCGAAATTGTTTTGCCCATGTTTGTTTTACTCGCTAAATACAAAATACGATTAGCAACGGAAGGATAGATCGGAGATTATGGCTATACTGAGAAGCTGGGCTATAGAACTGCTTTTGTAGTCAGCATATATCCCAGGATTTACCGAGTCTTGCTTGGCTTCGTAATCATAGTGTGAAGGACATTCTCCCTGTGGTAATCTTCCTAGAGGGGATTTACGTGGGCATTTCTTTTTCGCGGCGCAATATTGGTGCAATATAACAGAAAATTCAACCACAACTAACCGGACTGCGATGATCTCTGTATTTCTCAATGGTCAACAAGTAAATCCATTTAAAACATTTCAATCACTAATTCCTTCCTATTTGAAACCACTTTTTACCTCTCTCGTCACTTCTCTATCTGTCAACGTTTTACGGTTTGCGGTCTTTCTATTATGGCCCCACATTCAACGGGCATAAATCATGGATATCCCAACAGTGGGCTACAATATGGTAGCTCAATAACAAAATCAAATTTGTCTCTAATCCGTAATCAGACGATCACACGATGTGGTTCCGCCAGTTTTGTTCCGATCAAAGGACATTTTTAGGCATTTGGTTCATCAAACCTTTATCTACGGAATTCCCCAAGCCAAAGGCATCAATACTTAATGATACACTGATTCCAAACTCCTTGAATTTTAACCCCAAACCTGACCTAAAACACGGAACAGATTGAATAATGGTCCAGGTTGAGACCACAGCATCCACATGGAGAACTAAGTATTGGAAATCAAAAGTGAACGCCCTTCTTTTTCAAAGGGAAAGGACAGGAATTTGTGCTTTTGTCTGTTCCTGTTTGGGTTCGCTGACCGCAGCGATTCCCCCCGCGTTTGATCTGGTAGTACCATTATCATGGTTTCCATACCGTAAATGAGCACGCTGGCTGTTCTTTTCGTGAGCTGGGACTCATTATTACCAGCACGCAATCTTAATCAAGAAACTCAATCAAAAACCAAAAGAACAGCAGAAAAGGGGCACGGAAAAATAATAACGTTACAGTAAAACAGAAATGCACGGGTCTTCCATTTTTCAGTTTTCATGACTTGCTCCTAAGTTGAAACAAAAAAGTGCATGGTGACCTTCAAAGTTTGTCAATCTAGACTAGACCCGAATCTTCAAACGTGAATTTCCGCCTAGAAACAGTATTTCTCTATCTGCTACTTGATCTTTCGAGGGCCGTTGGTTCAAAGTGCGGGCAGACGCGACGCCATACGGTTCGCAAACCAGATGGGCGTTTTTGGATGGACTTGACACGAATCTACTGAACGACAAGGAAGTGATATTTGCTCAGTATAGAAAATATGTTTTCTTTCAAAATAAAATGCAGCATCACGCAACATTTGCTATAGCCCTAAGCCTCACTCCGGCTATTTTAGTATTGGCGCCGGCGACCTGAACCATTCACAGCTTTCATGGTGCAATGACAGCCAACGACCAGACCCGTCTCTTGAAATTCCCATTGAAATTTTGATGATTGCTTTTTTGATTTTTGCGGTGAACAGAATTGGTTTGTTATTGCAAAGAATCAAAGTCTCTTTCTTCGATCGATTTATTTGGATTTCCGTTAAAACGGAAGTCAAACAAAACAGATTTGAACGAAAAAAAAGCGACAGAGTAAATTCAACCAAATGAACTGAATGGAATCAAATTAAAACGCAAACCTACCAAACAAAAACATTGAAATGTATTAGAAACACGTTCACTGGTAAGCGTACGAGCGTTTATTCACTCAGTGTATAACCGTGTGCCCCAAGGCAGTTGTCCCTAATAAGCTTTTTCTTAGTTGACGTATTAGTTCTTTCCTCCTTCAAATACATTTTCGCTTTAAGTTGTGCTGCTAATGCAAACAAACAACCGAGTTAGCTATTTGCACACCTGACTAATTGATATGGAGCTAGAATTGATGGAATTGTTATTGTTTTAGATTTCCATTCGACTGGAATGCCTTCATTTCTCAGCGAAAAACGTCCCCCAAAAAGTAGAATTTTTCTCACATATAAAAATGATCTCCAAAACCGTGCTGTGTTTTTCTGGCTACTTACGTGAAGAAGGAGCTATTTTAATAAGAGGTTTGGGGGAATTGTTCCATTCATGTTTGATAGAATCAAATTTTCTATCCATAAATAATATACAAGAGACTTTACTTTATTCGATTAATGTACGAATTTATTCTAACTACTTCATCTATATATTTCACTAATGAGCGCCTAAAACCACCAGTATAATAATAGTACTACTCCTGTCCTTCAAAACAAACAGTCTAAAGGAATTTGACTGATAAACCTGGTGTTTTTATCGCATGATTTTTGGTGAGGAATGACAGAATCTCGATAAGAAAAACACGAACATACCTTCATAATACTCTATATTTAATAAATCCACGGCAAAATGCAATGAAAATCCAGCCAAAACCGTAATGCTAGCATAAAGTCTTCTCAGCGTTAGGATTTTTTCGTTTAAATATAATGAAAGTAGCGAAAATGTAGACAAATCTTTTTGAGTATATTTTTTTCACTGATTTTTGTTTCTCAAGCATTTATACATTGTGAGTAACTTATTTTATGATGTATTTGTTTTGAAAAATTTTCATTTTGGTGTTTTTCATTTTTTTTTTTTTTAATTGTCGAGACATTTATCGTTATAAAGGTTTCGCCTTTGTTACCTAAGCGAAGATTGCTTGATTGTCCTTCTATTGATGACTATAACAAAAAAACTTGCTAGCTAACTACTGCTAGAGTTTCAGTCCTGTGTTCCTCTTTCCATTTTCAAATGACAAAGAAAAAATCTCCATCTTCAAGTTAAAATGGCTAGAAATTTTGATCAAAAATCGTGCCCCAGAAATCTTTCTACTTTATTTACCCGAATCAGTTGATTTAGAATATCTAAATTGAAGTTTAAAACGGGAGCCGATTAAAGCCCGATAAAAGTTAATCCTTTAAAAGAAGTGTTTTATTTATAAACCATGCTATGGGTTACACGCCGCTACATGATACAGCAACCATAGTTTCGCTTCACACAAACATACTAAAAGAAACGCGATCTGCTAGGTCACTACTGATATACAAGCTAAGGGCGGCACGAATGATCTGTGGCTAGGAAACGCCTGGAGAAATTACTAGCTAGGAAACGTGTGGAGAATTTATTTGCCAGTCGGCTTTAGAATTGTATTGACAATGAACAACTCAACGGTGATAACACAGCCTACGTATATGTGTATCATCAAATCTAACGGTTGCTCTAGAAGCGACTAGTTAGAATGGCATACACGTTCTCAGCGGTCCTCCTCCTTACACACGCTATTCTATAAAACCAAGTCACAAGATGCCCGTTTTGCGCTGGTTGGTTCCAGGCGGGATTTAAGTGATTCCGCCCTCTTTCACTAAGAGCGCACTAGGACTAGTCAAACGGTGTGATGTCACGCTTAGTGTTCATGTTTCCTACAATGATATCATGTCAAACGTTCTAACTGTGCTACAACTTTGACTCTGCTTCTTAAAGCGCGCTAGCTACCCTGTTTTGCGCGCTTGCTAGGAACAAGTGAAAGTACGCCAGCGCGCTTAGCGGTTTGGCTCCGAGCGGAATTTCCCTTCTGATTTCACAATTCAAACGACTCTTGAAAATGATTGAATATTGGCTGCTTGTGCTGCACGATTCTCAAGATGGATTACACCATGCAGAATCTAGGTTGTTATTTAAGCGCTAAATTACTCATCACGCCTGAGATATATATCCAGTGTTCTCTAGAATATTTCCTTGCTTTCTTAAGTTAGGGATGCCTAAGCCTACTCTACGTCAAGACTAAAATACCAACTTTAAAAGGTTAATCCCTTTTAGTGTATTCAATTTAAAAGAGCAAAACATAAGGGCTTTAAAGGGAAGGATTATTGTGTCTGAGATTTTAGAAATTGTGTTAAAATGTTGAAAAGTTGTTTTACTGCCATGGTATGAGGATGTTAAAGTAGCTTATTTTTAAAATGTTAGCAACGTTGCGGAGTACAATAAGCGTTTCGGCCACTACACAAAGAACACACCGACATCCCAATACATATGCTAATAGATAGTTAATAGACTATCAAGTGTGCTTTATTTGAACTACATTACTCGGGTAATTTGGCATTGCACATCATCGACTGTAGCATTTACCTCGCTCCCGTAAAAAGAAAATTGAACTGGACGTATTCTCAAGTACCTGGGCGTGCAGAGCAAACAAACTGCTGTCTAAAACATCGCATTCATCAGTGAAAGAGTCGACGAGGGCGACAGGTTATGTACCAAGCTAGTACTTAGCTGTTGACGTGTGGAAAGTGCTTCCATTTGTTGCTTCTTAGCTCGCAAGTATGTTAAGTGGATCAATTGTGGTGGTGTCAGAGAGGGACCGGTTTGTTGAACCAGGCACCGAAGAGAAAGTGTTTCGCTTGAGTGGCGTGCGGGGATTTTTATTTTATGAAGTTGGGATGTTTAATTTAGTTTAGATCTACCAGTCAACTGAGATTATACCAGAGTATTTGTCGCGTTTTTCATGCCCTGTTAGACCAAAGCATTTGAACTTCCAGTTGTATTCTGCACGATATTTGCTCAAAGCAAGGCAATCCTTCGACGATAATTGATTCTCAAACGCTGCCATACTACACTCTCAAAACCAATTCCTCTCTAGATCTCTACAACTTTAGTTCTTCCGCTAAAGACGCCTTAAAACCATAAGTTATCTTTTGGTTAAAATCAATGCAACGTTTCTAATCACAATCCAAACACAAATTATTACAATAATAAAGAATGACAAGAAATCTAAAAATCTAAATCACCATTATACTCATTATATTTCTGCCAAAATTCTTCACGAGTGTTACCTGAAACGCCATGAGTAGGCAGCAGAATTAAAGGTCCATGTTTTCTACACTTTATATAATTTTTAATAGATATTTTGAAAGACAATTTATCTCTGATTGTTGATTTTCATATCCGTTTTGTTGCTCCGCCTTTGTCGGATAGAAACCTTGACAGCCTCACAGCAGTGCGATCAGTTCTATGAGCACTATCTACACGGTGTGTAGAGCTACATAGTTTGAAGATGTGTTGTTAGTAATTGTTTGAAATCGAGCAATACAATTCTTTGATTTTTATGAAAAATAATGACATTTTTTTGCTTGCCAATGTTATGTGTAATGCTATAGACACTGAAGTCCAACTTTGCGGCTATGGATTGACACTTTTGTCCCTTAAGAATACGGATATAAAAGAAACTATCTTGGGTTCTGGGAAAGAAAAACTACAAAAGGAAAAAGAAAGAAAGAGAGAGAGACAGAAAGAAAGAGGGAAGGGAGTAACATAGGCGTAGCGAGGTCACGATCATTGGGGGTTGAGCACAGTGCCCGGTCTCTTTGACTTTTCACATTAGAGAAATAGCTTTTATTTCTAAGCATAACCGAATAGGTTTTTCATTTAAATATAAATGTTTTTCTAATAAAGGAAGTAAGACGAAAGACAGAAAAAAAGGGAAAAATTAGAAACATGTTAGAATCTAGAGTCTTATTTAAAAATCACTTGCGGAAATTTTTTTTTTTCTAGTTGTTCCTCACTCCTCACTTTAGCGTTCTCTCTCCTTCACTCAATGACATATGTTGTTTGAATGAGCATTCAGTTAGTAGAATTTCTTCCCAAAACACATCCTCTCAAGACAAACACGAACCCTTCTATCCACTCCAATTCCTAACCATAACAACAACTGAAGCATTATACATAACGTGTACAACACTCGCCTCATCGATTAAATATCCCACGGATGGAAATACAAATCTGTTGATGGCACAGGTTACTCGAGTGGCCCAGAGTAGGTTTACAAATTCGATAGAATCGTGTAATTGTATTTGTTTTTGCCGGTTATTCTTGGCATGTAAGAGTCTCAACGTTGATGGTTTGCCTTCCGTCTTCAATCAACGCAGTGAACATCTTAAACGAGTAGCTTAATCACCGTGTCTTCAGTAGTCATATCTAATGAGTCTTAAAGCTTTTAGACAGCTATTTTAGAGAAAGCATAGCGTTAAAATAAGCTAATAGCTTTGATGTGACGATTGGCTTTCTGGTCTCCCTGAGGAAGGAGGAAAGAGGTGCATGACAACCTTTTTTCACGAACAAATTGTGTGCTTTTCGGGGCGCACATTCCTTTTCTTAAAATAACATTTGCCAAAACAACTACAAAGGAACATAACTTTGTAACTCCCCTCGAAACTAAACCATCTTGTGAGAAATTGACGCCAAAATGATTTCGATACCTTTTGGTCATTTCGCGGCGATAAACGATCCTAAATCGCGTCCAGTGTACGCGCGCGATTTGCAGTTGCATCGCGAGCGCGACAAAAATTGCAGAACAAATCTATCAATTAAGGGGGAGGTTCCTAGTGCAACACTTCATGACTTAGCAAATGGTTATGAAGTATCTATGCGTTTCTTTCATTCCTTTTTCAGTTTTTGAAGAGCTCTTCCAAAAATGTAACGCACTGAACATTGCTTGAATATTGTAGCAACACAGAGTTTTTTGCGATGAGTATAGTATGCCAAAAGACTTTCAGATCTTTATGCTGTTATGTGCAGTATTTGTTATATACAGCTATTTCAAAAAAGGTTGTCGCGTGTTTTGTGCGTATTGCATTGTGTATTCGATGATTGAAATGCGTCTTAAGTGTATAAAACAGTCATGCCGCCACCATATATAGTGATGGGCTTCGATGGAAAGTTATTTGGTTTGTCGACATGTTGAGCTCAGTGAGTAGAAAAATGATTCTTAGTATAATCATATGCAAATGTGCAATGCGCAATGTGCAATGCGCAATG
This sequence comes from Actinostola sp. cb2023, assembly GCA_033675265.1. NCBI lineage: Eukaryota > Metazoa > Cnidaria > Anthozoa > Actiniaria > Actinostolidae > Actinostola > Actinostola sp. cb2023. The sequence continues at coordinate 186,415 of JAUJYZ010000576.1, forward strand.
CGCAATATGCACGGAGCACGAGACAACGTTTTTTGAAATTGCTGTATATAATCGTTGGATAGGGTAAAGGTAACGGTATTTGACGTTCGTTGCGCTCTTTCGCGGGGCACACACTAACTATACCTGCTTTGACACTGACTAGTCGCTGTCCTGCATCGCAAAATATTGGATCGGCACGTGACCAAACTACGGTGATTTGATTGGAGGGTTATTTGTCAGAATCGATTTTTAAGAACCAATCATTTGCGAGACGTCTATCAGTGCGTGTGTACAAGTGCCGCTATGTTTGTGTAAATCGGCGTTCTTGAACCAGAATCGAATGTGCGCATCGTCGACAGTGCGTGCGCAAACTATATTCCAGTTCGTAACATAGTTTGTAGGGGTTCGTCAAGCGTAAATAAAGCCTCGGAAAAAAAACAGTCCAGACGGGAACATACAACTACATACTGCTACCCAAGTTAATACAATACGAGTATAATCCACTGAACATGCAGAAAAGATGATGGAGTACGTGGGTCCATTCCCTGGCCGGACCAACACTCAGGGTCTTAAAATAATTGAGGCGAAATGTGCTGCCTTTGTTTCCATCAGCAAATGGTGAGACCTTCACGTAGATCGGATGACCACGTAAAATGGCGGTCCCGTCTGTCCAAAAATCATTTTCAAAAATCTCTGTTCTAAAGTTCCTATGAGGTGTAGAGGTTTCTGCGCGCAGAGGATTGTGGTAAAGTGCACTGACCCGCCATCTTATTTACAATCACAATAGCTTGAAGTTACTACAAATGTGCGCATGTCTATAATGTGTGCGCAAGTATTTATGAAGCCTTTGTGTATGGTTATACTTATAGTATTTATAGAATCACAATAGCTTAAAAATTACTACAAATGTGCGCATGTCTATATGTGTGCGCAAGTATTTAGTAAGCCTTTGTGTATGGTTATACTTATAGTATTTATAAAATCACAATAGCTTAAAGTTACTACAAATGTGCGCATGTCTATAATGTGTGCGCAAGTATTTATGAAGCCTTTGTGTATGGTTATACTTATAGTATAGAATCACAATAGCTTAAAGTTACTACAAATGTGCGCATGTCTATAATGTGTGCGCAAGTATTTATTAAGCCTTTGTGTATGGTTATACTTATAGTATTTATAGAATCACAATAGCTTGAAGTTACTACAAATGTGCGCATGTCTATAATGTGTGCGCAAGTATTTATTAAGCCTTTGTGTATGGTTATACTTATAGTATTTATAGAATCACAATAGCTTGAAGTTACTACAAATGTGCGCATGTCTATAATGTGTGCGCAAGTATTTATGAAGCCTTTGTGTATGGTTATCAGTTACAGTATTTATAGAATCACAATAGCTTGAAGTTACTACAAATGTGTGCATGTCTATATATGTGTGCGAGCCCGGTTATACTTATAGTATTTATAAAACCACAATAGCTTAAAGTTACTACAAATTTGCGCATGTCTATAATGTGTGCGCAAGTATTTATTAGCCTTTGTGTATGGTTATACTTATAGTATTTATAGAATCACAATAGCTTAAAGTTACTACAAATGTGCGCATGTCTACAATGTGTGCGCAAGTATTTATTAAGCCTGTGTGTATGGTTATCAGTTACAGTATTTATAGAATCACAATAGCTTAAAGTTACTACAAATGTGCGCATGTCTATAATGTGTGCGCAAGTATTTATTAAGCCTGTGTGTATGGTTATCAGTTACAGTATTTATAGAATCACAATAGCTTGAAGTTACTACAAATGTGCGCATGTCATGTGCGCTATAAGCCTGTGTGTATGGTTATCAGTTACAGTATTTATAGAATCACAATAGCTTGAAGTTACTACAAATGTGCGCATGTCTATAATGTGTGCGCAATTATTTATTAAGCCTTTGTGTATGGTTATCAGTTACAGTATTTATAGAATATTTGCTATAGTATACGCGCATTGATTATATACTTGTTGAAACGAGCACAAGTACAAGACGAGAGCAAACTGTCGTGAAATATAAGCTCCCCCCTCTGCCTCTCCCCCTTCGTCTTTTTTCTCCTCTCCCCATTTCCCTCTCTTCATCACACAGGAATCCCAGTCTCAATCCCAAAGAAGTTAAGGAGTAGCGGAGGAGGCTGCACACTTGCGCGGCTTCCACATGGCGCTCAATAGTGCTTGTGCTAACAACTATGAACGTTGTTGTGCTTGTTTTAGAAGTGTCAACCAGATCGTACGACGCTCCCGGGGGGCGTTACTCTGGGCAAAAAGTGACGGGGAAGAGCGAATGAAGCCTCAATTACCCCTCTCCCGCCCCAAAAACGGCCAAAATCAGGCCACACAAATACTCATGTATTGAGCTAAATCCCACTAAATACCGGTTCCTATATTTTGCGTCAATAAAGATACTATGCAAAATGTAACCATCATCCATCCCCTCCCTCTCCAAAAAAATATAAAAAATCGCAAAAATTATTTCTCATTCTAAATCTGTCCCTTATTAAACCATGGACTCCAGGTGATTGAACGTATTTTCTTTGTTTTGGTAGAATGTCCTCACGAGAAGAAACAAGAAGACTCCTCAACCACCGACACTCCTATCACTGAAAACGACCCTGAGATGACGGTGCAAAAACTCTACGAGGACGACGAGATTTTACCTCCAAGTAAAACCGACATGCAGGCGTTCTTCCGTCGACTTACAGACAGATTGTCGATACACGTTGACGGTGGTAGCGAAGATCTCGCGGAAAACAAAGATGTGGATGTTAAGATGAAAGGGGAAAGCGCGCAAAATGGAATGAGAGATTCCTCTGAGGTGCCCGAAGATTTTCTCGATGAAATGCTGCAAAGAAGCGAGGAGTGTTTTCAAAATGGCGCGGACAAACGTGGCCATGCTGAACTAGAGGAAGCACACTCAATAGATGAACGTGACTCAGGAAGATCATTGCGTAATGACGTCTCAACAGCGAGGGAGAATTCTAGTGGCATGCCAAGACCTGATGCGAATGATAGTGAGAAAACTGAAACAAGTAAAAGAAAACTTCCCTGTGATTACGACGAAGGTCGAGGACCCGCAGGTATCCCGCGAGTCGTCAAATCTCCCACTGGTGACGTAACACGAGGACCCTCGGGTATCCCGCGAGTCGTCAAATTTCCCACTGGTGACGTAACACGAGGACCCGCAGGTATCCCGCGAGTCGTCAAATCTCCCACTGGTGACGTAACACGAGGACCCGCAGGTATCCCGCGAGTCGTCAAATTTCCCACTGGTGACGTAACACGAGGACCCTCGGGTATCCCGCGAGTCGTCAAATCTCCCACTGGTGACGTAACACGAGGACCCTCGGGTATCCCGCGAGTCGTCAAATCTCCCACTGGTGACGTAACACGAGGACCCTCGGGTATCCCGCGAGTCGTCAAATCTCCCACTGGTGACGTAACACGAGGACCCTCGGGTATCCCGCGAGTCGTCAAATCTCCCACTGGTGACGTAACACGAGGACCCTTGGGTACCCCGAGAGTCGTCAAATCTCCTACAGGTGACGTAACACGAGGACCCGAGGGTATCCCTAGGGGCATATCCCCTGTATCATCAAATCCTGATCCTTACCAAGAAAGACCAATTTTTCGGTGTCCTCCAGAGAGAGAGAAGCAGCCAAGTGCTACCAAGAAACCGAGATATCATAGAATGGACTGGGACGAGGCACGGGTGCACATGGACGGGCAGGAGATTGAAACAGTTAGAGTAAGGCGTGACGCCGCATTTAACGAAAATGCAAATCTAAACGGAAGGAGTGGTTATGAAGACGATAGTAGAAAGTCTCCAAACTTGCACCCAGCTTTAAATCGTAACGTGGATCCTTTTTTCGGCAGGCTGACTCCAGTCGTAAACCCATGCTATCAGGACGTACACCAACTGACGTCACCAGGCTTTCCAGCCAATCAGCTCCCGGATTATAACAACATGGCGATGTATCGCGGCGATCCAGAACTTCTTCGCTACCTGATGTTACAAAATGAAACTTTAAAGGAACCAGTCAAAGCGTACCAATGTTACAACCATGACAATGAAAGAACAATGTATCCCGCGGGATGGGACCCGTATCTCGGGACTGGAGAGTTTTTGACGCCGACTCAGATTTACAAGGAGGGGAAGGAGCCCCAGGACGGGTTCACCGGAAGTCGATACAAATGCGGCCTTTGTGGTGCGTCATTCTCGCTTCAAAGACTGCTGAACAGACACATGAAGACTCACTCCTTTTACAAACGCTACCACTGCCAGTTTTGCGGCAAGGGCTTTAACGATACGTTCGATCTTAAGCGACACATTCGCACGCATACCGGAATCAAGCCATTCAAATGCAGCAGCTGCGAGAAGGCTTTCACCCAACGTTGCTCGTTGGAGGCGCACCTCACGCGTGTGCACGGGATTGTCCATAAGTTTGGCTTCCGCGAAAGGCGGGAAAAACTTTACGTGTGCGAAGATTGCGGGCTCGTTTTCAAAGAGAACCAATCAGAATTCAGACAGCATGTTGCAAATCATCACCCTGAAACCGATCGAGTACTGCGACTGAGAAGAAACGGATTCTCTCCATGATTCCTATACTCTGAGTGCATGCATGCACTTACATGGCATACCGCTGGGCATAGACTGTTCTCGGACAAGACGTTTATATGCATCATATTGACCTGCTATGACGGAATAAAGTCACCAAATAAAGACGCAAGAGGAAGCCACTTCAATGTAACAAACTCATTCCAGTGCAAATTCCGTGGCAAAAGTAAAAGCCATTCAAAAAAATCCCTTCCAGTGCAATTAATCCGTGGCGGCAACACTAAGGAGTAGAAGCCATTCCAATGCTACAAAAAAGCCCTTCCAGTGCAATTAATCCGTGGCGGCAACACTAAGGAGTAGAAGCCATTCCAATGCTACAAAAAAGCCCTTCCAGTGCAAATAATCCGTGGCGGAAACACTAAGGAGTAGAAGCCATTCCAATGCTACAAAAAAGCCCTTCCAGTGCAAATAATCCGTGGCAACACTAAGGAGTAAAAGCCATTCCAATGCTACACCCTTCCAGTGCAAATAGCCATTCCAATGCTACACCCTTCCAGTGCAAATAGCCATTCCAATGCTACAAAAAAGCCCTTCCAGTGCAAACGTTCATACACTGTCACAGAGCAATCTTTAATTTCAACAGTGAATGAAAACTGAGCACGTTATTGTTATATACCAAGTACCAAACTTTAATTTTTCCACCACGTGAGAGTCACCAAATTGAGAAGATTCCCGCTAATGGTTCAGTTAACAAACCTTAACAATTAGTCGTCGATGGCGAAGTGATTCACTGAAAAAAAACGCACGATCATCAAACCTGGGAAATTCATTGGAAATTCGTTAGAAAAGTCAGGAATCCATTAGTAATGGGCTGGAGTGGAAATGTTCAATTGAATGAATTCTCCAAGGAATTTCCAAGGTTTCAAAAGCGCGCGTGTTTTTCGAGTGATATTCGGCCGAGATGACGTCATCTACACAAAACGTAGCTCATTTAACAATAATAATAATATTTTATGTAAACAAATAAATATCAGTGCGCTTACAATGTATAAAGGTAAAAAACGAATAAAATATGTACATTTCATGAAAATAAATAAGTTAACTGGATTTAATCGGAGATCATTATAGAATAGAATACCCCGCCACAGTATTTGCATAACAATAGAACCTATTGTATTTTGCGTCGTTTTCAAAGAGTGCCGCTACAAGAGCTTGGGAGCAATCAGTGGTGGGGTGTTCTGCAACTCTTAGCAATGTTATAAAGAAGGAAGCCAATTCAATGGCACAGAAAGCCCTCTCAGTGCAAATCAGTTGCAGCGTAAAACCCTCGGTTGACACGATAACAAATGAAGCCAGTTCAATGTTTTTAAAATATGGTAAGCCCTCCTAGTGCAAATGTTGCAACGTAAAATCCGTCTTGTGTTTCCCTCAGTTTTTGTAAATAAATCTTAATAATACCAAGAAGGAAGCCAGTTCAATGTCACAGAAAGCCCTTCTAGTGCAACTATTGCGGCTTGT
>JAUJYZ010000576.1:197500-217500 GCA_033675265.1 Actinostola sp. cb2023
ATGACAATAAATTACATTTACAGGATGTATGATTCATGCTGGATGTTATAACTTCTTTAGAAGTTTATTAAGCATGGAGCAGCAGAGTTGACTCACAAAGCATGACCGATAAAGTCCTTGAGCCCTGCTTACGCCAAGGGGGCATGTCTAGCCATCTGTGTCCATGTCAATAGTACATGCAAGCATGGAAATATGGGTGCACAATAAGACACCACCATTACCTTGTAATGTAATAAATATCATTTTAGTTATCAAAATATTGTTTGAACAAAGATGCTTTCGTAATTATCAGTCATTTTTGATATTTTTTCGAGTTAATCATTTCGTAGTGTGTAGCTTGGTCGGTAGGCAGTTTCGTGAGAGGTCGATCGAGGAGAGGGCAAGTGGCGAACGAGTCTTGAGCAAAACTTCCCTCCTGATCTTCTCATCTTTAGGTCGTTTAGTGAATTCTACGTGGATGTTATCAGTTCGATCGATAGTTCGTTGCGAACAAGTGAGGCTTCATGGGCGCCATTTTCAGCCCGATTATTGGAGCAACTCATCATTTCAGTCCGAAGGCCTTTCTTCAGTTGTCCAGTTGTCTTAGCGAACCCTCTTTCTATTAAAAATCCTAAACACCTCATTAAGCTTTTCTACCCATGGATAGTTCTTGTTGATCGGCTCTTTATTACTCGCGTAGTTTTTGATAGAGATTGTCATTTTCTGATTTGCGTTCGAGTCTGTAATTTCTGTGGTATCCACATCCACATTGCATCTCGACCTGTAAGCACATCCAAAAGCTTCTGTTATTGCTTGAACGAAGTTCTGTGCTTCCAGAGGAGAGTTCATGTACAGGGCATGGCACTCGATAGTCGGTGGGTCCTTCGTTGAGAGATAGTTGAAGGCGACAACTTGTGGGATTTTCTTGTAAGTCGCGCAGAACAGAGTGCTTTTGATTGAGAATCTATACAACATGTGATCTTTGGTTTTCCAAGGAAATTGCTTTGGGGTTCACTATGATTTTGAGCATTTCTCTATCGTTGATGTTCAAGCAGCCCCTCTGGTAAACCCGGGCAGCATTTTCTAGCGTTCCAATCTTTGGCGCTGACGCTACAACCTTACCGAGGTACTTTGCGCGACATTGGTGATAGGAAGACATGTTTTCTCCAATTCTTGGCTGGCTGTGTCCAGGTTTTGCAGCCAGTAAAAGTAGTAGAACTTTGCTTGTTTTCGTTTGATATTAATCAAAGAGCAACTGTTTGATGTCCACTCGCTTCTGTGTAAAGACACAACTGAATTATCACAGAGATACTTCAGTATATATTAGTTTTGCTAGAATGATCGTTGTTGACAGTCGACCTTGTGAATCGACCGAATCGGACGTCATTGTCATTGAGAAACCCATTCATCCACTGAGAGGGCCTTCAACGCCAATTGTCAAAAGAAAAACACACGTTCTGTTTTGACTTTAGTAAGCATTCTCTTTGAAAGTACTTGTTTTTGGGGAATGAGTTGAAGATGTTGATACTCGAAACTGAGTAGATGGAAATTATTTTTAAATAGCATTCAAGCTTTTCATACTTCAATGCTGAACTGGGCTCGAACTCCAGAACTGTAGCTACGGCGTTTAATTATGTAATTTTCTCTTAATTCTTTTGATGTCATATTGTCGAAGTCCACCAGATTTTATTGTTATACATATCATCATCCTATGTAAGTAACGACAGAAAACTGTGAAAGATCATGCACATCTGCTAGTCTATCTGTTGAAGTTCCTCTCCTCATAACTTCGAGATCAAACAAAAGTCAGATGACTATAGCTACGGCACAAGAATTGCGTCATGGCTGAATTGTATTGCTGCCAGAAACCGGCTTCGGCTTCGGCTTCGGCTTCGGCTTCGGCTTCGGCTTCGGCTTCGGCTTCGGCTTCGGCTTCGGCTTCGGCTTCGGCTCGGACTGGAAACCCCGTCTAGTCCTCATTCTCGGCTTTGAAACATTACTTGAAAGACACATTTTTCTTTCTTCACCCATTTTAACATCTACAATAAGGGTGGACAAACATTTCGTTACTATGCAATTGCGTTGCTATGGGGTTTTACATGTCTTCAATTCTTTAGCTTTGTTGAGGATTTTTTTCTGAAATTTTGATATTTTATAGCCTTGTTAAACATCCTACTTCTCTATAGGGGTTTTAAATTTCGTTTTAGCAGAAATGAGCAAGCATACAATTGATGAATTGAAAGTCATAAAATTCGCGCATCTCCTGCTTGGGTACAACAGGAAAATCAAAACGTCTTTCAGTGCTGCATAATAATTTTTATGGCAAATGACAGAATAGAGAACTGTCTAAACATTTTCGTAGGATTCTTTTCCGAAATCCATCAATTCAATGCTGAAAAAGAACGGTAAATTTAACAAGACTTCACTGCGCATGCGCAGATTCTCGTTTTCAAAAACCTTCAAAATTTTCGAGCACGTTCACTGAGGGTTATTTTTTTCTAACCTAGAATATCAACAACGACCTAGTCAACATTGCTGAGCATGCTTTTAAAAAACTGAAGACAATATGACAAGTTATGGAATTTAATCCTTAAAAACAGCTCGAAAAACGTCCACAAAAAAAACATTTTTCATTTAAAAACCAAATCCATGCTCAGTTGTCTGCTCCTTGTGTTGTAGAACAAGTGTATAATCATAGATTTACAGTATCTTATAAATCCTTGGAAAAAAAGAGCGTTTTCTGTTTTGAAGACGTCATTGTGACGTAATTTGGTGACGTCATGCTATGACAAAGCTTTCTCCCTTACAATCACTTCCTATAAGTCCCTTCTCTTCTCTTTCAATCTAGACAAGAGCAGGCTCCTGACACGAGTAGATTGTTTTTTAAAAACTTCCTACCCAAATAAACTTGACTAAGAAGTGATGACACGCTGACGTCTTGCACGAGAGTGGTGAAGTTCCCAACTTTTCTCAATCACTGAAGCATGCCGAGTCCTCTCAAACTTGTAAGTATGTTTTTCTGTTACAAAGAAGTTTTTTGAATCGAAAATATAGGAATTGCTGAACTTCCAACATTTCAGGATTGTCGTACTTCTTGATATTTTATTTTCTCAAACTTCGATTATTATTAAACTCGCTGAGTTTTTTCAAAACGTATACCATGGTACAACAATGGCCAATGGGCGTGTACCACCTGTCACGTGACTTTTTAAATTTTCACCGCAGACAAACGAAAATATCATAACTGGAAAGAGCATGCTAAAGTTAGTAAAAGTGGAAAGTTTGAAGGGAAATACGTAAATAGGGCAATGCAATAGTTACAGGCATTCAAACTTTGCCTTTTTTGTATGGAAATGTATGTTGGAATGCAACAGCTTGCCCTCCAAGCGAAAAACCCATACAAATCCTTGTCAAAGCGGGAAACTTTGAAAGCCGTTAAGGGTGGACTAACATATTTCATTACTATGCAACCGCGTTGCTATGGGGTTTTACATGTCTTCAATTCTTTAGCTGTTGAGGATTATTTTCTGAAATTTTGATATTTTATAGCCTTGTTAAACATCCTACTTCTCTCTAGGGGTTTTAAATTTCGCTTAAGCAGAAATAAGCAAGCATACAATTTATGAATTGAAAGTCATACAATTCGCGCATCTCCTGCTTGGGTACAACAGGAAAATCAAAACGTCTTTGCTGCATTTTATGACAAATGACAGAATAGAGAACTGTCTAAACATTTTCGTAGGATTCTTTTCCGAAATCCATCAATTCAATGCTGAAAAAGAACGGTAAATTTAACAAGACTTCACTGCGCATGCGCAGATTCTCGTTTTCAAAAACCTTCAAAATTTTCGAGCACGTTCACTGAGGGTTATTTTTTTCTAACCTAGAATATCAACAACAACCTAGTCAACATTGCTGAGCATGCTTTTTAAAAACTGAAGACAATATGACAAGTTATGGAATTTAATTCTTAAAAACAGATCGAAAAACGTCCACAACATGCTCTAACAAAGCTTTCTCCCTTACAATCACTTCCTATAAGTCCCTTCTCTTCTCTTTGAATTTTACGATTTTTTTGAGGTTTCAAATTTTCCTTAGCAACAGTCGAAATAAATATGTTAGTCCACCCTTAACGTTTTTCTTATTTGCTTGATTCTTTTCAAATTTTCAAATTTTACTAATTTTAGTATGCTCTTTCAAGTTATGGTATTTTCGTTTGTCTTCGGTGAAAATTTAAAAAGTCACGTGACAGGTGTTACGCGCCCATTGTTGGTAGTATCAAGGAAAACATTGTCGATTCTCTGTGAAGTGACTGCTTTGAAATACATTTTCAAAAAACACAACATTCGATATAATTGACGTCACCAGGCTCCTGACGTCACTTGGTTTGAAGAGCGTCAAAATTAACTAAAGTATTTTTAAAACACTTTTGTCCGACCATAACACAACAATGCTCTTGGTGTGTGTCATACTCTTGGTATTTACAGTATTTATGGATGTTTTTTTTTTTTAGAACAAGAGGTGCTACAAGAGACCCTGATTGAGAAACTATTCAAGGTAATTTGCCTTAACACCTGGACCATCATTCTCACTTAAGGAGATATTTACCTACAAAGGATAAAACATCAGGTCACGTGACCTATTTTACGTCATATCTCATTAAAAACGAATGATGGTCCAGGTATTATCATAATTGTCACTTGGAGACAATGCTAAAAACGCATAAAACATTTTGGTTGGTATTGTCTCCATCACCCCAAACCAAGAAACGTGTTTCGTCACAAGTCACGTGACCCATCCCTTATCTTGAAAAATGCACCAAAATGTTAAGTTTCATGAGATATATCATGTATTCAAAAATCGATTTATTTGTCCGCTCCAAACACAATTAACAAAATTTTAATGATTTAGGCAAAAACCCAGGCCATATTAAAAGTACCTTGAGTCAGGAGCCCATTAGTAGGAGCGTCCATCTCCCATATAGGGTATGTGTCACAGCGTTTTAGATGATAAATCTATTTTTAGATCAGTAGTTCGCGCGAAAAAACACTTCGACCAATCAGAGCAGGGATAATTTAGCCAATCACAACTCACTAAATCAGTCGCACAAGACAGGCAGACAAGACAGAGAAGCGAGCTTTTCATTCAAACCTTTCGAGTTCAAATTTGAGCGAAGAGATCGATTATACAAGTAAAGACAGAGTAGTCCACCTCAAAGTAAGCCTGATGAATCGGTAAAGCGAGTAGCTTCTGCATGGTTCAAGGAAAGGGAATACACAACTGTCACAAGCGACTCCAGCGCCGAAGACGGCAAATCTCTCAGCTCGGCTTTTCGAGGGAATCTGAGGCGTAAACTTTCACGGAAACATACAGAATTTGACCTACACAGAGCTCTGATTCAGTCGGAAATGACTAGCTCAGCTGAAATCTCCTTTGAAGCCTCTTCTTTCATCGATCTTATTTGATGGTGCATGTGAATTATGTCAGGTAAACGAGTTCGTGTATATAAGCTTAAGTTTAAATTATCACAGTGACACACTCTTTTCGTGTACGATTTCCTGGTTGAAATATTTCCCCCTCGATAATCTCTCGATTATACATACATACAATAGACCTTTTTACCGATACGGCGGCAATTTTGGATTCTATTGTTTTGGCTAAAACATTATGGGATGCCCAGGGTGCAAATGACCCAAAAACTGTAGAGAGTCGAGTCGCGTCAATATATTATTTTTCTATGTCACTCTAGCCATAGTGTTGTATGACTTAATATCTACATGTTTTGTGTATTGTTGTATAATTTTGTACAAATTCATTGCTTTAAATTAGGTTTTCGTAGTTTTTCATGGCCAAATGGTTACTACCCAGGGGGGGTACTCAGGGGTATCAGTGACGGGGAGGTGCGAAGGCTTTTTTTGGGTTTGAAATTCGCGGCTTGGGACTTTTTTTGGGTTTCATTTTTCTGGTGGACTTTTTTTGATATAAAGATTTTGTTAAGGACTTTTTTTGGGGTTGATAAAAATGATATCCTACCGTTCTCGATTTTATACGGAGAAAAATTGGACTTTTTTGGGGTTACGATTTTGGGCCGTTGGACTTTTTTTGGGGTCTTGATCTTGCGTAATGGACTTTTTTTGGGTTAAAATGTTTGGCCTCATTCGCACCTCCCCGTCACTGATACCCCTGAGTACCCCCCCTGGTACATGTTACTAGCTTGCACCCTGGGCATCCCATAATTTCTCCATAATTCAAGATGGCCGCCGTATCGGTAAAAAGGTCTATTACATACAAACTTTATTTTACGTGGGTTTACAAATTCAGTAATTTAAATATAACCAAACTGGTTTCAAATTTGGGTCCACAAGGACCACAAGAACTGAGAAGCCTTTCCGTCATTCCGATCTGAAAACTTGCATTGCCAATGTTATTTCATCACAGCAAAACATCTTTTGGCAAAACCTAGTATTACGAGCTTGAAATTAGCCGAGTTCTTACCTGCCTGTGAAGTATCTAACATATCTTTTGCAAACATTTCTCAGTGTTGACTTTGCAGTCTTGAATCTTGATCAGCTTGCATCCAAAACGACAAAACTCAAAACTACAAAAGACGTACGAGTCTCGCCGGATTTCCTCAATCATTTGTACATTTGTCTGTCTAACTTATTTTCGCCGTTGTACTCCTTTCAAATAAGATCATGCAGAAGCTACTCGCTTTACCGATTCATCAGGCTTACTTTGAGGTGGACTACTGTGTTCTTTACTTGTATAATCGCTCTCTTCGCTCAAATTTGAACTCGAAAGGTTTGAATGAAAAGCTCGCTTATCTGTCTTGTCTGCCTGTCTTGTGCGACTGATTTAGTGAGTTGTGATTGGCTAAATTATCCCTGCTCTGATTGGTCGAAGTGTTTTTTCGCGCGAACTACTGATGGACGCTCCTACTAATTGGCCATTACAAAAAAGAGCAGGGGACTGGGACCAAGTCCGTAAAACTAATTCAATAAGAAACTAGCAAAAATGGGCATTATTTTCTGACAGAGCAGATCAAACTTAGCTAGTCTGGAAAGTTTAGTGAACTTTGGCTTAATATTGACGATGCTAGAGGGCATCAAAGATGTACATTTTCATACATTCACTGTAAAATTTCAAAATTTCAAAAGTTTATAATTCCGACAGAATTCACTCAAGTCACATCAAACTTTGCACATATGATAATTTCAACATGTTGTTTCATGTCATAAACTTAATTTCGTAATTACATTAATTCTAAGAAACTCGTTCCCAGTCCCCTACTCTTTTTTGTAATGGGCAATGGGCTCCTGCTTGAGTATAACTCTTTGGAGACATCGAATGGGCCCTGTTGTTCCAGTAGTAACGTTGGTTGTCCAGTTGATAGCAGGAATAACAGGTTCAACTTATCCACTCGATAACAATTTATCCGACGCGGACCGAGTGCCTATGGATATTTTGTATGGATCTTTTCGTAGTTTCCCAGAATGCTTCATGATTCTGCGCACGCAAGCGAGGCCAGGGTGTAAAATAGATCGAAAATATTAAGAGAGAATGAAGAAATTCAGTAGAAAATTTAGACTTTTAAGTTAAACGTGTATAAGAAGAATTACAAAGATAGATACAAATTCTCAAGCAACGAAAGCAGTTTTTTCCTGTTCTCGATTAGTTACAGTAGTCATATTTTCCTCAATACACGATCAATTCTAAACATTTTTATCCCCTGACCTCGCTTGCGCGCGCAGAATCTTGAAGAATTCAACGAAAAGGTATGCGCGCGCTGGCTATGGACGTGTTGACGCGCGCTGGCAATGGACGTGTTGATGCGCGCGCAGCGCTCAGAACAAACAGTTGCGCGCGCGCAAACTCACAGTTAAAATTTTAAAATATGGAAAAAATTAGGAGAAGTTTGACAGACAGAAAATATCGTTCCATATCGTTATAACATTCCAAAAACTGCTTCAGTCTTATAATATTGTTCATCGAGACAGTAGTTATAGATTTAGCCAATACGTTGATGCATGTTTGTTAAATCAGCAAATAGTTTCAACAACATTTCATGAGCGCGCGCTCTTTTGAATTTGCGCGGCTTGCGCTCAGATGGTTGTTGACGTCACCTAATCACGAATTCAACCGTTAGTTGAGAGAAGATCATGAGCGGCGTTAGTTCTTTAATTTCAAGTTTAATGGTTGAAAAACCTCGGTAAATAATGTAATGAGTCTTGCACTAATTGTCGAGGAAACTGATCCCTTCCAGTTACATGAAGGCTTTGTAGAACTTGAGGAATTAATCAACAAAGACAACGAGTTTGTCTGGAAAGAAACAGCACGCTGGATCAAGTTCGAAGAAGATGTGGAGGAAAGTGCAAATCGCTGGGGAAAACCGCATATTCCTTGTCTGAACTACTCTAGTGTCCGTGATTTGAGAGCAGTCTTGGTAAAAGGAGCTGTTCTTCTCGATTTGGATGCAAACAATCTGCAAGATATCGCGATATCGGTTGTTGAAACCTTAATATCAAGTGGTGTTCTGCCCGTCGAAGAGCGAAATGCTTTTATTTCATTGCTGTTGACGCCTCATCAACATCATGCACAGAAAAAGACGATGTCTCGAGTTGTTCGCCCTTACAGTACTGAGCTGTCTGTTCTTGAGGAAGGCGAGAAGAAAACGTTTGACAATTCAAGGTAAAAGTACCAGTTAGAAACTTTAGTATTGTGATAAAAAGCCTAAAGCTGCAAGGCCGATTTACACGGTACAACTTAAAACCATCGCCGGCATACAACTACCTTATTACACTTTATTTTCGCGACACTTTAATTTCGCGATTTTTTTTAAATCGCGAAATTCGCGAAATTAAAGTGTCGCGTAAATAAAGTGTAATAAGGTAGCTTACAAGTCGTAAGTAAGTGGAAGGTTTGATTTAGACGACACAACTCGTGTTGTAAACATGTTGTAAGCTATGCGATGGTTGTAGGCAAAAGTTGTACCATGTAAATCGGCCTTAATTAATAAGACTTATGCTAAGTACATCTCTGCTCTTTCACTTCTATCACTGAATATGGACTAACAACTTGAAGTGTTTATTTGAGAACTTATTTCTATTGCTTACACGGCTTGCTGGCTTAGTTTGCTTACTTTTAGGCGCCCATCTTAGTAAAGAAAAAAGAACAATTTTGAATTTTTGGTAATTTGCCAAGAATCTAGACTAAAAACTAGCTTTGACAATAAAAATAATATCTAAAAATATACAGCTGAAACTGTATAGCTATTTCTAAAAGGTTGTCTTGTGAATACTACATACTATTGCAGCTCATAAAGCGTCCGCTTTTTAGAACTTTAAACCATACTGATTCATGAAATATTCATATTAAGAATAGTTTGGTGTAATATAAATGGAAGCTAGCAAGTACACTAGTATGGGCTGCATCGGTGTATAATGATAAATTCAATGGCTAAAGGAAATCTATAACACCGTAAAAAAGAGTACTAACTTACATGGAAACTAGAGTACACTAGTATGGGCTGCATCGGTGTATAATGATAAATTCAATGGCTAAAGGAAATCTATAACACCGTAAAAAAAGAGTACTAACTTACATGGAAACTAGAGTACACTAGTATGGGCTGCGTCGGTGTATAATGATAAATTCAATGGCTAAAGGAAATCTATAACACCGTGAAAAAGAGTACTAACTTACATGGAAACTAGAGTACACTAGTATGGGCTGCGTCGGTGTATAATGATAAATTCAATGGCTAAAGGAAATCTATAACACCGTGAAAAAGAGTACTAACTTACATGGAAACTAGAGTACACTAGTATGGGCTGCGTCGGTGTATAATGATAAATTCAATGGCTAAAGGAAATCTATAACACCGTAAAAAAGAGTACGGCTTAATTTTACTAAAGTTTCTAGCCTTAGCCCTTCGTCGGAGTATGAGGGTAGTAGGTGTACCACCCCCTTCTCGGTTACCCAGACCACAGGTAACCCACACGTACACTCCCCGAGAATGCAGTTTCTTCATTAATCTTATCATGTTATTATTGTTTTACTATAGTCAACACACGCCCCACGTGTTGACCAAGCCATCAGTAAAAGCTATCCCAAGCCACTCCACTATCGAGAAACATATCCCGAAAAATGCCGAAGCCACTACGGTACTAGTTGGAACCAATTCTGATCTCTCAGCACCTGCAGGGGCCTTTGTGCGACTTAGTCGTGGCTGTGACTTGGGTAATTTAGCCGAAGTGCACATCCCGATGCGATTTCTGTTCATTCTGCTTGGTCCTGAGCAAGTCTCAATGAGCTACCACGAAGTTGGCCGTAGTGTTGCAACGTTGATGTCAGATAAAGTGTTTCTTGATTGTGCGTATTGCGCTGAGGTTAGTGAATATTCTGTTGATTACTTGTGTATGCACGCCGTCGTTAGAGTCGTTTTCGTATGAGTGGGAAGTAGTTACGGTACGGTTCGTGCCGTGCAGTGACCGTATCGCGCCATCATCGTGCGGTATCCAAGCATTGTGATTAGTTGTGAAATGATTTCGCGCGCTGTGATTGGTTGAATACAATGTGTTCGATTCCGTACCGTGACCGTAACTCCGTACCGTAGGTTTCCCACTCATACGAAAACGACTCTATACGTTACGGAGTTACGGTCACGGTACGGAAACGAAGACATCTATTCAACCAATCACATGCAGCGAAATAATTACTCAACCAATCAGAATGCTTGGACACGGCGCGGTCACCGCACGGCACGAACCGTAACTACTTCCCACTCATACTCTATTGTACACCATGACGGTACGTGAATCTGCAACACGCAGGGAAAGTTACGGAAACGTAAAAATTACGTATAAGCGCAGCAGAAAATACGCATGCTCTTGGCGGGTAGAAATTCTGTGTAAATTGTGTGTAAATGTACTAAACCATGTCAAATGTAACTTACACACAATAGTACACGGATTTCACATAGAATTCTCCAGTTTTGAGTTGTTTAGACACCGCTGTACAGTTCCTTGACAGAAGATGCATTTGCGCAGCCTTAGCCTCAATCCAGAGAATAACCCGTGCAATGAGGGTTTATCACGTAATTTCAAAACTCATAGGACAAAAAATGATTATCATAGCTGGAAAGAGCTCGTTGAAATGAGTAAAAATGTGAAGTTTGGAAAAGATCGCTTCACAAATTGCGAAGATATGACTTTTCAAAAATCGAAATTTTATATGAAAACCTTTGGAAATTTACGCTGGTAGGCAACTCTTGCCTCCAACAAAGGTTTTCATACAAAATTTCGATTTTTGAAAATTCATATCTTCGCAATTTGTGAAGCGATCTTTTCCAAACTTCACATTTTTACTAATTTCAACGAGCTCTTTCCAGCTATGATAATCATTTTTTGTCCTAGAAGTTTTGAAATTACGTGATAAACCCTCATTAAAAACGTAATTTCTATTATCAACATACCATTTTCACATTCTCGTTGGTATTTGTGAATAAGTTCCCTTGAATTGAGGCTAAAGCTGAGCCGCAAATGTGTCTTCTGTCAAGGTGTACAGCGGTATCTAAACAACTCAGTCGAAACTGGAGTATTTGTATAGGTAATCATACGGCTTCGAGTTCAATTTGGGATTAATTCGCACAAGTGTGTTTTTCAAAGAGTCAAATTGCACGAGACCGTAGGTCGTAGGTTGTAACTCTGGGGAAATTTCTACGATACGTTTAATGCGCAGAGAAACAAAAAAAAATCCACAATTTTTAATATTATATTCAGGCTAAAATTATAATTGCTGTTGGTGCTGATTTCAGAGCGTTGGCGACCTTCTGGATGGACTGGACAACTTCATGTGTGACAGCATATTAATACCACCTGGTGACTGGGATCGCAGTGTATTGAGCCAAACAATCCCAATGCTTTCAGATCAATCGAAGCAAATCGCAACGCACAGACGCCAAGCAGTCACACGGGCAGCCATTCAAGAGGAGCCCCTTGCGTTGATAGAGCCCGAGATTCCCGAGATCCTAGACGCATTGGAACGAACTGGCACCTTCTGTGGCGGTCTGATCCGTGACGTGAAACGACGCTATTCCATGTATAAAAGCGATATTGTGGACTCGTTCAACGTACGTTGTCTCATGGCAACTATATTTGTGTACCTCGCCTGCCTTGCACCGGCAATCTCGTTTGGTGGACTTCTGAATCAGAAGACCGATGGGTGGATGGGTGTGTCCGAGATGATCTTCGCCACGGCGTTGTGTGGCGTCGTATTTGCACTCTTTGCTGGACAGCCCTTGATCATTATTGGAGCCACTGGACCCCTCCTGGTCTTCGAACAGAATACGTACGAACTCTGCAACAAGTACGGGCTTGAGTATATGCCATGGCGAGCATGTGTGGGGCTGTGGGTCATGGTGATATGCTTTGCAATCGTGGCCGCGGAAGGAGGCTTTCTCATCCAGTATTTCACACGATTCACAGAGGAAATCTTCGCACTGCTGATCTCTATAATCTTTATTTATGATGGACTTTCACATATTTGGAAAATGTACGATTACCACAATCAGAAAGTACCAGGAGAGGATCACAGCTCGGAGTACTATCTAGCCACTGCACTTTTATCCACAATTCTATTGTTTGGCACGTTCTTTATTGCTCACAGCCTCCGCGGAATTCGACACAGCCATTTCTTTGGCCACGTAGCACGAAGAATCGTCAGCGACTTTGGTGTCCTTATCGCTATTGTCGCCATGATCTTTCTGGATATGAGCATCAGTGGGATATCTACCCAGAAACTTCAAGCTTCTGGTGGAGTCACCTTGACGTCATCTGAAAGGGAAGGCTGGTTCATCAACCCGATGGGTACAGACGGATCCATGTCCACTGCCAACATCATAGCTGCGCTCATCCCTGCTATACTTGTGAGCATCTTACTGTTCATGGAAGTCGAGTTCTGCAATGTTATTCTTGATAAGAAGGATAACAAACTGAAGAAAGGACCTGGCTACAACCTTGACCTGTTCATTGTTGGTCTTCTGGTCGGCCTCTGTTCTCTTCTTGGACTTCCTTGGATGTGCGCCACGCCCGTGCACACGGTGTCACACTTCCACGCACTCTCCGTATTGAGCACCAACAACCCACCGGGTGAACACCCCCATCTCATAGAAGTCAAAGAGCAGCGAGTAACCAATGTGGTTATTCATGTTCTAATCGGCTTCACCCTATTTCTTGTTCCTATAATGCGGCTTATTCCCATCTCCGTCCTCTTTGGTGTCTTCATCTTCCTTGGCGTGTCATCGCTATCCCACCTGCAGCTCTGCGAACGAGCCAAGCTACTCATCATCCCTCCAAGCCATCACCCTGATTTGGGCTATGTACGCAATGTCTCCACTCTGAAGATGCACTTGTTTACTATGGTACAACTCGTTTGTGTGGTAGCTCTTGTGGCCATCAAGTTGACATCCGCCGCTCCAGCTTTTCCGTTCTTCATTATCTGCTTGATACCATTAAGAAAGTTCTTGGAGCGTTTCTACGAGGAGACGGAGCTGGAGGAGTTGGATCACGAGGTGGACGAAGTCTACGACAGTGATTTAGATGACTTTGACTCGATTCACGTCCCTGTGTAATGCACTTGATAATACATGTCTTTTAGGACTAAACCTGCCAAATCATAGTAAGAACAACAGAGTAAACAAAATGTGTTGTAGGTATTAATCATATACCATCTAAGTTGAATGTGAGATCCAAACCTTTACTTTGACTCGAAAAATATTACTTATAATTTATAACCAAAGTTAATTTATATATATGAATGTGGTATTGGTTCACCGTAGGTTGCAAACTCCGGCAGCTTCAAAAGCGAACTAAAATACATATTTTAGAATGTAAATATTAATCAAAATCACCAAAAATCTCCAAACCACAATTTCTAATGCTGATCAGTACATTTTTTCGTTTCAAACGTGTAGAAAGCCGTCGGTAGTATCATAGCAAGTAAACATATCAGTACCGCAGTATATAGTACTTGTCTATTAATAATGACAAACGGCTAAATACAGGGACCGCGGAGCATCATTTTGATTGGGGGGGGGGATGCTGGGGGGGGGGGGGGGGGGCTAACGACTGCCAAAGGCGGTCGTTACTAGAGGGGACCGGGGGCATGCCCCCTCTGAAAAATTTGAATTTGAGACCCTCGGAAATGCGATTTCCAGTGTTTTGAGGGGCACTTGCAAGATATTTACTCCATTAAAGTTATGAAAATTTTGTACATTCTGGCTATAAAAAGAGGGCATTTCTGATGATAATGATAACTAAAATGTATACAGCGCCAAATTCTAACTTTCTGAATTTTCGTAACATCGATCTCATGGCCAGTTATTAGTGACAACTAGATAACTCTTCATATTTTAACCTCAAGTAAACTGACTTACAGGTCCGATTTCTGGGCATTAGTTCAATTTGTTTGCCATAAAAATCAAAAATGCGTGTTTTTGACGCAATTTTACACCTCGAAAATGACCGACATTTGACTTGGATTTTCTTCCAAAATACATCCTTGCGAAACAAAACGCCACTTTCTCAGCAAACTTCCATCTCTCTTCTTGATATATTCTCTTCCTTAACTCGCCGAACAATAGCCATTTCCTTAGGACCACTTTCGCTAACACGTGTTTTCATTCTGCACGCCCGAAAAGGATGCCGGGAACATCCGGGATATTTCGACAGAAATCCTCCCGCCATATCCTTTTTTTAAGAATATATAGAGTGTCGAGCCACTCGGTCCTACAGGCAAAATATTGCACCGGTTGCATTCTTTTCAAGTTCAAAGTCGCCAAAAATGCCTTTGTAGGCCCTGGAATCCACCACAGAAAGACCAGAGAGACGATTTCACTTTGAGTCCGCCATTTTGGAAAATCTCAACGAGCTGCCGAAATGTGTTCGTGAATTCGTATCTTCCTCCTGAGTTCTTCCAGGAGAACGGTCTCTACCACACCAGTCAAGCTTAATGATGCTGTCCTTGAATAATGGCTATAAACACTCTAAAAATGCAAAATTGGCCTTTTCGAGTAGTGATTACTACTAGCCCCTACGAGCTCCCAAGAAGAAAGGCAGCACACGTGAAGACGCGAGCCCACAGGCATTCAGAACTGTCAAGATTTCCATGGAAACCCCTTATATGGAATCGAAATTTCCTACGACGTGATTAGGTCCAGAAAATCGCTAAAAAACTCAAAATAGCTCAGGAGCGAATGGGTTAAACATCTTTTTTGTTAAAGTTCCAAAATTTATTTTACGATTGTCGTTTCTCGACACAAACTCGTTGGCGACATCAAAGAGTCGGAGGTTATCTGTCCGCTCTTTGTAGCAGTGTAAGAGAGCGACGTTATTGATTCGTTGTTACTGCATGTATTGCTTAGAGCAGATTTCGTATGACTGTGAAAAACTTACGGCACGGACGTGCCGTGCAGTGATCGTGATGATTTAGGATTTCGAATGAATCCGTGCCGTGACCGTGCCGTGCCGTGCGCCGTGATTTTTCACAGTCATACGAAATCTGCTCTATCATCGTGACGTCTACCACATCTCGTTTTCGTGTCGCCGAAATTATTCGTGGGCTCAGAGATGATTGCTGAGTTCATTGGTCTGCGTTGATTGAGAGAACTGGCTTTAAATTGATATTTGTTTATCGTTTCATGGTTGGATATTTTACACGATTAATTGACCGCAAAGCCGGATAACTTGGTATTTATAAATAATTCAAAATGGCGGCAAAATTATTGGGGGAGATATAGCCCCCAGCCCCCCCCTCTCCGCGGTCCCTGAAATACCACTGATCTGCAGAATATTGGACTCATGGTCTTTCTTGTTTTATTGTCCACAACTCCCAGAGCGAGGAATTCTGAAATGTGACCAAACCCTATTCAGGACTCGTGTCAAAATCAGTTAGATATACCTTGTTCAGCACAAAGAAGCCAAACACCATACCCTGCATGTCCCCGTAGAGCTTTATTTATATGACACCATTTAAATGCTGAAAAATCATCCAAAATGGCCATTTTTGGTGGCTATATAGACCATGCAAAATGCTCAAAAATCATCCAAAATGGCCATTTTCGATGGGCTATATAGACCAAGCAAAATGCTCAAAATTGATATCCCAAATGGCCATTTTTGGTAGGCTATAGGCAATGCAAAATGCTCAAAAATCATCTAAACTGGCCATTTTCGATGGGCTATAGGCCATGCAAAATACTGGGTGTTTCTTGGTGCTACAGTCTGCATTGTATTCTTGGTTAGGTTTCTTTGTATGTAGGGTATTGTTTTGGTTCAAGTTCATTCTTCTCGTTCTTTGTGTTCATTGTCTAACGTCATCTGGTGTTCTACAACACCAAGAAACCTCCAAAATACTCAAAATTCGTCCAAAATGGCCATTTTTGGTGGGCCATAGGCCATGCAAAATGCTCAAAATCAAAATGGCCATTTTTGGTGGGCTATAGGCCATGCAAAATGCTCAAAAATCGTCCAAAATGGCCATTATTTTTGGTGGCCTATATATAGGCCATGCAAAATGCTCAAAAATCATCCAAAATGGCCATTTTTGGTGGCTATATAGACCATGCAAAATGCTCAAAAATCATCCAAAATGGCCATTTTCGATGGGCTATATAGACCAAGCAAAATGCTCAAAATTGATATCCCAAATGGCCATTTTTGGTAGGCTATAGGCAATGCAAAATGCTCAAAAATCATCTAAACTGGCCATTTTCGATGGGCTATAGGCCATGCAAAATACTGGGTGTTTCTTGGTGCTACAGTCTGCATTGTATTCTTGGTTAGGTTTCTTTGTATGTAGGGTATTGTTTTGGTTCAAGTTCATTCTTCTCGTTCTTTGTGTTCATTGTCTAACGTCATCTGGTGTTCTACAACACCAAGAAACCTCCAAAATACTCAAAATTCGTCCAAAATGGCCATTTTTGGTGGGCCATAGGCCATGCAAAATGCTCAAAATCAAAATGGCCATTTTTGGTGGGCTATAGGCCATGCAAAATGCTCAAAAATCGTCCAAAATGGCCATTATTTTTGGTGGCCTATATATAGGCCATGCAAAATGCTCAAAAATCATCCAAAATGGCCATTTTTGGTGGGCTATAGGCCATGCAAAATGCTCAAAAATCGTTCAAAATGGCCATTTTTGGTGGGCTATAGACCTTTTGCATAAAGCCACTAATTATATGCAGATACACACTTAGCCTCACTCTGATTCAATAAAACAATGACATCGTTGGATAGATCTTTTGTTTCCTTGAGTCAGAGTGAGGAAAAGCGTGTATCTGCATATGATTAATGGCTTTATGCAAAAGGTCTATAGGCCATGCAAAATGCTCATAAATCGTCCAAAATGGCCATTTTTGGTAGGCTATAGGCCATGCAAAATACTCAAACATCATCCAAAATGGCCATTTTGGTGGGCTATTATAGGCCATGCCAAATGCTCAAAAATCGTCCAAAATGGCCATTTTTGGTGGGCTATAGGTATGCAAAAATCGCAGCGCAAACATTCGGCCGCAATTGCCCTATACCATTACGACGTAACGGCTTATTTATGAGGGGGACAGAATCGTGAAGAACAATAGAAATATGAACTAAATCTGCTCTGCTGAGGTTCGCTTGATTTCAAATTGGCTAGTTTCCAGATATTATGTTCATCGATACTTTTCCCACAATATTTACTGTGTTTGGTGACTTTTATCGCTTTCAGACCATCTGTAAAAAAACATTTATTTGGGAAATCCTTTGTGTTGTTGCTGTTTTGTCCCCCTCTAGCGACCATGATCCTTAGCGTTTGAACAATAGATTGTTTTGATGTGACGTCATAGTGATATAGGGCAATTAGCAATGCAACGGAGATTACCGTGGCCGTAGAAACGGACAAGTCCCTACACTTGCGTCATCCGGCAGTGTGCACGTGCAGTTTGTTTTTCTCGGCACAACCACCGTTCACTTTAATCTCTTTGAAGGAATCAAATTGTCGTGAATAGCAATGGGGAACTGTTTCGTCGAGCCAGCCAACTACTTTAGTACCAGTGTTTTATGTTCGTCGATGTTGTCCACCGGAGCATGTATTTTCTCACTGGGAGATTGTTCAAGAAGAAGAGCATTGCTTATTTTTTCCTGTTTTCATGAAAGAGAGTCACTGTCACCGCGCTCGCCCGTCGACTAGTGCCCTTGGAGCCGTCCCACCGTCTCAGGAGAAAGTCGAGTCAGTTGATGAAAAAGACGAAACACACGATGGCAACGAACAGATGTATTTGCTTTTACAATACAAGCGTTTTTGAGGAAAAGAATTTGACTTTGGGACCCTCACTCAAATACCAACTTTGACAAATAATGTAACTTGTATCGGCACTTGTGCCGAAATGAAAAAAAAAATCTCCATATAACGATAACATAGTTTCGTTCTGACTTTAAGCATAGTAATATTTGTATTATAGCAAAGAAAGTTGAGCATTATTTCAGTTTTAAGTTTTCTGGTGAAAACGTGAAAACATGCACCAAAATTTAACGATTTTTACAAGTGTAATGAATTTATTCTAAATATTCAACATGAATATCCACTAGGCCCGAGGCGAATAATTGTTTTAATATATACCTATTTCAAAAAACGTCGCGTTCAAAGCAACAAGCGTCAAGCCAAGACGTACCGAATACTCCAGTTTCGAGTTGTTTAGACACTGCTGTACTTCTTGACAAAAGACGCATTTGCTCAGCCTTAGCCTCAATCCAGAGAATAACCCGTGGAATTAAAAAATGATTCTATTGTCCTATGTCAACATTTTTCACATTCTCGTTGGTATTTGTGAATAATTTACGCTGAATTGAGGCTAAGGCTGAGCAAATGCGTCTTTTGTCAAGGTGCGTAAACAACTCGAAACTGGAGTATTGAATGCACGATACAGCTATTTCAAAAAAGGTTGGTGCCAGTTTTGTTGCATCTTGCATGTTGCATGTTGCATACCAAGCCCGAAATGTATTGTGGATCATATGTAAACAATGTCTGCATGCACATACAGAAGAAAATATGCCGGCTCCATATTGCAAAGATAAAGTTTGGGAAAATTCCCAGAGTCCATATTGTTGTGACCTTTCGCTGACTCCATTCACATCGCCCATAGTGCATTTCGGGCTTGGTATGCAACATGCAACATGCAAGATCGGCAACAAAACCTTCACCAACCTTTTTTGAAATAGCTGTATATGTAGGTTCGTAGTTGGTACTTAGTGCATACAACACGGACACCAACATATACATGTATATCCATTAAATGTTAAATACAGTAGCCTTGGCCGCCTGATCATTTGATACTTCAAACTCCGGCAACTCGAAGGAGCAATGGGGAGTTTGCAGGTCTTGTGTGACATTTTAATCCAACAAAAATATCATATTTGAAAAGAGCACACCAAAGTTAGCAAAAATTGAAATTTTGAAGTAATTTCGATGAATAGAGCAAAAGTTATGGGCGACTGAATTTGGCTTTTTTCTTAAGAAACGAATGGTGGTGGGCATGTGTCACGCACGACCTGCAAACTCAATAATAATAATAGTTTATTTATTCACGTAGAACACAAAAGAGCTTACAATAAAACTCGTGAGAACGTGCACGTGCTAAAAAATATAATATATAATATTATAAAAAGTATATACTCCTAATCTATAATTAATTCAATCACCACCCCAATATAAACAAATTTTATCTGATAGGCACGTGACTACCCGGCATGCCTTGCCGGTTTCATGGTATCTGACGCGAGTGGTCGTCAAACCTCCATAATCTCAACTTCAGATCAATGAAGACACTCTAAACTTTCTAAAGATCTGTAAATTGTGAGTTACTGGTCTGCTAACACTGCCTTCAGGCTCTCGGTTTTTTTGGGGGGAAGGGGGGGGGGGGGGGGGGGGGAGAGGGAGGGAAGGAGGGAGACTGGGGAGAGAAGAGAGGCTTAACACCTAAAAAGAGT
>JAUJYZ010000576.1:222500-257500 GCA_033675265.1 Actinostola sp. cb2023
TTGACTGCCTATTTTTTAAACCTACTAGCGCGCGCTGGTGCTAGATCGATCTACGAGAGTTCTATATATTTCTGGAATCCTGAATTTCAAAGAAACAAGAATCATCGAGACAGAAAAGAACTACCACCAAAGACTATTTCTGGAATCCTGGCATTCCATAAAAGACCCAAAGTCAAAGAATGACTATGTCAGGATTCCAGAAATATATAGAACTCTCGTAGATCGATCTAGCACCAGCGCGCGCTAGTAGGTTTAAAAAATAGCATAGCATACGCATTACAACAAGATCGTTACACTGAAGAAGATCCGAGGAAGGATCGAAACGTTTGTAGCTTAATTAACAAATATATAAGCCAGAGACAACCAATTTTAATGTCATATAATGCATCCTGGCTGCAATTACAAGATTTTTAATATCATTTATATAAGTTGTAGAAAACTTTTTGCCAGATTAAAACTGTCAATAAATTGCACAAGGACGCTTTTTGTATAATAAATTAAAAACAATCTGACATCACCGAATTACAATATCACGATTTCAAACCTTTATAACTCGCAAATGCGAAGCTCAAATCACAAAATACTGTACCATCCCACTATTCACTTCATATATAATCGATTTTCAAAAAAAAAAAATTTCGTGTAATATACACTTTAAGAGCCAAGGCAAACAAGGAAACAACCAAACGTTAGTTTGTATTTCCTCGCTTGCTGACACGTGCAACATTTTTTTAGTTTTGTAAACAAAATTTGTTTAAAACTTTGTTACTTTCCATTTTTGCGATCAGACAACAATGTTGAGAAACATGGTGAGAAACACTTGCCGCAACATTGTTTCCTTGTTTGTCTAGGCCTTTCAGGCCAGATGTACGTCTAGTAGTGATGAAGCAATGAATACGGTAATCATTCTAGGTTGCTGTGATTTTGTGAGATTTTCATACTGTACCTTGGCATTTTTGCCTTTGCAAAATAATATTGCGTCCAAGTAGGACTCTTTTGCAAACACAAACACAAAGTGGGCTAAAATGACTACAACTTTGGTTTATAAAGTTCTACAATGACTGTAAGGTATCATAATAAAATATGTCCCCTTTGGCATAAATTAAGTTACTTGCCGTGATTTGCAAAAATATCTTTCATTTTTTAATTTGTAAAAAAACCGCTGCATTTCTCCAGCCCAAAGTGTTTTGATTAAAGATTATTGTTATTATTAGATACTCACAATTTTGTCGCATCCCTAACAGCAACCACGTATACCTTCAACGAAGCAGACTGGAAGAGCGGAGGCAAGAGACCACGGAAATCAGCACCAACACGACTGAATGACAGCCCAAAGTACATGCACTGCCCAAGAAGGGAATCAAGCCGGCCACCGACTCCTGATGTCAAATCTTTCTCAAGCAGCTCTAAGAAATGTGAAACCTAACAGGAACGGGAAGAAATTAAGAAGTAGGCACTGCATAAATATTAGTTTGTGGCGGAAAATGGCGGGATTTTCAAATTTCAAAATTTAATATCTTTGGATTGAATAACGTTATTGGAGATATTATTTCAGCTACATCAGAGTTACATGTTCTTTTGAATGCACTGATCAACTTAGTGTAGTTTTGAATTTCAAAATTTGCTGGCATGTTCATGACATCATTTTCCCGCCAAAAATCATAAAAATTAAAAAACAAAAAAGGACAAATTTGTTGCCTTGACATCAGTGCTGTCACATTGCCAAGTTTCATTTTGATTGGATTAAAACTGTAGAAGTTATACAAACATTGTCGATTTCGTGTTTTTTTTGCCCACCGTAAATGGAATACTGTCTGCCATCTCTAAGTTAAATTATTATTTACCAAGACGTCTAGACTGATTCCATAAGTCAGTCTGTTCGCTAACAACAAGAAGTTGAACATTAGAGTCGTTTTCGTATGAGTGGGAAACCTACGGCATGGAGTTACAGTCACGGTACGGAATTGAAGACATCTATTGAACCAATCACAGCGCGCAAAATCATTGATCAACCAATCAGAATGCTTAGACACGACACGGTCACGGCACGGTACTGTCACCACACGGCACGAACCATACCGTAACTACTTCCCACTCAAACAAAAACGACTCTATTTTAAAATGTATTTAAGGCATAAAAAAGCCTTTCATTTTCATTTTAAACCAAGTTCTAATCCAAAGTACCTTTTGTACAATCCAACAATGAAATAAGTTACTGTAAGCAGGGCTTTCTTCATCTTCCATTGAGAGTATGGGATCATCATCTGAGAAGATTGCTCTGTATTGTGTAACAATATCAAATAAATGCACACGGCTGGCTTCAATGGTCTTGGTGATATGATAATAAGGATCGTCAGTTGGAATACCGCTTAAAACACTCTGCAACCATGCATCACGTGCTTGTAGAAACTTAATGCGTAGTTCTGGCTCTGAGAAGACCTCGAGTCGTCGCAGGTAGCCTATCACGCGTAGACATGCAGGTAGTTGTATTGATGAGCGTAGTTGTTGCAGGAGTTGCGTAAGCATTAGTTGTGTTGATGACTGGACTGTTTCTACGATGCTTTGCACAACTGGGATGTTGGACAGCTTTCTTTCTAAACGCTTCACATAGGAAGCAAGTTCCAGAGCTTCTTCGTAATATCCATTTCTGACACAAGTGTCCATCAACTGGAAATATAACGAATTTTCATTGTAAATAAAATAAAATAAATAAATAAATGTCATATTATATAACAACTATGATAAAATGCGTGCTCTGATTTGCTAAAGGATGTGTATGCCGCATGCTCTATGAGAGAACACACATGCATGCACATATGTTTTTCTTCTGCATGCGCAGATATTCAAACATTTTTTGTGAGTTAACAAAATTGAAAACTTGCCTAAAGTCATGAATTTGTATTTTATAAAAGAAATAGAAAACTTGTCCACTGTGTTATATATAATTTTCAAGTACTTGGGGACTGATCAGAACACTCGAGAAGTGCTGAGAAGCACTCCGTTACACATACATGTAGTGCTACTCCTAACACTTCTCTTGTGTCCTGGTCAGTCCCAGGTGCTCTAAAACTACACATAGCACAGTGGAAGCATTTAAACATATTTCTTCATTATTTTTAAACAAGGTGCATATATATACATACATGTATAGCACTTGTACAAACCTGAGGGATTTCAAGAATTTCAAGTAATTGGGTGTGTCTTGCTAACGTGAGAGAATTGAGCCTGCGACTAGAATTAAAGAAGTGTAATGAAGGTTGATAAACTACAATAAACAAATTACAAGGCTGCAAAAGTAAGTCAAAAGTCAAAAGTAAGCTGCTATGAACACTCCATCTGCTATTCCGTGTAAAAATATATACAGTTGAACCTCCAGTTGTAAGCACTCTCATAATCGACCACCTCTCCTAAGCGACCAGTTTTCCAAAATACCAAAAGTTCCGTTCCAAGTCAAATCACTATAGTTGGAACCTCTCGTAAGCGACCGCCTCTCGTAAACGACCACAAAGCTTGACATTTTGGGTGGTCGCTTATGGGAGGTTCAACTTTACTTGGATGTACAATGGTTTTGATGCCAGGATTGTGATGCCTAATGTACAGTAGATGTGTCTCATACTTTACAGAAAGAGTCTGCTTAGTGCTACTCAAAAAGCCCTAGTGACAACCCTGACAAGTGTCGATTGAAATTTGATGATCATAGCCAGGGGCGGAACCAGGATTTTTTTAGGAAGGGGTGCACCATCTTTTAGGAGGGGTTGCACCAATTATGATCAGGACGTACACAAACTCACGCACCAATAATGCAGTAGATATCAGCTCATCCAGGGGGGTGTGCACCCCCTGCACCCCCCCCCCCCCCTAGATCCACCCCTGATAGTACTACAGTTTGCTTGGTTGTCAGGGTGTGATAAGCAGGCTATTCTTGGTTTTCAATCAATCCCTTGAGAATCAAGAGATAAAGACATGCAGCCATGTTGGTTGAACAAACAATAGACACTAATGAGCAATCTTTTGTTGAAGTTCAACCAAGATGGCCACCGTGACGTGTAAACCAGCAATAGCTAGAAAACAGCTCAGCTAACCATAAACCAGGTGTTATGGTTTGGAATTGAACTGTGCCATGCAAGGACAACATATTAGTGACCTCTGATCAAAATCTAAATTCTCCTTGAGCCTCTTTGATTTCCAAAGGAGAATTTAACTTTTGATCACAAGTTTACACTGATTACCAATACCCCTACCATCCATGGTATACATGTGTACATAAATGACTGAAACTTATACATTGTATTGTTTGAAGAGAAAACTTGATGTTATCGTCAAAACGTACCTACTGTTTATTTCCTGTGCAGCATTCATAAATTGTTTGCAGGTCTCTGAGAATTCTGGGAGTTTTTCTAATAAAGATTCTACATGGTTTTCTACTGATATAAACTGAAAAGAAAGAGGATCAAGTAAATAATGATAGCATTATGATTCAACTATTATCACTGTTGTCTGCATCATCATCATCATCAACATTAGAGTTGTTTTCGTATGAGTGGGAAACCTACGGCATGGAGTCACGGTATGGAATGGAAGACATTCTATTCAACCAATCACAGCAAAATCATTGCTCAACCAATCAGAATGCTTGGACACGGCACTGTCATGGTACAGTACCGTCACCACACGGAACAAACCATACCGTAACTACTTCCCACTCATACGAAAATGACTGTCATCATTGCAGCCACAATTGTCATTGTCATCATCATCATCACCATGATTGTTGTTGTCATCATCATCATCAGATCACAAACCATCACCATCATTATTATCACCATGATTATTTGCTTGCTCAGATGTGTAAGGATATATCTACGCAAACATTTTGACCCATTTTTTCTGGTGACTCGTCTCTGGAGATGTTTTGGTGGTTGCCTCGATTGCAAGCATGTGATTTTCACTGCACACTTGCACTGTGACAAAATTGGATTGCTCGAGCAAGCAGATAATCGCCTGTGGAACTGTGACTTAATTGTCATCATCATCATAATTGCCATGATTACTTACATCTTGGAAGATTTCTCTTGAACATTCCGCTGTTTTGATAAAAGTTTTATAATTGTGAAATGCTAAATCTTGAGTTTGTTCAAGGACTTGGTCTCTTTCCTCAGCCAGACGATCTGGTTCACGTCCTAAAACACAGAAGTTTGGATGTTAAAAGTGCCCATTAAACAAAAAAAAACAGACCCTGTTTTCATTTGCTACTACGATAGTTCAGTATTTGCTTGTTACATGGCATTAATAAAAAGTGAATTGAGTTTCAGGAACATTTTTTATTTCGCTCTTGAAGTTGGGCATTTTGGGTTTCAAAGTGCGACTATTTCCGCACGGTCAAACTATGGGAGGTTTTATGGAATCTTTTTCTGACGTCAAAATCTGTCGCGAGTGGCCGTCAAACCATCATTTTACTTGCTCAAAACTTCAATTTTAGATCGGTGAAGTCTAAATATCTGTCAAATATACCAAATATAAGTTACTTATAAACAAACAAACAAATGTCATCTAGTTGCTTGAAGAAAAACTAACAGACTTTGAAAGTTAGGCTCGAACATTTTGTAGATCTTGACGGCCACTACGTCACACGTAAAACCTCCCATAGAAATGTGACGTCAAGAGTTGTGCACAACAAAGGCATGCAAACCTCTTGACGTCACCGAGCCATTGTCAAGGGCCCAGTCTCTTGTCGCACATTTTGGTTGAAAATTATAATTTTCGAACCGCGAAAAGAAAATGTTCGCACGCTCAAAGTCGATGTTTAACTACAGCAAATGTTCAGAGAAAGACCAAACAACAATAATGTACAATTAAACATGTACAAGGATCGACATTTTGGTTTCATAGGCACTTTAAAGTTTCGCTTTTAAGCTTTAAAATATTATTAAAGCGTTTTGCCAGGAATATGATCCCGATATAATTATGTACAGTTACATGTACACAATTCTATTGATTATCCTATAAAGTTTAAATATAAACACAAGAACTGAAGGAACATTTAATTAGATATAAGCTTTTATACGACGAAAGTTTTCTTACCAAGTCTTTCGACCCCCGATGAACATAGTTCTGCTAGATATGCCGCAAAATCTGGGTTTTCTCGCCAAGAATCTACGACAAAACAGACGACAGTCAAGATGGATTCATTTATTCAAGAATAACCAATAGAATTACAAACAAACTCACCGGGAAAGGATTGTGTGAATAAAGTTTGGATCAAATTTTCGTAGTCGTCGTCTGCCTCCGTGGCAGCCATTTTAGAAATGCAGCGCATGCACTTGTTTGGCAGCCGCTGTACGGTTTGCGCTTTTTTTTCGAAAAAGCCAAAGAAAGAAAAAGAAAGAAAGAAAGAAAGAAAGAAAGAAAGGAAAGGAAGGAAGGAAGGAAGGAAGGAAGGAAGGAAGGAAGGAAGGAAGGAAGGAAGGAAGGAAGGAAGGAAGGAAGGAAGGAAGGAAGGAAGGAAGGAAGGAAGGAAGGAAGGAAGGAAGGAAGGAAGGAAGGAAGGAAGGAAGGAAGGAAGGAAGGAAGGAAGGAAGGAAGGAAGGAAGGAAGAAAGGAAGAAAGGAGAGAAAGAAAGAAAGAACAATGCAAAACGTAGAAGTTCACGACCTAGACGAATAGCGTTTCCATTGGTTTGCGAATGTGTGACTTAGGAAGAAGTCACGAAATGTGAACTTGAGCGGGTAGTAGTCAGAGAGCCCAATAATCAATTTTAAAAAGCGTTTACTTTCATTTTTTTGATATCTTTGAATCTTGAATATCATTCACTTGCATGCATTTAGTTCGGCCATCTCGTTTGACCCACATGCATTTACCCTTTTTTTCGCGCAAACAGTTCCGTTCAAGAAAATTCCGTGAAATATTATAAGTCAGATCTTTTTACACAGCGCTCCGTATCTTGTGTACGCCATTTCACTCAGTAAAAGTACAGTAATGTACGTACATTCATATCAGTGAAACTTCACCGAATAGACTACCTCGATTAGATCTTGATATTATACCCGAGTGTCTAGATAGAGTTAGTGGTCTAAAGAGAATATCTAAAGGAATGGCTTAAGGGGCTTGTTGGGACCTAGTTTTATATAGCAACACGGCTGCGAGGGAGACTAGGATAGCGTGGGCGAAGCCGAAATCTTGCCCCTCTACGTAAGTCGATTCGATGTCTCAGCTGCTATGTCTCGAGAGAATCGTCCTATTTGTAATTTTCTTTTTCTTCATGTTCTCTTTTTTATAATTTTAATGTGAGAACTAACAACATGGATCTAGCGGGCAGCCATGAGTTCGTGCCTTGTCGGATTTTTTTTGCGCTATCAACAAGGGTGTTCGGAAAACTAAGACCCCCAAAACTAAGACCCTAAGACCCTAAGACCCTAAGACCCTAAGACCCTAAGAAATTATAAAATGTCCAAATCAGGCAAATCCAATGTTCTGTACTTTAATATTAATTGGGTGGATTGGGTGACGTTCAGCTCAGCTAGTTCAAAAAAGTTTGAGTGATAAATTGCCGGGATCGGATATGCCGAATAGGACTTAAAATATCCTGCCTTTTCGACCTTTCCATGAATAAAACCACCCCCAGAAAAACAGTTTCTTACTTTGAGGAGTAAAATTCACGTATCCAGTGGTTTTCCAGTGGCAGTTTTTCAAATCAATCAGTCAAGATAAGTCATGTCTTACCGCAGCGACAAAGCAGCCGCCATCTTTGACACAGGTAACCCATACACACAGGGATATACAAGAACTATTCTTCCAATTAGTTAATTTCATTCTTGAATGACATATTTACATATTAAATCCATCTTCTTGATGTTTTAAACCCGCGTATGGTTCTTTTGGTTGATAAGTCTAAAGGAGGAACGCTGTTTCCTTCCATTAGAACCGGCTCTATGGGTTTCCTGTGGTAGGGCATAATTGTGTTTGGGTTACCTGTGTTAAATATGGCGGCTACTGACTATCCGTAAAAACTTATCTTGCCAACTGATTTGAAAAACTACCACTGGAAAACCACTGGACACGTGAATTTTACTCCTCAAAGTAAGAAGCTGTTATTCTGGGGGTGGTTTTATTCATGGAAAGCCGAAAAGACAGGATATTTTAAGTCCTATTCGATATCATCGAGCCAACTATCACCGGCTCAGACGGCAGAGAAACTCATGGAATTTTGAAGCTAAACGTGGTGCGAACACAGCCTTTCCTCTGTTCTCTTCTTTTTTTTATTAAAGTACAGAACATTGGATTTGCCTGATTTGGACATTTTAAAATTTCTTAGGGTCTTAGGGTCTTAGGGTCTTAGGGTCTTAGTTTTGGGGGTCTTAGTTTTCCGAACACCCCTATCAACAAGCCTATATAGTGCTTTAATGTGACTCACAGTAGTTTTTTACTGACCACATTTCTACTTTTCATTCGGCGAATTGATAGACTTATCCTAGACCGATCAAAACGACTTTTGCACCAGTTATCGGGTAAAGATGGAAATTTAGAATTATATCAATTTCAGCTCAATCGAAGTTTCCTTGGTAACGATAAACAAAGATAAACAAAGATCGTTGAAATCAGTTTTTCTAAAATATCTCAAGATTTCGATGAGCTCTAGACAAGCGACTATGTGCATGATAAACTACATACTAAGGCAAAGTATCTGAGACAGAATTCAAACTTTTTGATCAGAGCAATTTTGAATAATTTGCATAAAGAATGTTTATGCAAATTATTCAAAATCGCTCTGATCAAAAAGTTTGAATTCTGTCTCAGATACTTTGCCTTAGTATGTAGTTTATCATGCATATAGTCGCTTGTCTAGAGCTCATCGAAATCTTGAGATATTTTAGTAAAACTGATTTCAACGATCTTTGTTTATCGTTGCCAAGGAAACCTCGATCGAGCTGAAATTGACATAATTCTAAATTTCCATATTTGCCCGATAACTGGTGCAAAAGTCGTTTTGATCGGTCTAGGATAAGTCTATCAATTCACCAAATGAAAAGTAGAAGTGTGGTCAGTTAAAAACTACTTTGAGCCACCTTAAAGCAATGATATATTTCGGCCCAATGTGTGGCATCTGAAATAGATGGGTTAATGTAATAAAAAGATCACAAAGAATGAACCATGTCGTCGACCAATCAGTGAGAACCAAGAGAATTTCTCATTTATCAGTCTAAGAAGTACATTTTTTATCGTTTTTCTTAATCTACTTTCGTTTTATTGCATGCTAGAGTGCAATTTAGAAAAGCATGAAATAGTACTAATTTTAAATAGTACTAAATAGTGCTATTTCTATTGTTTCCTATTGTTTCATTAGTGCTATTTAGTACTAATTAGTTATTTAGTTTTCAAGCTTTTCTAAATTGCACTCTATTAAAATACGAACATATGGAAATACTATCTTGTTCCTTCTCCGGTGTATGCGCGAGTGGTGATACGGTCGTTTTCGTATGAGTGGGAAGTATACGTAGTTATGGTACGGTTCGTGCCGTGACCAAGCATTCTGATTGGTTGATCAATGATTTTGCGCGCTGTGATTGGTTGAATAGATGTCTTCGATTCCATACCGTGACTCATACGAAAACAAGGACCGGTAGAAGTTAGAATCCTGTAACATTGTAACGTCACGGCTTAGTTGGGAGGGGGATCGTCAACAACAATAGAAATTTGAACAAAATCCACAGGCAGCCCAACCATTCCATTGGAAGCTACTAAATAATTCAATAAAATGATATTTGCGTCTTTTTTTGATGGGTTTCCTGTGGTAGAGCGCGCGCAATACGTATTATGTCGGGCTCCCTGTGCTGAGTAACTTCCCGTGTGCGTCCCGTAACAAGCGCCCGCAGAGAGTGCATTTATACAAATATAAGATGTATTTATACAGTAATAATAATAATTTATTAATTTGTATTTCGCATATTAGAGTGATTCCAATAAACCTGGGCATTACTAACTCCACCAACACTCACTCCTTTGCATCTAATAAACACAGACAGCTAATTAGTAGTGCCCAAGTTTATTGGAATCGCTCTAGAATTGATATTTATCCTACAGTATTGACTGTATTTGGTGGTTTTACCACTTTTCTACGTTCTACCACAGGGTGCCCAAGCATAAATTCAGAAGAAGAAAAAATTGGAAATAAAGTATTTTCCCCCCTATACACCTTTGTTTTCTGTAATCTTAACCCGGGTCCGAGTAAAAAACAATTTCGGAAAAAAAATCACCAGCAGAAAACAAAGATGTATAGGGGGAAAAAATACTTTATTTCCAATTTTATTTTTTTACGCGAACTATCCGTATAAATGCCACTTTTTGTCGTGTTCTTAAGACGCGACTTTATCTTATTTTGCTCGTGTCTTAGTTAAGAACACGACAAAAAGTGCCATTTATACGGATAGTTCGCGTCTTATTTACGACGCGTCCTATTTTCGCTCGTATAAATGGCCCTAATATCAATTTTCTTGTTTTGCTTTTTTGTCCCCCTCCAACGACCATGTGTTACAGGGCAATCGTCGAGGCATCACAAACTAAATATTATAAGTTCAGTGGCAAACCAAACGATAGAGGCTCAATCACATAGACCAGAAGGACTTTCGTTAGGGGTAGGGTTAGGGTCCTTTTGGTCTATGTGTTGGGGTAGGGTTAGGGTCCTTTTGGTCTATGTGTTGGGGTAGGGGTAGGGTCCTTTTGGTCTATGTGATCTAACCTCTGCCAAACCAAACACAGTAAAAATGGGCTAGCCTGCGTTACATCCGAACCCTCGTTTAGTCCGTCTAAACGAGGGTTTATTCGGATGTAACGTAGGCTAAAATGGGCCCGACGCAAGTACAAATACTTTTATTTTGCTTGTGATTATAAGTCAACGGCTTCACGAACATCGTTGGTGAATGAATGTACGAGTTGGTTGATTCTATATATTTAAGGCCTCAAGTACACTGCTTGGGCTGCCTGTGGTCTGAGTCAGTTTATTGATTCTATCTATTTTTAGATAAACGTTCGTGGATCCATAGCTGAACCTTGTCCATGCCAAACCCTACAAAACACTGTACAATGTACATACACACCAAGGCAAAAAAATACCACCTCGCATACACAAACCTATACATAATAAAAAAACATGATAGTATGACTAAAATGAACAGAACGACAGAAAAAGCCATCTGGCGTTTGACGGTCGACTCTCTCTTGTCAGTGGAGTCTTGAATAAGTTCTTCACCAGGACAGAATCCCTCCGCGTTACCTTTGTAAAACTTAGCAAGTCTCTCTTCCTTCTCTGCCCATCGCTTGCATAACCAATCCTCCAAAGCGGTATAATCTGTAGGCATTTCATTGATAGCGTAACGCTTGATATTAAAGTGCATTTCCTTGGGAAAGTTACCCATTACGATGTCTCTTTCGCTGTAGCAGTGGTCTTGGTCGAAAGCAATGGTAACGTCGTAAACTGCATCGATTCTTCTGGTTGCTTTGCGTAGTTTCTCTATGCAGTGAACAAAGCCACGTACTCGTGGATGGAGAACGTGTTTGTAGAGCGGCAAGTTGTTTTTTCGTGCATAGCTGTCACTTCTTGGTTGACTGTACTCGTCTAGGTTTGTGCCTTCGGGAAATATCATCAACTGAATGGGGTAGTTCATGTCTCGGAAGTAATCGAGGATAGTGTTCAAGTACTCCTCGTCTTGCTCCCAGTGTCTTTTCAAGAATAGATACATTGCACCTTGCATTCCCCAGCCTGATAAGAAGGTAAAATATGAATAAAGGAATATGACTACTGCTAGATTCTCTAGAATTGAATTCACAAAATACAGACAACTTTCACTAGACACACTCCTCTACAACGGACGACTCACTAAAGGCCCAGACACACGGTGCAACTTTTCTTGCAACGTTGCGCACAACAGTTGCAGAAGTAGGATCGAGTTCTACATTGTACATGTACTTCTCCAACTGTTGCATGCAACGTTGCATCGTGTAACACCCCAAAAAACCTTGTTGCGCGCAATGTTGCAAGAAACGTTGCCTGCTGCAATGCTTACTACAAAATTTATGTTCTTTTTCTAAGTTGGACACCTCGCTTACATTTACATGTACAGTAGCTGTACAGTAAGATTTTTGGTCTTTCCATCCTTATCTTTGTTGCAACCACCAGTGTCCCCACCCCTTACCCTCCCTGTGTACATCTGAATACCTGTTGATTGCTCAGAGACTTGTCCCTAGCAGGACATAGTCCTGGCACCGGATGCACAAAAGGTGAATAGCGCTATCCACCGGATAAGTCCTATCCAACGGATAACATTTATTGGATAACTGCATCAGTTTTATTCATTGTATAAGACTTATCTGGTGGATAGCGTTATTCACCTTTCGTGCAACCAGGACCAGAACTGGACCCACTTTTATTTATCGCTCTGTCTGATGAAACGAGCACAGAAAAAGAAACCTGAGTCGAGGACATAATCTACATAATCTTCGAAGGCCTCTTAATTGTGCATGCCATTTATGCTATAAAATATAATTGTGAAAAGTGGATCCAGCACTGGACTAAGCATGACAAGAAGAAATGGCAATCCTATATAGCAACATATACAGTCATATGTCTGGGGAGGGGGAGGGGGGATCATTGTACAACCAATCAGAATGCTTGGATACGGCACGGTCACAGCACAACACTGTCACCGCATGGCACGAACCGTACTGTACAACAATGTAACTACTTTCCACTCATACAAAAC
Source organism: Actinostola sp. cb2023 (assembly GCA_033675265.1). NCBI lineage: Eukaryota > Metazoa > Cnidaria > Anthozoa > Actiniaria > Actinostolidae > Actinostola > Actinostola sp. cb2023. Next base: position 235,253 of record JAUJYZ010000576.1, read on the forward strand.
CGACTCTATAACAATAGCCTGCGTAGCCCGGCGCTAGGGAGAAAAAGGTATTCGATTGTATGGCTCTGCCGAATGTGCCACGGACAAACAGTGGCCGGTAGGTAATTCACGAGGCTACGGTTTATAAAGCACACGTACAAGAATGTTCAGGGACTTCATGATCAAAGACAGTCATCCCGATATCACTAAGGCCTTCGGCTAGTACAAGTTACCTCTGTATGGAAGGTTTAAATATATTTATGTAATATGCTTCATTTTATTTTGAAGACGCTAGCTTCTCATATCTACTCTTAAATTCTAGCGGTCAAATATTAAAATCTATGTCTAGATTGTGCCCGTACTCTAGCTACCACAGTATTCGATTTCAACTGATAAAGCCATTTGAATTATTTGACAGCAAACGGAAGTTTGCCAGATTGGATAATTTTTGACAAGCACCATTGACATTTGACGAGAGGCGGATAACGCGTAAACAATAGGACCATTGCAGGCGCTCCCTCCCTCCTCTCCTCCCCAATCCCCCTCCTCCTCCTTTCCCCTCCTCCCCAGTCCCTTTTTCCCCATCCCCTCCCCCCTTCCCCTCCTTTTTTGTCCTTTTTCTCCCTAGCGCCGGGCTACGCAGGCTACTATAACAATAGCTTATATTATGTTACATGTTGCTATATAGTTTACAGGGGGAGTCTTGACTCTGTTGCACCCTTTTACTACAAACATTATTACCTTTTTTTGAACTTACCAATTCCAGGAATATATTTCAGAATATCTTTCATAACGACTCGTAGATAACACAGCTTGCCATAGCGAATAAGTACGCACCAGTAGAACATCCAGTCAAAGTAACATCGGTGGTTCATCACAATTAATGCTACATCATTGCGAATAGGTTTATCGCCCGATATAATGACTTTGACCCCATGTACAAGTTCTGTGTGGGGAAAGGATTTGTATAAGTAAGGTGAATAAGATGCCCTGTGATTGGCCAGTTAGCAGTCCATAACTCCATATATGGACCAAGGTGGATAAGGTGCCCTGTGATTGGCCAGTTAGCAGTCCATAACTCCATATATGGACCAAGGTGAATAAGGTGTCATAACTGCCATATATGGACCAGCAAAAGAAATAAGCTTGGATAGGATAAATTCAAATGGCGGCAATTTATAAGCATGCTCTGTAATAAGTAAATAAATTGATTGATTTATGGATTAATTTATTCAGCTAAATTGCTTGAGGTAGGACTTTTGTGACAATAATTATTTTTACAAAAAGTTTTCAAGACAATCTGAGCTGACATTTCCAATGGCCAAAGACTTTATAGTTGTATCGATCTGCTTGATCTACTTCAAATAACATTTGATTTACCAACAATAATCACTAAGCCTGAGACGAAAAATTATTGTATTAATTATACATATGTACAAATGTACATGTATAACTTGAAACATTTTATTTTTTACTTTAATCTGGTTTGTTCAAATGCGAACCTCATAATCACCACTTGACCAGTGATTATTGTCTCATAATCACTGGATGGTCGACCAATCAGAGTGAGCGAAACTTGGTATTATTTTAGCATCTGGGTGACTAACTCTATTGCGTGATGGGCTGACAAATTATTTATCTAATTAAATATTGATAGTTTTATATTTTTCTGCTGTTTGTTTTCATTTATTTTGATGAATGTTTAGTAAAAAAATGAAAAATAATTTTTGACTCACCACGTTTATATACAGTTCTGTACAGTGGTAGTGAAGTACAATATTATTGACATGTTGAGGTTGGCATATAACTGCATGCATGAGCATTGCTAAAATACATACAGTGATTGTATGAAATATTTATGCAAATTAACCTCGACTTAACTGTCACCATTGTCACCATTGTCAATGGTCACCAAACAGAACTGCAAACCATTTGTGTATTATACTAATAGAAAGGAGCAATAATATTTACCCTGAGTTTCAGAGATTATTATTTTCCCCTGTCCACTATGTTGAGTGCCGAAGGCACGATCGGGAAAAATAATAACCTCTGAAACACTTCGCTAGCATCCTCGCTTTGATGTAAAATGATTGACGGTTTAAACGTTTCATGCTGTGTACAGTATAAGCCAATCAGATCATACAAGCTACGAGTAGGGGGCGGATACAGCCTTAGTAGCCTTGATGTTTATATGAGCTCGTAGCTTGTCATCGCTATATGTTCACGTGATGGCTCAGGGGCGGACCCAGGTTTTTGTCAAACAGGGGGTTGTATTGCGGCCGTTGTGTTGTGTGAGCGGCAAAGCCGCGAACATCTAGGGGGGTTTGGGGGCATGCCCCCCCCCCAGAAAATTTTGAAATCTACAAGCTCTAAAATGAAATTTTTAGAGATCTGGAGTTGTTTTATTAACACAACAAAACTCAATTTTCAGTAAAATTTTGAGTTTATTGGACATCCAACAAAGATGCTTGGAAGAGTCTTCTTGGGTGAGCTTACAAGTATGAAGGCTTCACATACGTTTTTGACGCTAAAAACGGCAGGTTCTTTCTGTTATCAGTCAAACCGGCCTCGAAGTCGAACGGTCGTGTAAACAGTATGAATGAATGATATTATTCTTACGAGGGAGAGAGCTGAAAGTGCAAGAGAGACCTACGGACAGACATATCTATACAAGCGGTATTTAAAAAATATCCATAGGGGGGGGGGGGTTGCAACCCCCAGAACCCTCCCCCTGTATCCGCCCCTGTGGCTTGTAGCCAATCCAGTGAGCATTTGAGCTCGTAGCTTGTCATCGCTATACAATATGCTTGTAGCCAATCCAGTGCTTTGTTATTTTGATTATCCAATAGCAGATTTTGGAATGAATAAATTACTTCATGTACCCTGGTTGGAGCGGTTCGATCAGTCAGCTAGCGAAGTGTTTCAGAGGTTATTATTTTGGCACTCAACATAGTGGACAGGGGAAAATAATAATCTCTGAAACTCTGGGTAAATAATATTAAGCATTTATATGCATTGCTATCATTAAATTTCAAGTTTAACACCAAGCTCTATAGCTGCGTGCTGTAACAATATATTATTGAATCTCAAAAAACATTCAAACTTCAATGCTTGAATTTCTGAAAAACTAGCTGAATATGTACAAAAATAATAATAATCATAAATAAGTTATTGAGAACACATCATACATATACATATATATACCATATACCACAGCCTAGTAGAAAACAAGATGACACATACAGCTTAAAATGGTGTTTCATTTGCAATGTGAGTTAATAAGACATACTTCATTCGACAAGTGAATTGTATACTTACATGTATACGTTTTGGTTTTTTTAAATTATTACCAAAAAGGACTTACTCAGCTGGTAATCATGGCTCGGCTTGGTATGACTTTGAAATATGTATATTATTATTGAACTCATAAAGGTCTAAAAATTTCAATTTTTACACCTTTGAGACAAAAAATGTGTACGAAAGTATCTAGATACACACTGAGAACATCTGTCACTTATTTGCACAATGATTTATGAGCAAATATTTTTCTTATGGAAGATTTCGATCAATTGGATGATTATTTTATTTTATTACTTTTCATGTAACTAATATATCAGTCTTCTTTGCCTGCATGGCTTTCTTAACGATTGCCAGATGATATGGAATTCATAAGAAAGTAAATCTATTACAAGTCGAATTATGCATTATTTGTAAAGTAAAAAACTATCAATATTATTGTGTAAAATCATTTCCCTGCATGGAGAGGTACTTGGATAAGCTTACATGTTTATATTTTAAGACTAAACTTCACAAAGAAGAGATGTTTAGCTTATTAAATGATGTAGAAATGAAGATGTTTAGGTATTATCGATATTAAACTTTGTATGAATATTCATATAATTCAAAAAATGCCGGTTATGGTATTAAAGTCTGAAGTGAAAATAGTCAACGCATACAATCCATCCATCCTGTGTTCAATCGATAGATTATACTCCTGGTAAAGTTCGAGCCTCAATTTTATCGACAGTTCTTCGATTTCCTATATTACTATAGAATATTAAGCTTATGTACTGCAATGTGAGCCTTCTTTATTCAGTTTTTTTTCAACCCCACGCTGAGTCAATAATATAAATATTTATCGAAGGATGTTGTTTAGGTAAGGCATATTTATGAACTGTGGCTGGATGCCATAATCCTACAGGCTTCCTTAATAACTAATAAGTAAGCTGGCTGTTACAGTGTTTGCAAGAATCATATCAGAAACGTATAAACAACCAGCTTCGACCGTGAGTGACAAGAAATTTGAGCTGAATTTCACAGCCAAAATAACACTACTTACCGAGTAATCCCTTCCCATCGACATCCCGATAAAAGGCAAGCGTTCAGAAGACACAGACATGAAAGGAAATAGAAAATAATTCGTTAATTTGTGGTTGTCAGTGTCAGACGGTGAAATAAACTAGTGAAACTAGAATGAGCAATGAACATATGATGGAGATGGAAGTGTTGATCAGGACGTCTTACCGGAGCTACAATAAGCCAAAGTGCAACAGCTTTGTCGCTAAACCATCTGTACCATTTGGGTTTGATCAACATCAACGGTAATGAAGGTCCAAGGATGAAAATAAGGCCCAGGAAAGAACTCAAATACAGTATTAATAAGAACAGAAGCCCGCCAACTGGGTTTCTAAGCATTCTGAGCAGTGAACTCCCCAAATACAACAACTACAGAGTCGGCGTTCGACGATTAATGTACCAGATTCGTCACAGTTTCTGGTTGATTTAGGGCCTGCCAAGTTTTAAAGGTACTACTGAACACGAATTCGCAGAAACATGGCGACACTGGATGGGGTGATCACGTCGAAATAAAGGAATGACCTATTTTAAAAACAAGGTCAAATCCTTTCACTTCGTTACACGTTGGCGCTTTTCGTCAGAGTACGTCATTTTGACATGTGACAAGTGTGTCACACGATACTCGATCTTTTATCTGTTGCATTTTTATACAGCTATTATGATAATTTTTATACAGCTATTATGATATTATGATAATATTATTATTATTTATTATTATTTGTTAACCAATAGTCTTTCTCTTGAGTTGGTTAAACCGTGGAAAAAACAATGCATTTTTTTTTTGGCAGAATATTTTTAAATTGTTTTTAAAAATACATCATAGGTTCGTATTTGCTTTGGAGCGATCAGCCACTACATGAAACTAAGAGCACTTACGAACGATACTGACAGCAAGTAAAAACTCCTAATCAATCTATTAGCCACTTCAAGTTCAAGAGTGAAAAAAGCATTAATAAATGATCCACATTGTACTTTACAGGTGCCGGTTGAATTTGAACGGGTCGGTCCCGCGGGTTCGGGTATAGAAACTGCGTTTCCTATATTCCGGTTATGAGTACTTTTTTATTAAAGTAAACTCTAATTCTGATCTGACGACATAAGATTTCCAAGCTATATCTTCTGTGGCTATTGTAAAAAGAAAATGTTTATGTGCGTGCATCTTTTTATGGGCTTCCTGTGGTAGAGTGCGGCGGAGAGGGACTAGAACGAGCAGGAATATCCAAGATGGCGACTCCAGTGATGAGTCGATTTTCTTGTTCAACTGCTATAAAAGCTGTGACTTCAGGCTTAAATCTCACTACTATACGATTAGGAACTCACAGAAGGTACCCAACTAAAAAGGTAGTGAATCCATTTGTGCAAAGAAGGACAGATCTGATCAAAAGAATTATTTTAGCTCTTGTTCAAAATGAGCGAATACAAACCACATATCAGAAGGCGCATCAAGTCAAGAGATATGGAGACCTTGTAAGTATTAGCTTAATATGGCTTACTGGATGGTTAACTTGTTGGCTAGCTGGCAGACTGTAGCTTGTTCAGTTGATGGCTAACTGACCCCCTCCCCTTGCCTGCCTTCATGCACAAAAGAGAGCCTGAAGGCAGACTACCCCTACCCCCAAACATGGGGGGCGAGGGGGGGGGGGGAGGGGGGGGGGGGAAGGGGGGCGAGGTGGCTATACAGACGGTCACAGTCACACTGGTATTAGAGCAGATTTCGTATTACTGGGAAAAACTCATGGCATGGATGTGCAGTGCCGTGACCGTGATGATTTAGGATTTCAAATGAATCTGTGCCAATGACTGTGCCATGCCGTGTGCCGTGCTTTTCCACAGTCATACGAAATCTGCTCTACTAGCTGACTAGGCCATGGGATGACCATCCTCGGGAACCCAGGGGTATATTCTGTCGCTCGTTACTCGCTCCCAGAGAAATACCCCTGGGAACGAAGTCTGTTGGAGCTTGTTCCGGAAGTCAAAATTACTCTCGTTTCTGATTGGTCGACCTTATATGGTCGACCAATCAGTATCAAGTATTTCTGGTTTGAATAGGACAGCCGCCATTTTGAATTTTGACTTCCGGAACAAGTTCCAACAGACTTCGTTCCCAGGGGTATTTCTCTGGGAACGAGTAACGAGCGACAGAATATACTCCTGGGTTCCCGAGGATGTGGGATGACTAGTTTGCTTAATTAATCCACACATGTCAGCTAGATGGCTGACTGACTGATTCATGGGCTGGCTGGTTAGCATGTTGGGTGGAAGGGAGACAAAGCCCTCCCCCCACTTTTAGCCAAAAAGTTTGTCACAATAAGCTGTTGTCTGATATATACTAGTCTAACTAGTATCCCCCCCACTTTCAAGGGTGCTCCATGGTCCCTGCTCCTACTGCCAAAAATCTTGTTACCACTCCTAGAAGCCTGTGTTATAGCTGATCTAATCTCTTCCCTCAGCTCATTACACTTTCACAAAGAAGGTCCCCACCACCAGACCTGGATATGATTCAACATGGTTTTGTACTCACTGAAGCAGAGGCCATGGAAAACATGATCACAAAGAGAATAGTTAATCGACGCAGTAAGAAAGTTCTTATTCAGCCTAAAGAGCTGTCAGAGGAGGAGTTTGTGGCCAGGTGTAGAGAGGAAGCATCTAATATACTCATGGGGGTAAGTACTGACATGTTTAATAGTAACATAATATTATGATAAGGATGAATGGTGTTGAAACGATACTGAAACGAAGGAACTTGGGAAAAAAATCTGAGTTCCAGATGGGAATCGAACCCACAACCTTCCGCATTCTAGTCGGGATGTTCTACCATTAAGCTACTGGGATTTATCATTATATCATACGATACACCATATCATTATCATAACGCAATATTAGTTTAACTGCTAGTCCCTATTTTTCAAACTAATATTATGGCTTATTTGTTACAGAATCAAGAAGCCCTGGATAAACTTTATGGTCCTTTAAAAGAAAGATATAAAGACAGATACGGTGGATTTGTACAGATAACGGCAATCCCTTACCCACCTAAATCTGCTTACCCTAGAATGGCGTATGTGGAACTTGTGGACAATGAACTTGAACCACTACCAAATCTTCCCATGATAAAAGAAGGAAAAATTGTCGTGTATGGAGACTCTACTGATTCTGATGTCGATGAAGTAGCAGTAGTTCAAAGTTAGACAAATGAGGAAGAAACTTTTTTGGATGGTTTTGCTTGATGATAGTTGTGAACCGAACACAGCATGGTTACCACACGTGATGGTTACCACACGGCATGTGTTTTGGATCAGAACATATGTACATATTGTTTCATGCTTTTTATTGTACTTGCAACAGTCTAAACATATTTCAAGGTCAATAAATTTATTGGAATAAAGTACTGCTGCAAATCAACATGCTGTTTTGTGCTCAAAAGTGTGACTGTCACCTTTAATGTATTCACATACTTCTGTGTCGACAATACGAACAATCGAGTGCCTTCACATGTCAAAGCTGATTTGAAAATGGTGGCAAAAGAAGTGTGTGACTGTATTAAAGGTGGTGACACTCTTCAGCAGTGCAGCCTGCAAGAGTTAGTTGTATCAGGACTAGCCTGCTAGGCATGATGGGATATACTGGGGTGTAGAGAAGTGGTGATGGAGACTAAAGGGGTAATATTCCCGTTTTTTCTCTTCTACTTTTTCCCTTGCAATTCCTCTGCAGTCATCATTTCAGGGCCGTGGTTTTCCTGTGAAGAGTGCCACAGGAAGCCCATGGAGTGAAAATGAAGACAGATGCAAATCATATCTACTTATTTTCCATTACTAAAGTCTATGATAAATTAATTAAATTATGACCCACTATTTGTGGTTAATAGGTCTCCCTAAATATGAAGATATAAATACATTTAAAATAATTTAGCTGAGGTAAAATCTAGAGCAGCAATATTGTGATATACAAAGCTGTTGTCATTGAATTGTAAGCTAAAGGTATGGACTCATGGTGTGCAACATTGCATGCAATATTGCTCGCAATACGATTGCAGTGTCATGGCCAATATTGCGCACAACATAGCAATAGAATTCATATACAAATTTTATAAATGACACTCAATTTGAATGTTGTCGATCAAAATGCTGGCATGCATGTATCTATTTCTTAACCTGGGAAGAAACTGATACTATTCTTGGTTTGCAATCAATCCCTTGAGAATCAAAAGATGAAGACATGGCGGCCATGTTGGTTGAACAAGCAATAGACGCTAATGAGCAATCTTTTGTTGAAGTTCAACCAAGATGGCCGCCGTGACGTGTATTGCAAACGAGCATGCAATGCGGTTTACTGCCGAATAGCATTCGTATACAAATATTATAAATGGAACTCAATTTGAGTGTCGTCGATCAGAATGCGTGTATCAATCTCTTCACCTGGTCAGAAATCATTAGGAGCTAACGAGAGCATGCAGAAATCCTCTCAGTTGCGAATGGTATTCGTATATGCTAACATAATAAATGGCACTCAATTTGAGTGTAGTCAATAGCATGCTGGCATGCATGCATGCGTAAGCACTGCCCTCCAACCTATCCTTCCCTAACACAGTTAATATTATTATCATTTTCTTTTCCAAAACAAAGTAACGCATGGAAGATCGTTTGAATACTGTAGCAATAAAGAGCCGATCTGTGCGTTTCTTTGTGTTGAAGATCTCTTCTAAAAAAGGAACGCACAGAACATTGTTTTCATATTGCAGCAACACAGAGGTATCTGTGCGTTTCTTTTTTCTTTATCCATGCACAGAGTATGATAATTTACAGAATTTGCCGCTTCTAACTGATTGAAGTCTTCTCTTAGTAATTTTGTTTACTTGGATTCGTAAGCGTCATTTAAAAGACTCCGTTCTTTCACCTTCCCTTTTGGAGAAGAATAGTTCTTTAAATACAACAAACGGATAAATCTCGTTCTTCACTAGCAACGAAAGCACAAGAGGCATTGCTTCATGTGAAAACGTGCAAGACGCAACTTTTTCATTTATTGTACTTGGACTTTGAGTCGTTTTCGTATGAGTGGGAAGTAGTTACGGTACGGGTTCGTGCCGTGTGGTGACCGTGTCGTGTCCAAGCATTCTGATTGGTTGAGCAATGATTTTGCGCGCTGTGATTGGTTGAATAGATCTCTTCGATTCCGTACCGTGACCGTAACTCCATACCCTAGGTTTCCCATTCATACGAAAACGACTCTATGTATGCGTCGATCCCGTTTTCACACGACTCGATTTTTTATGCTCGTTCTTGCATCGCTAGTGATTCAAAATCAAGCTTTAAAAATTAAAATTAAATAAAAATTCGGCAAAATAAAATTTTGCATATAAAATAAGGTATCGTTATTTGAGGGTCATGCATCATAAGGATGACTCAAAGTGATCGTGATTGCTGATATAATGCAGGTTTAATGGCACTGGATTGTCCAATCCAACTTCAACATGATGTGTTGATTCGCTGTCTGACTTGACACGGCCTGTAGGGATAACATTGATAAGATTAAACCTAGCTTAGACAAACAGCTTCACTGATTTGTATTCGTCAGCCTCTTGATATCCGGGAACTACTTCGAGAAAAGAGAGCAAAGTTTTACGAGCGTAAAACACAGGGAGCCCAATATAATAAGGATTCCGCGCGCTCATCCAAAGGAAACCCATCAAAAAAAGACGCGCGAATATAAATGTCCTTTTACAGTAGTTACTATAATTAGCCTCTCAAAGGAGATCAAGTATGTCGTTGCTGGGACGTACATAACCCAAATTTCATGGGAGGGGGGGGGGGGGGGGGGGGGGGGGGAGTGCATATAAAGATATCAGTGTTATGTTATAGCGGTTAACATTAGCAAGGCAATGAAGTGAAACCACAAATCATGCTGGTTATATTGAGTACTTTTATTCATACAATGCACTACAGATTACACATTAACCATTGCGGTATATTACAACAAACCTGCTTAACTGGTTAGGCTTGACAACTATATACCTGTTTAACTGGTTAGGCCTGACAACAAAACCTGTTTTACTGATTAGGCTTGACAACTATATACCTGTTTAACTGGTTAGACCTGACAATAAACCTGTTTTACTGGTTAGGCCTGTTATAAGACATAAGGTTCTGTTAGTACAAATGAGTTCCTAGAATACAAACACTAAAACCATGAAACAGTGCTAACTTTAATTAGCGTGACTAAATAGTGCAATGTCTTTTGTTTTCTATTGTTTCATTAGTGCTATTGAGTACTAAATAGTTTGTACTGTTTCCGGCACGGTATTAGTGTTTGCATTCTAATAATTTATTGAATATGATTAGTGTCCAATAAGTCAATACATTATTAGGTTAATAAGTATTCATAATTTATATTTCAATAAAAATATAACGTAATTAAAGTCATAAGAGAATATCTTTATAAATAATACTGAATTATTATTATTTCAGAAAACTCTTGCCTTCCCATTATTACCCATAATCCTTTAGGATTCCTCACATGAAAGCGAGGTCAGTCATTGTTTTGATTAAACCAAGGGGTCTCTTGATTTATTATTTTCCAATAATATCACCAATGGTTAATATTTTGCTCGCATGGGATCCTAAATAATTCTGGAAAACTACAGGAATGTCGATCATCGATCGGCAAAGTCCAGTGACGTGTAGCTGCACAAATTGTCCTGGCTACATTTGACTTTTATGCAGCTACAGTACACGAAGACCTGACCCATCGATCACTCTCTACTGATGGCCAAAATGGCGGCCATACATTGGATGACGTCATCAAGAATTGTCATCCAATATGGCCGCCGTCTTCTTATTACAAAAACACGTGAGTCTTTAGAATCAATGGCAGAGAACAAGACAAGCTTTCTAAGGTGCAAGTAGGACTACCACTGCAAGAGGTTTTTCAACTCAGTCACTACGCCTGAATTGGCTCATTACCAGGCCATTTACGTTCACTTGACAAATGGTCAAGTTGAGAGTGCTCTGGCTAAGCGTACGATTTATGCAGTGAAACCCCTATTAAACGGCCACCCTCGGGGAAATGGGAAATGGCCGCTTAATAGGGGTTGGTCGCTTAATAGAGGGGTTTTTTTTTACAGTAAACGATAGATTCGTGACTTTGCCGGCCGCTTAATCGGGGTTCGACTGTACTTAGTAATTAATAGTCGTACTCGATCATCCTACCACAATCACCCTGCCCCTCTCCCTCCCCCTCACCTGTCTGGATGTGTAGACCATTGCGTAATTCCGTCCGCCATGTTGTGAGAGAACGGCTTCTGATATTCCTTGTTGGTCTCAGTAACACGATGTACACTTTGGGTCCAAAAACGCACAGCAGAAGAGTGGTAGCATTTAGAGTAATGTTAACACTCAGCGTGATGGCTTTATAGTCTTTGTCGTTGAACCCATACTGCACCGGGAGAAAAGCCAGCCAAATCACACACGTCGTGTACATGGCAAAACCGATGTAACGCGCCTCGTTGAAATTGGCGGGAGTTTTGCGCGTCTTGATCGCGTACCACGTGCACAAAATGATCAACACAATGTTATACGACATGGCAACGATGAGGTCATAATTTTGAATATTACAAGTCAATAACACGTCGGTTTTCGTCGGGTGCATTCGGGTCGGCTTCGGAGGCCATTTTCCAATTCCGATTCCCGCAAGAATGACTTCGATTCCGACAAACGCGGCAAGAATTAAAAGTTGTGAGACTGGATTAATGAAATCCGGAGGTTTAGTAGAGCGTTCGCTTTTGGCAAAGATCCTTGCAATACGATTTGTCTTGATAAGCAGGGCGGAGTAACAGATACAGATGCAAAAACCAACGCCAAATCTTTGTACAAAACAGACTACGATCGAAGGGTGTAGCACTAGAGATATGGCCACGGCATAGCACAGTAGAAGACCAAATAATAGCGTCAAGGTGAGTTCTCGACCCGATGCTTTCACGAGTGGAGTGTCGCTGAACTTGATGAACACCGTTATTATGAGACACGTGGAGACTATGCCAATACAGGCAAAACACGTGACCAAGATGGCCCTGCTTTGATCCAGGTAACGGAGATCCAGTAACCGGCATGCTGTGCGGTTGTAGTTCGGCGGCCCAGCTTTGATCACAGGTAAAAAAGAAAAAAGCCATGCATTAACTAGGTGACCGATCATGTCTATTTTACCGGCATAGCTGTGCGCGTTGTAGTTCGGCTAAGCTCACACTCAAGGGACAGGTCACTCACCCATTCTTTTATTTCGGGTTTTCTTTATCACTGCCTTGCAAAATTTGCGTTTATAAAAAAAGCATTCATGCATTAACGTCTAGGTTTACTTTAGAGCCGCATGGCTAGGTCTTTGCACCTGTTGAACAACCTATAAGTCAATATAGAATAAATACTCATATCTGCTGCTGCACAGTCAATATGTTCAAATAATTTTCCCACCCACCCTCCTTTCTGGGGCCAATCATTGATATTGTAATATTGTAAATGGAGTTTGTTATCGCTTAATATACTGTTACCCATTTGTGCGGGTTAATCTGTCTGGGACTCGCACAGCTGGAGCATGCCAAAATTGGTACGTATCGCGCGCGCGCTACCCTCGATACGCGGACTGGGGAAACCCATGAGGCAAAAAAGACGTTTTGCACTGCGTCATACAGACTTATCAGTTTTTGATTATACGCCACAAATACGTGTAGTAGTCTCGCTGCAGAAGCATTAAATTCGCATTGGTCTTGGGTTCTCCTTTCTGGGCCTGTGCTCTGATATTTGTATCTTCTCGCACAGGGATTTCACGATACAAATATCTTTTGATTTATTATAAATAAGTAGCCTCAGAAGCATTGGTTGGGCTTCCTGTGCTCTGATATGTATCTCGATTTCACGAAAACTTCCATCTTTTAAAAAATCACTTGGTTAACGTGTCAATGTATTTAGCAGTACTACTAATTGGGGACACGACTCAGTCTCACACACACTTCTTATATATTTTATCGGTTGGATCTTATATTTATGGTGGTACCTTACCTTTAACAAACTCATTCTCTTCACAAACTTCACACGTCCAACAACACGACTTGTCAGTCTTCAACTGCCTGTAATATCCAGTCCCACACGGGACACCACACTGGGATTCTACAAGACTAGAACTGTACCACTTGGGATAGATGTGAAGGTATTGGTCATCCCATGACGCTACCTTGACGTAACTACCACTGAGAAACCTGAAGATATCATAGCGTCCAGGCGAGTCGCCGTGGTCATCGAAGTGTATCCTTCCGCTGACACCATCGAAAGAAACATTCCGCAAAAACTGCAATAACTTAGATCCAAGTAGAGCCGTGTTCATTGCTGGACAGACCCCTGCCATTTCTGGGCACAATTGAGTGTACATTTGATGCAGAGCATTGGCGAATGCATATACGGCGTCCAAGACGAAGGGGACTTTATCGTCTATATTGAGGTCACGTGGTAGAGACGTATTTCGAGGGCACGTGCTGGAGTTGCTATGGAAACTGCAGTTAAACTGCTTCTCCCAGAATTCATTGAACCAAGGATTAACGCTCGAATGTTCAATGGGATTAAGATTTATAAAGTAGTCTCTAAAGCCTTTGCTTTCTACAGACTTTAAACTGATTGTTATGGCTCCTTCCGCTTCCTCTTCGTGGCCTTCGACGGGGCTGCGCCGAGTCCCCCAAAAATCGCTCGCGATCCATGAAAACTTCCCAGCAGCCTTTGCACGCGCGGTTGCTTCAAGAAGTTGTTTGACGTCATTGTCGTTACAGAAAAGCACAACTCCACGAGTATTCGTTTCCTGTAAAAACTCTTTCACGATGCGGTCAAATTGCGCTGGTTCCGGGCTTTCAGTGACTCGAGCTGACGAGACCACACAAATATTCCTGTCTTTCGCTAGGGTCAAGAAACTCTCCATGCCTCTTTCCGCATAGTTACCATAGGAACGGACCGTGAAGACTGAGCTCCAATTTAAGGCGGAAATGACGTCAACCATAGCGCGCGCCTGATGAGTGTCTGAAGGAACTGTCCTGACAAAGTAGTCGTATTTATGCTTGTTGCTCAAGTCGGGGCTCGTGGACGCGTAGCTGACTTGCGGTAGTTTAAAAAGTCTGAGAAGATTTGCAACTTGAATGGAAATTGTACTGGACGCCGCGCCGATGACTCCTACGATAGTTTGTGACTTGTTTGACGGCGGCGCGCTCCCAGAATGCAGACATTTTGAGGGATTGCGACTCACTAGGGCATCCGTGACGAATTCCAAGGATTCTTCCAACGCGATCGTATCTTGACCGCACGTATCGCGAGCTCTCGCTCCAAGCGTAACATTCGGCAGTAAACTTCCGTTCTTGTTGACCTCTGCAATGGCATAAAGCATGGCTTCTAGCCGATGGATGCCCCGTTCGCTATCGATGTCGCCACATGATTGGCCGAAAATGTTATTCCTCCTGTGATGGACAGGAAATAGCCCGCCAAGAGTGATGTCCGCGGCCTTGTTTGGCGGGAAAATGGCTTCTTTGCCGCGTGTGCTCGGCACGGCGGGATTCAGAGGCACAAATCTCAAAAGACTTTCAGTTGTCACTTCTAGTGTAAAGAAACTCAAAAACGAAATCAAAGAGAGCACTAAGTAATCTTGGAATTTCGGACGATAAAATGTCCAAACTGTCGCAGAGCGTTTAGTTTTGAGCGACGAAAACGGCATTTCTTGTCGTCGATGTTCGTAACGTGGAACTTCCGCCAAAAATGACGACGTCAAAGGAAGAAAGACATTCAACAATGAAGCAGTTGCCAAACAAATAATCGCCAGTCGTAGATTCGATAATAATAATCCTGTACAGAATACAAAAGCAAACAAACCTATATTTAAATGTAAATTATTGAGCAAAATTTAAAATTACATTTTGTGCATGATTTCATTCATTTCAGCATTTCCGCGTCCGCTTTATGTTCGTTAAAGTTTATAGAAATAAATGTGCTGAGACGGGACACGTTTTGTTTTTCAAGAGGGGCAGAATTAACGTAGGACAGCAGAATAAATACAACACCTACGACTTTGTTTAATTTTCCGTATTCAAATGTGATGTCATCCAATTTTCCTTTCAGTACGACTTCCGGCTTTTTCCCCATCAAATTTGTTTTCGAATATTTCATTCAATAAGAGCACATCACTCATAATCGTCATTTGTATTGCCTCAAAGAGAACCGACAGAATGGGATTCAGGCTCTGCATTTTATCATAGATGTGTATAGTATTCGTTAAACAAATCAGACGCATATTATAAAACTAGGAGGGCCGGCGAAGAGTTAAGAGAGCATTGGATATATTGAATCAGTTCACTGAGTATCTGGAATGTTTAGCACAAAAAAAAATATTATGAAAAATTAAATATATAATAATAGTAAAAATTGTTATGAGATGTTGAATCATTTTCTATCTATCCATTTACAACTTACTTGATCTATTTATACCAGTATATTATAGTACTATTACAGTATATTTAGTACTCTTGTTTTTATAAACATGTAGCTGTTTGGCCGGGGCTTCTATCATATCGGATTTAGTAGTTTCGAATAGTGTTAAAAAATTGTAAACAAACTTGTAGAAATAGAAGAATCGAGATTCGAGAATATATACACACAATACTGTCAACAAGACAGCCCAACGATCAGATACAAACACATAAATATAGTAAACAGGATATCACTCACCGTTCACTTAGTACAATCCTTGTCTAAAGTAGCTGGTTAAAACATTAGGGCGCTAGCTAGTAGTGAATAGAGCGATATCTCTGCTTGTTTACTTGTTCGGTGCCATGCACCATCGAGAACAGTCATGCATGCCGTCTTGGTCACTTGAATATTTGTGTGAAAGGACTTGTGAGAACAGCATTATTCCTTCAAGAAATGATACCGTCTGAACCTTGATGAGGAGAACTGGAGATCTAAATTACTCTAGATCACAACAGACTGAACGATGTTCAGTTTCGTCCAAGTGGCCCATATCCCCGCACCGGTCCAATGTCCATGCCGAATGTTTTCGGGACATTTCCGGCGATAAACCGGGCCGGTGTCGGATGTCCTCGATGAAGGATCGGAACGCAGTCAGTCCGTGTGTTCACACTAGGATGTTTCCAAGTCACTCACGGTTAACAGACGTTCACACTGACATATGAGAGACCCGTTGGCGTTGGTTACGGTCAATTAGAGGGCAATTTTGGAGTTGTTTACCTGCGATTTCCAAGTCAACTGTTAGAAGGGTTAGAAACAGCAGGGTAAACATTCGGACCAATCAGCGCTCAAAGATATCGGATAATTGATAGTTCATGCTCGGTCTACAGTTCTTTAAAAAAACCTCCACGCTAGTCAGAATATCTCACTGCTATGGATCCCAACTGGAACCCGAACTTTCAAATGGTATAGCCCTTCCCAATCTCGTATCATTTCGGCTAAGCCAGGTCCAACAACCCGGCAAATGAAGTCGAAAGTACATGTAGCTTTTGAAACACGAATGTTTTGCTTCGAAATATCGTCGTAATAATTATTTAACATCTCGTTGAACCAAAACTATGGTCTTGGAATAACCCAAGATTGTCAACCAACTGCAACGTCAACCAATGCCTTGGTACTTGACATGTTTTGGCATCATATTTCACTTGCGTGTCTAATGTGAACGCTTGCTAATTGCGAGTCCCTTGCTATTGGTGCCAGTTCTAACTGACTTGAACCGCTAGTGAACACGATCAGTCACGCAAGCGTAGTGAGTGGAAGAGCGGGAATGCAAAGGAAAAGGTATATTAATAAGAATATGGATAGAAGTGTTCAGAATTCATTATGTCAAAAATTAGCAGGGGGAGGGGGGAGGGAGTGGAAAATAGGGGAGGGTTTGAGCCCCTGAAAAGGGAGGGTCATGAACAAATAGGCAGTGAAAAAGGGAGTATTTTGGTATTTTAGGCCAAACCCAGGCGAGGGTCACAACATTTTCGACGCTCAATTTAAAATCTCCAACCCCCTCCTCCTGTTAATTTCTGACAAGTCCCTAATGGTTAATTATTATTTTTAAATAGGGCCACTTTATAATACACATAGACACGTCCCTCTGTTGGACCATGGGACCGCAATGGGACCAATTATGCTCACGGCGTTGACTGTCAGTTTTCCAAAATTATATATAGCTAATTGCATAATCGTTGTTGGGTTGAAAATCATAAATCATAGAAGCTAAGACCGCAAGGATGGATGGGAAATCAGTTCACGACCCGCATTACATACAGATATATTCAATGTTCTCGTAGTTTTGAAGGTATATGAGCTATTTAACCAAGATCCTACAAGTCTGAATAAAATGGTCGATCATTTGATTTGACGGTGTTATTTGAGAGTTTTAATTTCCCAGAATTCCTTTTGGTCGTAACTTTCTTCATGATTTTCAACCCGACAACGATTATGCAATTAGCTGTATATACCGTACATGTGCATCATCAAAAAGTCCAAAAAGAAAACGTATCTGTATAGACATCTCTGTATAGACATCTTCAGTCTACATTCAATCGATCGGTTCAGGAGACTGCACACTAGCTAAGTAACCCACTAATTATGCACGCCCTCCAACTGACTAAACGACTAAAAGTCAATCTACATATATTAGGCATAAATGTCTCTCGAGGGGACGTCTCACGCTCGACTGGCTTGAGCAGCAAGGGTTTGGTTTAGCTCTCTCGGATTCTGGTGTGGTGTGGATTTGGTGACTTTGCTATTCACTATGGCCAGATCAATTCTGTTGTCGCTTTTGGGACTTCATATGTTGGCCAGCATTGCTTTAGCAGGTAAGATCGATAATTTTGACCGGAGTCTGCGTTCGACCTGGCCCGGCTCAACCAACACGCTGTCAAAAAATATTCGATTTTGAAAAATTCGCAGTCAATATTCAACACGAAAATCCTGCCATTTTTGAGCCGAGTTGAATTCCGATGCATGAGTCTACTGCTCTGCTTGTAGGGTTTTCTCGAGCACTGTAATGTTCCCCCGCATATTGAGCCTGATGGCCGGCTTTAAATCAATGATGAAGTTTGTACAAAGAGAAACATAATAATACTCATTGTTAAGCCCTGAAATAATCTGTGTTTCTGTGAAAATTAGTACCTCACGGTAGCTTGTTAGGACACTTTCTAAGTGAAGTATAGCGCGCGCTAGGAAGCTCTCAATTAATGGTGTGAAGAATCTGTCTAGTTGTTTTGTCTTTCAATCGAAGAGTCTGTTGACCCGTTTTCGATGTCTCCACGCATTGTCACCCTTTTGAGAACCTAAAACGCTTTCCACAGCTCTAAAGCTAACAATTTATCAGTCAAATTATCGCTTTTAGTCCGTTTTGGAGAGACAAATTACTAATACATTTCTGGTGTCTGTTGTGACCGGTCACGCCATCCTGATCACTATTTTATAATATGCTTCGCTGCCTCCAGCTTTCAGAGGGATTCTTAAGGTATAAGTTACCACGAGAAGAGATCTAACATCGTAGAAAGTAAAGCTTAAAACGTAGAGGCATTACCGGGGTATTACGACTTAGAAATTCAATCGTAAAGTAAAAGTTCTGTTTATTCAACATGATGTAGTTCAAGGGCCGTTCAGGTGTGGTTCCGCGAGGTGTTACAAATTATTATATTCCTAAATAATTATTCACGCGTTGTTCTCCGAAAGAATCGATGAGCTACTTCATCGCGCAGATGACTGCTCTCTAGCTTTCTCTGCCATGTAACGACTGACAATAACATTTTAGACTCATGATAAAAAGTAAATAAATAAAGAGGTGCTTGACAATGCACCGTGACAAGTTCGCGACGTACTCCCTCGAACTGCGCGGGAAGGCCGATACAATAATTTAAGGCGTTCTCTAGTTGGACAAAAGACCTATAGAATGAATTGTTAATCGAAGGTTCTATATATACTAAGAGTCCATTATGGGCATAACTGTCCATGAAAAGAGTTTAGCTATTAACCAGTAATTGCTAGGGCCAGGAATCATGAATAAGACTGATTATCAAGGGCTCCTTTGAAAACTGGCAGGGATTTTGTATGCGAGTGATATTCTGTTGCTTTCAACGTACCTGCTTCGGTTATTCTACATTCAATGAAAGGAGAATTCTTTCATAGTTGTAAACGAAATGTACAACTCGAGTATGGACTCTGTCTTTTTTTAAATAGTGAGCTAGTCTGCGTAAGGCTTGGCGCTTTTAAAACCCATAAAAATCGCCAAGCTAGTGAGCTAGTCAGTACGTACCACATTCATACTGGTAAAATTGCGCGGTACTCAGTCTAGCGATTTCCAACCAATTATTTTCGCATTTCCGCCAATTAACACAGTGAACATATTGGCTCATTGGTTTCCCATTGGATTACCCCATCAATCAAATGGATCTACTCCAAAATATTTGGTATTAATTTGATGAAACAATTCATTAAAATTTTCAATGTTTACCATGGAAAAGTGGGTAGCTGAGTACAACGGTAAAAGAGCACAAAGCTGACAATTGTTCGCGAGAGTAATATCTTAAATACACAATCAATTTTAATTTGGTGATTCCTGAACATAGGTCACCAGGTCCCAGGAAAATGGCAAACGTTATAGTGGGCAGACAGACAGGGTCTATAGCAAGACTGTCAAAACTAGACTGTGGATGGGAACGGGATTGAGTTCGCGTCTTGGAAACATTGGATAGAGTACACATTTCCTTCACATTTCCAGTTTTTATCCCGTAATGCGGACACTCCGAGCCGAAAATGTCTGGAGTACTCCTTCCCCCTGGGGAGTATTTCCGTATGCGCTGAGAATATGTCACGTGCGTGGATTTTATCGGGTATTTGGTCTGTTATGACAGGCAATAAAGATGGTGTAAATAACAGACTCTGCCACCCGGTGAACCTTAATCATTTTATGTTACTAGTCTGGCATAAACGCCAGCCAGGACGCCAGCAGGCTGTCCAATTTAGTCAAATTGTCTTCAATATCTCTTTGGGCGATTGACAGAGGTCATACTATATATATATATATACTGCGACTGTCATGAGCTTCAAGTCCTTGAAGTATGAAACACGCGTTTGTCATCTACCATAATGACAACAGTTTAACGTCTTAACCCCTGATGAGTAATGTTAAACTGGGTTTACCAACCCTACCTCTAAATTCATGCTTCAGTGATCATATGAGCTCATATTCTACAGTCCCAATGAAGACCCTCTCCCTTTTAATTTATCCACAATTCCACCCCACATTATTTATCACTTATTCATTTACCCCAACAACAATAGAGTCCGATTACCTAATTCTCCTTTATCAATCAATTGAACAATGAGTGAAAAGTAAAGAAACACTAGGAACTTTCTCACACTTTTCAAACTGATTCAGAGAATTTATTTCAGAGAATTTATCACATTAGTCGAGACTCGGGGGGGGGGGGGGGGGGTTTTGTTGGGGGAGGGGAGGGTACCCAAATGACTCGACTCGAACTGCGTGGTTTTGAAAAATGAGAACGAAACGAGCAGAATTATGATGTTCGCTTCCGATTTTGCTAGCGAAATGGTGCGAAATTTGCTTGTGATCATGAAGACGAACAAATACTATAAGGAATGCATATTGATGCAGTGCGGCTTCCGCGGTTATGAACCGAATAATCACGGGCGAATATGGAATAATAATCCAAAGATCAGATTTGCTGCCGAAATTATGCGAAATTTCGCTGGTTTTTCGAATGCGGACATAGTTATAGAATCATGCCTTCGTGGATCGGAAATCTGAACATAAATCGTCATATTGGAACTATATAAGAAACTGCCATAGTAAGATACGTATCAATATTTTGGAAATGCAACTTTACAAAATTCAATTACAGAAGGATGGAGTAGGAATTAGAAGAACCAATTGGTATAAGCGATTGTTTAGCTTAGTTTAGTCTGAAATGCCTATTTCCACGTGTTTGACATAGTTTTGAATTGTACCCTGAAGCGATATTATGTTTACGCAGTAAGCCAAGCGAGCAACTGAAAAGGTTTGGATCAATAAGATGACACATTTAGCTCAATCGCACTGTGAGACTCAATGCGATTTGTTTAACGATTGGAACCATGTTGAGTAAATAAGGACAACACTGTGTAGACTTTGGATGTTGTTAATCATACTTTCATGCTACGGGCTGTATTCATTATCATGACAAAGAGCAGTGTTTAAAACAGCATGAATCGGGAACAAATTGAAAACAATGGTTAACACCGGGGTTGTTACAACATAGGTCGTCGCGCTGGGGCGATTCGAAGCCTCTTGCGGGACGCACACAGGAAGCCCGACATAGGACGTTACTCAGCACAGGGAGCCCGACATACAGCTAATTCAGAAAACGTTGTCGGCGATCGACTTCAAGCCTACGCGATTAGACCGAAAGGGAGTATGGGTAGATATGGTAATTCACTTGCATGCTATTCGTATTTGGTGACAATGGCAGGTGAATCTGTAAATGTATGCCTACGCGTTTTAAAACAAGGAAACAGAAGCAGATATGCATGATTCATATTCCGTGAGAGACGTTCCTTTTTGATAGTGTATTTATAGACTCATTGATTTTTACCCATACTCCTTTTCGGTCTAGTCGCGTAGGCTTGAAGTCGATCGCCGACAACGTTTTCTGAATTAGCTGTATACGTATTGCGCGCGTGCTCTACCACAGGAAACCCATCAAAAAAGACGCAAATATCATTTTATTGAATTATTTAGTAGCCTCAGAAGTAATGGTTGGGCTGCCTGTGTCACAACCTCAACAATCATACTACTAGCTAGTTAATCAATAGAACAAATCTTTTTCTGTCCTTTCAGCTCCACCTCGCTATAGCTGTACTCCGTCCA
>JAUJYZ010000576.1:262500-405236 GCA_033675265.1 Actinostola sp. cb2023
AACACATCCAAGTTTGGTGATTTCAAAACCGACAGCGCCACCCTGCTGGATACCAACTGCAAACCCGAACACGTGAACAGTACGCATGTGCTCATCAGAACACCGCTGGACGGATGTGGGACGACCCACAACTACAGCAGTGATGGGCGCTACATTATTTATCACAACCAAATCGTGATTCAGAAAAAGTCTGCGTTGAAGAGCTCGGTGATCACTCGTGATCACGAAGCCGTGTTTCAATTCGAGTGTAAATACTTCCGAAGGACGGTCATGTCGGTGGTACATTACACTCCTGCTAGAGCCAAGGTTTTCACAATGACAGGTGAGGTGCCATCGCCAACGTCTTGAAAACGTCTCGAAAACGTCTCGAAAACGTCTCGAAAACGTCTCGGAAGCGTCTCGGAAGCGTCTCGGAAGCGTCTAGGAAGCGTCTAGGAAACGTCTCGGAAGCGTCTAGGGAGCGTCTAGGGAACGTCTCGGAAGCGTCTCGGAAGCGTCTCGGAAGCGTCTCGGAAGCGTCTCGGAAGCGTCTCGGAAGCGTCTAGGAAACATCTAGGAAACGTCTAGGAAGCGTCTCGGAAGCGTCTCGGAAGCGTCTCGGAAGCGTCTCGGAAGCGTCTAGGAAACGTCTCGGAAATGTCTCGGAAGCGTCTCGGAAGCGTCTCGGAAACGTCTAGGAAACGTCTCGGGCCTAGACCATAGAGAAGCGGCACTATTGAAAAGAACGTTTTGCATGGGGAGGTTTATTTTTTGGGTGAGTTTTCGGCGAGTCTTCCAAGCAACATACGCCTGGGTCACTACATTGTTAGCTTGAGAAAAATTCTACTCTCCTCCACAACACGTTCTTTCGTCTCGTCCCTCCTTCTAATCTGGTCCTTCTGACAGAGTCTCTTTACCGTTCGAGACTTACGAGCCAAGTCTTTTGGCCGAGACTAATTAACACAATTAACATTCCGTTGTCTTTTTCCAGAAAACTTTGGTAACTTTACTTATATGATGAGCATGTTCAAGAGCAAGGAGTACAAAGAAACCCACGATGACTACCCCGTGGAGGTTTTGGCCAGTAAGATGATCTACTTACAGACTGAAGTGAAAGCAGAGGATGCTGAACTCGTACTGTTGGTTGACAAGTGTAAAGTCACACCGTCTAAAGACCGTAACGACAAGGAGTTTTACGACATCATCGAGAAAGGGTAAAGACACCAGTCGGTTCATACATAACAGAGCGGAAAAACGTTTTTTATAGCCTCTTCTAATAAGGACACATATAGGTCGTTAAAGTGCACATCAGGGTTTTGGGTTTCTTTTGAAAATCGATTACATATAACGTGAATAGTGGGATGGTTCAGTATTTTGTGATTTGAGCTTCGCATTTGCGAGTTATGAAGGTTTGAAATCATGATATACTAATTAGGTGACGTCAATGCAGGCATTTGCCGTAACTTATTTTAACTTTTTCAAGTAGCACTCTTTTCTAAGATAGAAATAAAAGTTTAACATCATTTATATAAGTTGTAGAATAACTTTTTGCCAGTTTAAAAATGTCAGTAATTTGCAAAGGGGCGCTTTTGTATAATAAATGTGCCTGCGTTGACGTCACCTAATTAACATATCACGATTTCAAACCATCATAACTCGCAAATGCGAAGCTCAAATCACAAAATACTGAACCATCCCACTATTCACTTCATATATAATCGATTTTCAAAAGAAACCCAAAACCCTGATATGCACTTTAAGCTCGATACAAGCCCTTTTATGCTCAAATAACAAAATATCAAATGCCACCAAAATTCGGTGAATGTGTCTCAGAGATATAAGGCCTTGTACTTTGGGAGAGGTGGCATTTTGATCAGCAGAAAAACCATTATTTTCTTAAATATCTCCGAGAAGCTTTTATTGTAACTTAAAGGAGCACTCTCACAGGTAATGCATTGCGCGCCGTGTTATTGTTTACATACGGGATACTACTTAGATTTGACAAGAACGCACGTGAAAAGTTCACGTGACAAGTTCGCCTTTCGAATTACGAGACGGATCAGCAATGGCAAGTCCGGAGTTCTCCAGAGAATCTCTTCCTTCTCGTGTGGTAAGTAGAAATCCGCCATTTTCGTATCATACGAAAATGGCGCTGAGGGTTCAAGGCGCGCAATGCATTACCTGTGAGAGTGCTCCTTTAATAAGATTTTGTCACAAGTTTTGAGTAATGGTAGCACAAATGTATCAATTGCAGTTTTTGATGTATCATTGCCAGTTAATGGAAACTGTATGAAAACAGCAGCTTTGCAGTTTTTCCGCTCTGTCTTCATACATGTCAAATGCGCAGCATGCAACACCTTCGGCGGTGGGGTCCCTGTGTGAGGAAAACATCGGGAAGACTGGGTTCGACAAATGTGTGTGAAGTGTAAGAGATAAAAGGAGCTTATTATTGTGTTCTTCTCTCTTATCCAACCTGTCTATTGTCAGCTTGCTCCCATCTTGATTCACATACAGTGTGCTTACTAAGACACTTTCAACAACAACAACAGGAATTTTATTTGGGGAGCACCTTTCGTCAGCTGCTTCCTTTGCCACACTACCTGGCCTCTCTTTGACATTGACGTCTCAAAATAGCGTTTTATTATATCTAATGAATTGCCTTTCACTTTCTGAATTAGTGCTTCGCTCTCCAAACTGAACGGTGTCTTATGAACTGTCCAATTGTCTGTCTTGTGTCATAGTTATTGGATGCGCTTATGCTGAAAACATAACAGAGGGGTTTTCATAGCAGCCTAATTATAGACCTTATGCATAATGACGTAATGTGACTACAACTACCAGAATGCTTTGCGAATTTTCTAGATTTTTTTTTTCTAGATTTTTATGTTAGCTTTTATTCGCTCGTGAGGTAATTCAATCAATTGTAAATTACGTAATTCAGTTTTAGCTGCCAAGTAATGTTTAATAAACAGTTCACAATTCACTAAGACAAAGGGTACTAATTATCTCACAAAAGAAGATGCGCAAAGCATTCTGGTAGTTGTAGTCATATTACGTCATTATGCATAAGGTCGATTGTAGCTCAGGAACAAAGAAATACTTTCAAATGAGAAAGGAAAAATATTCTACTGATGTCCGCTGTGAACACAACTCTAGAAATTAGAAATATTTTTTTTTTTTTTAAAATCTTCAAAAAAATCTTAAAACTTGCATGGTGTTCCTTTCAGATGCGCCCGTGACGAGACCCTTGAGTACCATCACAAGCTCTCACCCGTCCAGAGGTTCAACTTCAGGGCGTTCTACTTCGAGGTCGATAGAAAAGCCTCTATTCACATTCACTGCACGGTTCGAGTGTGTCGTAAGACCGACAAGAAGTCTCGTTGCGTCGAAGGCTGCCCTTACCATAGGCGTAGAAGACAGGCAGATGCAAGCGAAGAGAGTGAGATCACTGGTTCGCTAACTATCGGTCCTATCGATGTCCAGCAAGAAGGACAGACAGGTAATTAAACTTCATCAATGGTACAAAACAAAGATGGCGGATTGTATATTTAACCAGAATCCTTTGCGCACATGTAGTCCATCAGAAGCATCAGAAGAAAGTTGTTTTGAAAAGTTAATAAGAGGTCACCTGACCCCAAGTCGCCTATTCAAGTTCAAGTTTTTGCCTGATTGATTGATGGAACGTGTAGTCAATCTCTAATCAATTTCTAATCAATTTCTAATCAATTTCTAATCAATTTCTAATCAATTTCTAATCAATTTCTAATCAATTTCTAATCAATTTCTAATCAATTTCTAATCAATTTCTAATCAATTTCTAATCAATTTCTAATCAATTTCTAATCAATTTCTAATCAATTTCTAATCAATTTCTAATCAATTTCTAATCAATTTCTAATCAATTTCTAATCAATTTCTAATCAATTTCTAATCAATTTCTAATCAATTTCTAATCAATTTCTAATCAATTTCTAATCAATTTCTAATTTGTACTGGATTGTTTTCCCTTCCTCCAGGACGGTCAACAGCATCTGATAGTCCCAGGATGTTCGTCCAGATAGTTGTTGGTGTTCTTGGCTTGTTCGTCTTCGTTCTTTTGGTTGCTGTCTTGAGCGTCCTCTTTAAAAAGCGACAAGAACAGACGAAGAAAAGCCTCTCGTTGATTGTGGATGACAACGAACAGTAAACCGTTTCGACTAGTTTTTAATTTGTTAGGCATTATTTTTTTAATAATTTTCACTAGTTTAACGAGAAACTGTTGCAACCTTTTTTGATGTACAAGACAGAGTGCAAACACTAAAACCATGAAACAACTTAGTAACCTAATAGTACTAAATAGTACAAAATCTTTGTTTTCTATTGTTTAATTAGTGCTACTTTTGTACTAGAGTGCAAACACTAAAAACCATGAAACAACTTAGTAACCTAATAGTACTAAATAGTACAAAATCTTTGTTTTCTATTGTTTAATTAGTGCTATTTTGTACTAGAGTGCAAACACTAAAACCATGAAACAACTTAGTAACCTAATAGTACTAAATAGTACAAAATCTTTGTTTTCTATTGTTTAATTAGTGCTATTTTGTACTAGAGTGCAAACACTAAAACCATGAAACAACTTAGTAACCTAATAGTACTACAATAGATACAAAATCTTTGTTTTCTATTGTTTAATTAGTGCTATTTTGTACTAGAGTGCAAACACTAAAACCATGAACACAACTTAGTAAACTATATAGTACTAAATAGTACAAAATCTTTGTTTTCTATTGTTTAATTAGTGCTATTTTGTACTAGAGTGCAAACACTAAAACCATGAAACAACTTAGTAACCTAATAGTACTAAATAGTACAAAATCTTTGTTTGAACGGACTATTGTTTAATTAGTGCTATTTGTACTAGAGTGCAAACACTAAAACCATGAAACAACTTAGTAACCTAATAGTACTAAATAGTACAAAATCTTTGTTTTCTATTGTTTAATTAGTGCTATTTTTTCCAATTAGTTAGTACTTCACTCTATTTAATTCTTGCTCTTTTTAAACTTATAAAAGTCGTTTTGTACTTGTATAGCTAAGCTGTTTTACTTCTGTAATAAAGATCCGAGAAAATGTGGACCAGAAAATGTTTTCATACCGATGATTGCGCAAGAGATGTTTAGAAATAGATGGTTGAACGGACAGATAGACCAGTGGATGAACGGACAGATAGATGGATGGACGGACAGATAGATGGATGAATGGACAGATAGATGGATGGACGGACAGATAGATGGATGAATGGACAGATAGATGGATGAACGGACAGTTAGATGGATGAACGGACAGATAGATGGATGGACGGACAGATAGATGGATGAATGGACAGATAGATGGATGAACGGACAGATAGATGGATACGGACAGATAGATGGATGAACGGACAGATGAACGGACAGATAGATGGATGAATGGACAGATAGATGGATGAACGGGACAGATAGATGGATGAACGGACAGATAGATGGATGAACGGACAGATAGAGATGAACGGACAGATAGATGGATGGACGGACAGATAGATGGATGATGACAGATAGATGGGATGGACAGATAGATGGACGGACAGATAGATGGATGAATGGACAGATAGATGGATGATGGATGGACAGATAGATGGATGAACGGACAGATAGATGGATGAACGGACAGATAGATGGATGAACGGACAGAGATGGAGATGGATGAATGGACAGATAGATGGATGAACGGACAGGTAGATGGATGAACGGACAGATAGATGGATGAACGGACAGGTAGATGGATGAACGGACAGATAGATGGATGGATGAATGGACAGATAGATGGATGAATGGACAGATAGATGGATGAATGGACAGATAGATGGATGACGGACAGATAGATGGATGGACGGATAGATGGATGAACGGACAGAAGATGATGATGGACAGATAGATGGATGACGGACAGGATGAACGGACAGATAGATGGATGAATGGACAGATAGATGGATGAACGGACAGATAGATGGATGAACGGACAGGAGATGGATGAAGACAGATGGATGAACGGACAGATAGATGGATGGATGGACAGATAGATGGAACGGACAGATAGATGGATGAATGGATGATAGATGGATGGACAGATAGATGGATGACGGACAGATACATGGATGAGATGGATGGACGGACGGACAGTAGATGGATGAACGGACAGATAGATGGATGAACGGACAGATAGATGGATGACGGACGGACAGATGGATGAACGGACAGAATGGGACGGACAGGTAGATGGATGAACGGACAGATAGATAGATGGATGGATAGATGGATGACGGACAGATGGATGGATGAACGGACAGATAGATGGATGAATGGACAGATAGATGGATGACGGACAGATAGATGGATGAACGGACAGGTAGATGGATGAACGGACAGATAGACGGACAGATAGATGGATGACGGACAGATAGATGGATGAATAGATAGATGGATGAACGGACAGGTAGATGGATGAACGGACAGATAGATGGATGAACGATAGACAGGTAGATGGATGAACGGACAGATAGATGGATGAACGGACAGATAGATGGATGGGATAGATGGATGGACGGACAGATAGATAGGAGATAGATGATGAACGGACAGATAGATGGATGAACGGACAGATAGATGGATGAACGGACAGATAGATGGATGAACGGACAGGTAGATGGATGAACGGACAGGTAGATGGATGAACGGACAGATAGATGGATGAATGGACAGATAGATGGATGGATGGATGGACAGATAGATGGATGAACGGACAGATAGATGGATGAACGGACAGATAGATGGATGAACGGACAGATAGATGGATGAACGGACAGATAGATGGATGAACGGACAGATAGATGGATGAATGGACAGATAGATGGATGAACGGACATAGATGGATGAACGGACAGGTAGATGGATGAACGGACAGATAGATGGATGAACGGACAGATAGATGGATGAACGGACAGATAGATAGATGGACAGATAACGGACAGATAGATGGATGAACGGACAGATAGATGGATGACGGACAGATAGATGGATGAACGGACAGATAGATGGATGAACGGACAGATAGATGGATGAACGGACAGATAGATGGATGAACGGACAGATAGATGGATGAATGGACAGATAGATGGATGAACGGACAGATAGATGGATGAATGGACAGATAGATGGATGATGAATGGACAGACAGATAGATGGATGAACGGACAGATAGATGGATGAACGGACAGATAGATGGATGAACGGACAGATAGATGGATGAATGGATGGACAGATAGATGATGATGAACAGGAGATGGATAGATGGATGAACGGACAGATAGATGGATAGATAGGATGAACGGACAGATAGATGGATGAACGGACAGATAGATGGATGAACGGACAGATAGATGGATGAACGGACAGATAGATGGATGAACGGACAGATAGATGGATGAACGGACAGATAGATGGATGAAATGGACAGATAGATGGATGAACGGACAGATAGATGGATGAACGGACATGATAGATGGATGAACGGACAGATAGATGGATGAACGGACAGATAGATGGATGAACGGACAGATAGATGGATGAATGGACAGATAGATGGATGAACGGACAGATAGATGGATGAAGATGGACAGATAGATGGATGATGAACGGACAGATAGATGGATGAACGGACAGATAGATGGATGAACGGACAGATAGATGGATGAACGGACAGATAGATGGATGGACAGATAGGACAGATAGTAGATGGATGAATGGACAGATAGATGGATGATGGAACGGACAGATAGATGGATGAACGGACAGATAGATGGATGAACGGACAGATAGATGGATGAACGGACAGATAGATGGATGAACGGACAGATAGATGGATAGATGATAGATGAATGAACGGACAGATAGATGGATGAATGGACAGATAGATGGATGGAACGGACAGATAGATGGATGAACGGACAGATAGATGGATGAACGGACAGATAGATGGATGAATGGACAGGATAGATAGATGGATGAACGGACAGATAGATGGATGGATGGACGGACAGATAGATGGATGAACGGACAGATAGATGGATGGACAGATAGATGGATGAACGGACAGATAGATGGATGAACGGACAGATAGATGGATGAACGGACAGATAGATGGATGGACGGGATAGATGGATGGATGGACAGATAGATGGATGAACGGACAGGTAGATGGATGATGGACGGACAGATAGATGGATGATGGACAGATAATGGACACAGATAGATGGATGAACGGACAGATAGATGGATGAACGGACAGATAGATGGATGAATGGACAGATAGATGGATGAACGGACAGATAGATGGATGACGGGACAGATAGATGGATGAACGGACAGATAGATGGATGATGGATGGTAGATAGATGATGATGGACAGATAGAACGGACATGTAGATGGATGACACAGGACAGATAGATGGATGAACGGACAGGTAGATAACGGATGGATGATGGATGACAGATAGATGGATGGACGGACAGATAGATGGATGAACGGACAGATGGATGGATGGACGGACAGATAGATGGATGAACGGACAGATAGATGGATGAACGGACAGATAGATGGATGATGGACGGACAGGTAGATGGATGGACGGACAGATAGATGGATGGACGGACAGATAGATGGATGTGACGGACTTGGTAGATGGATGAACGGACAGATGGACAGATAGATGGAACGGACAGGTAGATGGATGAATGGACATGGATGAATGGATGGATGACGGACAGGATAGATGGACAGACGGACAGATAGATGGATGAACGGACAGATAGATGGATGGACGGACAGATAGATGGATGAACGGACAGATAGATGGATGAACGGACAGTAGATGGATGAACGGACAGATAGATGGATGAACGGACAGATAGATGGATGAACGGACAGATAGATGGATGAACGGACAGATAGATGGATGAACGGACAGATAGATGGATGAACGGACAGATAGATGGATGAACGGACAGATAGATGGATGATGGACATAGATGGATGATGGACAGATAGATGGATGAACGGACAGATAGATGGATGAACGGACAGATAGATGGATGAACGGACAGATAGATGGATGAACGGACAGATAGATGGATGAACGGACAGATAGATGGACGGACAGATAGATGGAACGGACAGATAGATGGATGGACGGACAGTAGATGGATGGACGGACAGATAGATGAACGGACAGACAGTTAGATGGATGAACGGACAGTTAGATGGATGGACGGACAGGTAGATGGATGAACGGACAGATAGATGGAGATGGACAGATATGATGGATGGACAGTTAGATGGATGGACGGACAGGTAGATGGATGATGGATGAACGGACAGATAGATGATGAACGGACAGATAGATGGATGAACGGACAGATAGATGGATGAACGGACAGATAGATGGATGAACGGACAGATAGATGGATGAAGATGGATGAACAGATAGATGGATGAACGGACAGATAGATGGATGAACGGACAGATAGATGGATGAACGGACAGATAGATGGATGAACGGACAGATAGATGGATGACGGACAGATAGATGGATGGACGGACAGATAGATGGATGAACGGACAGATAGATGGATGAACGGACAGATAGATGGATGAACGGACAGATAGATGGATGAAGATGGATGGACAGATAGATGGATGAACGGACAGTAGATGGATGAACGGACAGATAGATGGATGAACGGACAGATAGATGGATGAACGGACAGATAGATGATAGATGGATGAACGGACAGATAGATGGATGAACGGACAGATAGATGGATGAACGGACAGATAGATGGATGGATGTAGATGGGACAGATAGATGGATGAACGGACAGATAGATGGATACGGATGGATGAACGGACAGATAGATGGATGAACGGACAGATAGATGGATGAACGGACAGATAGATGGATGAACGGACAGATAGATGGATGAACGGACGGATAGATGGATGAACGGACAGATAGATGGATGAACGGACAGATAGATGGATGAACGGACAGATAGATAGATGGATGATGGACGGACAGATAGATGGATGAACGGACAGATAGATGGATGAACGGATAGATGGATAGATGGATGAACGGACAGATAGATGGATGAACGGACAGATAGATGGATACGGATGGATGAACGGACAGGTAGGACGGACAGATAGATGGATGAACGGACAGGTAGATGGATGAACGGACAGGTAGATGGATGAACGGACAGATAGATGGATGAACGGACAGATAGATGGATGAACGGACAGGTAGATGGATGAACGGACAGGTAGATGGATGAACGGACAGGTAGATGGATGAACGGACAGATAGATGGATGAACGGGTCTAGGTGAGTCTGGCCGATAGACAACTAATGAATTTCATTGCGTAACATGTAATCTAACACTAACAAGCACTCTGGTACAGAATATATGTTTTTATGCTTTGCAAAAAGATGAATTATAGCATATTTTGAATGCCACTAACTCACATTCGCTCGGACAGGTCTTGCCTTGTTGTCAAACTCATTCACGAGGTAAAAACAAAGGAAATCACTACCGTGAAGGATCGGAGGTCTAAAAATGTGATCTTAATTAGCATGCAATTTCGGTTAGAGCAGCTATATCAAACACTCGAAAGAGTTCGTCCTGCAATTTCAAAACACCTTGAAGTCGGTTGGAAAAAAATTGAACGGATGAACGGACAGGTAGATGGATGAACGGACAGATAGATGGATGAACGAACAGATAGATGGATGAACGGACAGATAGATGGATGAACGAACGAATCTAACACTAACAAGCACTCTGGTACAGAATATATGTTTTTATGCTTTGCAAAAAGATGAATTATAGCATATTTTGAATGCCACTAACTCACATTCGCTCGGACAGGTCTTGCCTTGTTGTCAAACTCATTCACGAGGTAAAAACAAAGGAAATCACTACCGTGAAGGATCGGAGGTCTAAAAATGTGATCTTAATTAGCATGCAATTTCGGTTAGAGCAGCTATATCAAACACTCGAAAGAGTTCGTCCTGCAATTTCAAAACACCTTGAAGTCGGTTGGAAAAAAATTGGCTGCGCCTCGTTTTTTCAACTCACTTCAATTCAGTCGGTGTTTTGAATTCCGATGAAACATTCTTTCTCGTGTTTGAGATATTAATTAGAAATTACAACATGTACTTGAAGAATAGAAACTCCTAAAGTCCTTTGTGATGTGTTTGCGTGACTGCTACACTGAACCAGTATGAAAACAAAATACTGCATACCGGTATAAAGTTTACATTGCCAGTTCTTTTATGCGATGGACAGTGGTTTTAGTATGAGGATGCTTCACGCAAAGTCCCTAAATGATCCAAGAATTACTTCTCAGACAAACTAATCAAATTATGTAAAACAGAATAAAATGATCTTCATGAGCGCGGCTAGTCATTTACTCTTGGCGGCTAGTTAGCTGTCGTGATTGGTCGGATGTTGATATTGGTTGGGTTGAGCCAGTCGACGGCCGTAGGTCAATGAGTTCAGCTTTGACTTCACACAAACCAAACAAAGCTGGTGTGGTTTGTCGAGAGTCAGCTCCCACAAACTCGCGTAGGATTGGTGAATTCTAGTTCAAGATGGCGAGAGCTGTTCTCTTGTCGCTTGTATTTGGACTCCAAGTGCTTGCTAGCGCTACTTCACCAGGTAAGACATAGTTTTGCGATAGTTTGAATCGACCGAGTGTCTAGTTGGTTAAGCTTGATTAATATATGTCTGACATGTCGACGTCTAATATCGACATTAATCTACAAGAGACTGTAGATTTACCAACTCAGTTATGTTCAGTTCTGATTCTGTCCGAGAGTTCGACTCCTTTTCCCGTGGGTGGCTTATTCGCTGAGATTGTGGAATACTATGTTATTACTGTTAAGCACGCTTCGCAAGACTTGACTCATATCAACTTATCCTAACATAACTAGTATTGGCAATTAAACGACTTTATGAATCATTCCAGTTTGCGAAAGAGAAACGGCTTTGTGCCACGACTGAACCCAAGTTTTGCCGAAGTATAACGACACTGAAAAGCACGTAACGTTAACGGACACGCCCATCAACAACGAGTTCAAAACACGCGCGAGATCGCTTATGATTAGTAGTAGAAGTAGCAAGCATAATTCGTGACATGATAGATATTGGCATTCAACTTTGGGGCTTCTATATGTATTATAGAATGAACTAGATAGAAATAAAGGTAGCTTGGATGGAATGTGTAGCGTGACTTATAGATACTACATAATACGAATGAATGAATTTGAAACAAAGAATGGAACAATCCTTTTTCATGGGGCATCTGTCGGTGATCGATCTGATTACAGATACTCTATTAAAAATACGGTTCCTAAGATATCTGGGTAGAACCCCATTCAAGCGGCTCTCCTCAGATTAGTATGTTTTATTTCTGTAGCTCGTTGTCAGTAAAATGCATTTGGATACTCAAATAGGCATAGGTTTACTGCTATATCGTTTTGGGCTGCATTATAAGGCTATTTGCATATATAACATAGCCAAAGGCAGTTCTCGTATTGTGGCTAGTGTCCGCACAACGTACTCATTCAAAACATCGCTGAGGCATTCTAACATTCTCTATGCATGTGTACAACTATGACTGTGCATTACTGGCAATTCAACCTATAAATCTCTACACCAGTTATGGAAACAAAATCGGGCATAATTCATTGTCGTTGCATGTGCACTGGTCACCCGCAACGACGGTCATGCGTACATTGTGGCGCACCACACTTGTCCGCACAGTATTAGTGGTTGACATCGGTTCTACGGTCGAGCATATGCAGTACGTGTTCTGCATGCCATTCACACTACTAAGCACACGCAACATACGCAGACTCAGTAGAGCAGATTTCGTATGACTGTGAAAAACCACGGCACACGGCACGGTCACGACATGGATTGAATCGACATCACGGTTTCTGCTCGGTTTCTGCTCGGTTTCTGCTCGGTTTCTGCTCGGTTTCTGCTCGGTTTCTGCTCGGTTTCTGCTCGGTTTCTGCTCGGTTTCTGCTCGGTTTCTGCTCCAATGCATTGCCCATTAACGATATGCAGTGGTTGATGAATAGATGGTATGCTATATTCGACTTTTCTGAACAACTGACGGGACTCAGGAGATTTTGACAAGGAAATGAAGGTGGTCCTAACATGCTGAAAACCGGTAGTAAATTGATGATAGTGTTACGTCATGCAATGGTCACGTGATTAGACAGTTGTCGTACAACCAGCTTGAGACTGTGCCGCGATGGTTTTAATAACTGATGGTATACTGACTGATTCTGGTCTTACCAAAGGTTCTAGGATACGAATGAACAAGGATTAGGCTTTCAGAAGGTTTCCACGTGCCTGCGTTCATTAGTGTTGTGCCTACATGACGCTAATGCTTTGATGCAAAGAGCAAGTCATGCGAGCTAATAGATAAGTGTAATGTCATTAAGTTGGCAACTTTGATAACATTATCTTGCGCTGAAAAGGCAAAGATTGTAAACCGTAAACAAAAATAGACAGACTGAAAGAAAGAAAGGAAGAAAGAGAGAAAGAAAGAAAGATAACTGAAGCCATAGGTAGGTAAGAACAAGATAGAAACTGAAAGACAGACGGACGGACGGACAGGCATACAGACGCGGACGGACGGACGGACGGACGGACGGACGGACGGACGGACGGACGGACGGACGGCAATAAACAAAATGGCTAGTCGGTTAAACTATTCAGTACTAGTATTAAAATAAAGATTACTT
This sequence comes from Actinostola sp. cb2023, assembly GCA_033675265.1. Classification (NCBI taxonomy): domain Eukaryota; kingdom Metazoa; phylum Cnidaria; class Anthozoa; order Actiniaria; family Actinostolidae; genus Actinostola; species Actinostola sp. cb2023. The sequence goes on from JAUJYZ010000576.1 coordinate 276,380, forward strand.
TTTCCCTTCATGTTGTAAGCTCCACCTCGCTATAGCTGTACTCCGTCCAATTCATCACACGACATTGACGCTACGGTTCCTGGCGAAATCGTTAGCCCTGGTTACCCAGGCTCCTACCCCAACAACCAAGACTGCACGTGGAAACTCAAGGTGCCATTAGGCAGTGTCGTACGAGTGACGATAACAAAACTAAACTTGGAGCAATCGGATTCACTGAGTATTTCTGATGGAGAAACAGCTTTTGGTAGCAATCTGATTGGCAAGTAAGTCAAGTTAAAGTACAATAGAGTGGGAACCCTGTGGTACCGTGACACTCAAATGGCTTCCTTTCTGAACCAATCAAAAAGCGTACAGATGCATCTCATCCAATTAAATTCTTTCAATACGGCACAGCACCGTACCGTAACTTTCCCACTCATACGAAAATGACTCTATTGGGCGTAGAGGATCTCTCTTTCAGTTTCGCAACATTTCGCGATTTCTCTGTGGCAAGTTGTAAAATTCTGTTGCACAGACTGAAATAGAAACACTCTCTAATTCGTGCATGTAATTAAGCACAATTTGCTTCTCGATTTCCTTAAATTGGCCGCCTACAACCTTTCCCAACAATGCAGACAATGCCGCCAAGGTGCCTTCACTCCCGAGAGTGAAATGGGAACCCCTGGCACTCAGGGTACACTACTATAAATTAATGTGCCTGTGTTCTATCGTCAGGTACTCGTTATGCATGGAAGGACCGTTGTCCTTGTTCGGTACTGGAATATACATGTACATCGAATTTAAATCCAACGACAAAGAAACCAAGCAGGGATTTAGGATTGAGTATAAGACTGTCAGAAAAGGTAGGGTGACAAAAACACCTAAGGGATCTAGGATTGGGAGGGGCACTGGAATTAATCGATGTGTGACGCAAGACGGAGACGCTGGTGTATAATATAAAAGATATGTTTATTTTTGTTGAGTGTTTTTTTTTAAACTGTTGACGTGCTTTTTTTGTTGACGTGTTTTTTTTGTTGACGTGTCTTTTTTACGTGTTTTTTTGCTGACGTGTTTTTTTTTTGTTGACGTTTTTTTGTTGTTGACGTGTTTATTTTTGTTGACGTGTTTTTTATATTGACGTGTTTTTTACTTCGTTTCTCTCTTTTATAGATAAAATCGTAAAAGCAGGAAAAGTCAGTAAGTGGAAATACTATGCAAATAAGAACACGATTTCATTGTCTGTTCTTGGCATATAATTGCAGAAATAGAAAACGAGCGCGCGTGCTATGTGCAGATATATAGCACGCAGGGACTGATCAGAACAAGAGAAGTGTTAAGAGAAGCACGACGCGTAGCTATGTGCAGATATATAGCACGCAGGGACTGATCAGAACACGAGAGAAGTGTTAGGAGAAGCACGACGCGTAGCTATGTGCAGATATATAGCACGCAGGGACTGATCAGAACACGAGAGAAGTGTTAGGAGAAGCACGACGCGTAGCTATGTGCAGATATATAGCACGCAGGGACTGATCAGAACAAGAGAGAAGTGTTAGGAGAAGCACGACGCGTAGCTATGTGCAGATATATAGCACGCAGGGACTGATCAGAACACGAGAGAAGTGTTAGGAGAAGCACGACGCGTAGCTATGTGCAGATATATAGCACGCAGGGACTGATCAGAACAAGAGAAGTGTTAGGAGAAGCACGACGCGTAGCTATGTGCAGATATATAGCACGCAGGGACTGATCAGAACACGAGAGAAGTGTTAGGAGAAGCACGACGCGTAGCTATGTGCAGATATATAGCACGCAGGGACTGATCAGAACAAGAGAAGTGTTAGGAGAAGCACGACGCGTAGCTATGTGCAGATATATAGCACGCAGGGACTGATCAGAACAAGAGAAGTGTTAGGAGAAGCACGACGCGTAGCTATGTGCAGATATATAGCACGCAGGGACTGATCAGAACACAAGAGAAGTGTTAGGAGAAGCACGACGCGTAGCTAGTGCAGATATATAGCACGCAGGGACTGATCAGAACAAGAGAAGTGTTAGGAGAAGCACGACGCGTAGCTATGTGCAGATATATAGCACGCAGGGACTGATCAGAACACGAGAGAAGTGTTAGGAGAAGCACGACGCGTAGCTATGTGCAGATATATAGCACGCAGGGACTGATCAGAACAAGAGAAGTGTTAGGAGAAGCACGACGCGTGCTATGTGCAGATATATAGCACGCAGGGACTGATCAGAACAAGAGAAGTGTTAGGAGAAGCACGACGCGTAGCTATGTGCAGATATATAGCACGCAGGGACTGATCAGAACACGAGAGAAGTGTTAGGAGAAGCACGACGCGTAGCTATGTGCAGATATATAGCACGCAGGGACTGATCAGAACAAGAGAAGTGTTAGGAGAAGCACGACGCGTAGCTATGTGCAGATATATAGCACGCAGGGACTGATCAGAACAAGAGAAGTGTTAGGAGAAGCACGACGCGTAGCTATGCAGCAGATATATAGCACGCAGGGACTGATCAGAACACGAGAAGTGTTAGGAGAAGCACGACGCGTAGCTATGTGCAGATATATAGCACGCAGGGACTGATCAGAACAAGAGAAGTGTTAGGAGAAGCACGACGCGTAGCTATGTGCAGATATATAGCACGCAGGGACTGATCAGAACAAGAGAAGTGTTAGGAGAAGCACGACGCGTAGCTATGTGCAGATATATAGCACGCAGGGACTGATCAGAACAAGACGCGTAGCGGAGTGCTTCTCAATATACTTCTCGAGTGTTCTGATCAGTCCCCAAGTGCTATAAATCTGCACATAGCACAGCGGACGAATTTTCTTTTATAAAATACAATAATGATTTTAAGGCAAGTTTTCAATTTTGTTCGTTACAAAAATGTTTGAATATCTGCGCGCGCGTGCTGTGTGCTCTCATAAAGCACGCGGAATACGCATCCTTTGGCCAATCAGAGCGCGCGTTATATCATAGTTATTTTATAAAACCTTGTGTAGTACTGATTCTCTGTACAGAAAAGAAACTGAACTGACAATCCCTGCGCGCGCACATCACTTAGCTTTAGAACAGAGTTTTAAAAACTTCAAAATTTGCAAGTGCGAAGCTGTTGCCTGCTTTATTTATGTGAACATGTCAGATAGTTTGTAGATGTGAGTATAGCACGTACTTGAACTTGAGTAGTACTGATTTAGATTCCTAAAGGATTGTGGTCAAATTTGTAGTCGCCATCTTGTTCAGTGGATTTGGCAGTTGTAGGTTTCTCGTCAAAATATGGTCTTCGCATGAACTGCTGCGACGAAGTGCATTGCATGTTTCATTAAATCCCTCCCCCCTCCCTCCTCCTCCCCGACCCCTCGATCCCCCGAAACGTACTGCCCTCTTGACCCTCCTGAGAGTACACATAATAAATCTTCCCACTCTCCTTCAGTGATTGCCCAAACCCCTCACCGACCGAAATTCCATACAGTTAATGAAATATATAACCCTTGATCCTAGATAAAATATGCAGCTTCATGAGTGTGGTGAGAGGTACTTCGGGCTACGTCGGTCATCCAGGGTTTCCTGGATCAATCAAGCAAGACACCAACTGCTATTGGCAAATCATTGGCACAAGCGAAAAGTCTCTGTACCTGTCGTACAAAATGATTGGTCTTGTGCCCAAGTCGACGTTTTCTAATGTGTGCGAGTACGACCTCACTCGTTATAGTTATGGCGGGGGTGTCGAGAGTGGTAGTATGTGTGGCTGTGCTCTGCCTCCAAACGGCAAGGGAAACGCTGGCAATAATGCGTACTTGAACTTGAAGTCTTTTTCTGGCGGGAGAAAGTATCACCAGGCTGGGTTTTTGCTGTACTTCAAGGCAATGGGTATGGCATACACTGATCATTAGTTATTCATGAAGTATTAATTAGCCAATCGGTACTGCACATTTTTTTGATCACATGAGACACCATGCACCTTGATAAACGCCTGTCATCTTGGTGAAACTGTCGTAGTTTGTGATTGGTCGACGAAGATTGTAAATTAAAGATATTGAATGATTGACTGATTGAATGATTGATTTAATGATTGATTGACTGATTGATTGATTGACTGATTGAATGATTGATTGATTGATTGACTGATTGATTGACTGATTGATTGACTGATTGATTGAATGAATGAATGAATGATTGATTGATTGACTGATTGATTGAATGATTGAATGATTGATTGAATGATTGAATAAATGATTGATTGAATGAATGAATGAATGATTGATTGAATGATTGATTGATTGAGTGATTCATGATTGATTGAATGATTAAATGAATGATTGATTGAATGATTGATTGAATGATTGAATGATTGATTGAATGATTGATTGATTGAATGAATGAATGAATGATTGATTGATTGAATGATTGATTGATAGAGTGATTCATGATTGATTGAATGATTGAAATGAATGATTGATTGAATGATTGATTGATTGATTGATAACTGATCGTTTATTCTCGATAGACTCGGCCACGTGTCCTAACCAAGCCTCCTGCTCAGCTTTGAACGACGACCGCGACATCGGCTTTGACAGGCATGCAAACATCAAGTTTGGTACGTCTATTACTACATCACATTACAAACTCAACATAAACCAACTGACTGATATCTATCGATAATTACAGAGAAAAAAGAGGTCACCACAACACCAGCACCAACGACAACCGCAGCCCCTGTCACTGAAAGTGAGTATAAAATGGGTCACGCAACACCATTATGCAGTGCTCTCGTCACGTTATTATTGTCAGCATGATTCCATGCTCAAGAATCTGGAAACCTTTTAAACACTAGATACTTTGCTTAATAGTGACTGCTCATTTATTCCATGTACAAATGTAAAACATGTGCACAAGCTTTTCTAGATAGTTGCGTGACATCTGTTGTGTTACATTTATTGTGTGACTGCCCCATCCTGGGATTGCTGTTTTAGAGCCGCTTGCGTGACATCTGTTGTGTTACACATTTATTGTGCGACTGACCCTTCCTGGGATTGTTTTGCGTAACATCTGTTGCATGACATCTATTGTGTGACTAACCCTTCCTGGAATTGTTGTTTTGCGTGACATCTATTGCGTGACATCTATTGCGTGACATTTATTGTGTGACTAACCCTTCCTGAGATTGTTGTTTTGCGTGACATCTATTGGGTGACATTTATTGTGTGACTAACCTTCCTGGGATTGTTGTTTTGCGTGACATCTTTTGCGTGACATTTATTGTGTGACTAACCCTTCCTGAGATTGTTGTTTTGCGTGACATCTATTGCGTGACATTTATTGTGTGACTAACCCTTCCTGAGATTGTTGTTTTGCGTGACATCTATTGGGTGACATTTATTGTGTGACTAACCTTCCTGGGATTGTTGTTTTGCGTGACATCTATTGAGTGACATTTATGTGTGACTAACCCTTCCTGAGATTGTTGTTTTGCGTGACATCTTTTGCGTGACATTTATTGTGTGACTAACCCTTCCTGAGATTGTTGTTTTGCGTGACATCTTTTGCGTGACATCTATTGTGTGACTAACCCTTCCTGGGATTGTTGTTTTGCGTGACATCTATTGCGTGACATTTATTGTGTGACTAACCCTTCCTGAGATTGTTGTTTTGCGTGACATCTATTGGGTGACATTTATTGTGTGACTAACCCTTCCTGTGATTGTTGTTTTGCGTGACATCTATTGCGTGACATTTATTGTGTGACTAACCCTTCCTGAGATTGTTTTGTTTTGCGTGACATCTATTGGGTGACATTTATTGTGTGACTAACCTTCCTGGGATTGTTGTTTTGCGTGACATCTATTGAGTGACATCTATGTGTGACTAACCCTTCCTGAGATTGTTGTTTTGCGTGACATCTTTTGCGTGACATTTATTGTGTGACTAACCCTTCCTGAGATTGTTGTTTTGCGTGACATCTTTTGCGTGACATCTATTGTGTGACTAACCCTTCCTGGGATTGTTGTTTTGCGTGACATCTATTGCGTGACATCTATTGCGTGACATTTATTGTGTGACTAACCCTTCCTGAGATTGTTGTTTTGCGTGACATCTATTGGGTGACATTTATTGTGTGACTAACCTTCCTGGGATTGTTGTTTTGCGTGACATCTATTGAGTGACATTTATGTGACTAACCCTTCCTGAGATTGTTGTTTTGCGTGACATCTTTTGCGTGACATTTATTGTGTGACTAACCCTTCCTGAGATTGTTGTTTTGCGTGACATCTATTGAGTGACATTTATGTGTGACTAACACTTCCTGGGATTGTTGTTTTAGAGCCGCTTGGGTCGTTCGACGTGACTTGCACCAAAGACGAAATGAAAGTGGCTCTCAATTTCACGAACTTTCCTATTCTGCAACAAGAAAGCGCAACTCTGTTGGACTCCAAGTGCAAATCCTACCTCGTGGACGCTACGCATGTGTACATAAGTACACCGCTGGACGGATGCGCGACTTACCAAAACTACAGCAGTGATGGGCGTTACATCGCATATCACAACCAAATCGTGATGCAGACGAAAGCCACCAAGAAGGGTGACATCATAACACGTGAACACGAAGCCGTGTTTCATTTCGAGTGCAGATATCATCGTAAGATGGTCATGTCGGTGGTACATTTCACTCCTGCTAGAGCCAAAGTGTTCACAATTACAGGTAGCTAGTCAAACAGTCAACTGTGAGCCACTTTTAGATTTTGACGTCTAATTGATCATCTCCCGAAACAATGTTTTTCAAAGACTGAATTGACGTAACAGTGTAACTTTTCTTGCAACAACTTTTCTTGCAACAATTTTTCTTGCAACAACTTTTCTTGCAACGTTGCGCGCAACAGTTGTAGAAGTAGGATCGAGTTGTTGCGCGCAACGTTGCATCGTGCGACACCCCCAAAAAAAACTTGTTGCGCGCAACGTTGCTAGAAAAGTTGCATCGTGTGTCTGGGTTTTGTAGTAATGTTATTATGATGTCATTGAACTTGACGTCATCATTTTTACGAAACAGGTTGATTACTTACACCTGTTTTCAGTACACGCTGATTTCTTTAGACGCGTACGTCATTTCCGGTCTCGTGAGGAATTCTCATCAGCTGAATTGCACCTTTTCAATAGAATACTCTCTGCTTGAAAGCACATGGAGGGCAGTGTTTGCCCGTCATTTGAAGGCAAATAATGAGATTCAAGGAGTTTTAGCAGCAATAGGCATTAAAAAGACTCGCCTCAAATGCGGTTTAAATGCAGTCAACGTTTTTGTTTTTGTCTTTTTCCAGAAAGCTTTGGTAACTTTACTTATATGATGAGCATGTTCAAGAGCAAGGAGTACAAAGAAGCCCACGATGACTACCCCGTCCAGGTTTTGGCCAGTAAGATGGTCTACTTACAGACTGAAGTGAAAGCAGAGGATGCTGAACTCGTACTGTTGGTTGAGAAGTGTAAAGTTACTCCGTCTAAAGACCGTAACGACAAGGAGTTTTACGACATCATCGAGAAAGGGTAAAGACACGAATGATATCAGCTGCCACCACTAACTATATACCTGATCGCTTTGGTACAGTGTTTCGCTTCAGTTCGGCGTACATGCTTGTCCCACTAGTTTTGTTGCGCATGCAAAGATATGCATTCATGCATGGCCTGATAGCAAATCAGCACCAACGCGCATTCACCTTCCTATGCATTCCTGCACCCTGACGACTTGGCTGCTCGTCGTCGTCGTTGTGCGACTCAATGCTACTTAACGTTCCTTTCAGATGCGCTCACGATGAGACCCTCGAGTACCATCACAAGCTGTCTCCCGTCCAGAGGTTCAACTTTAGGGCGTTCTACTTCGAGGTCGATAGAAAAGCCTCTATTCACATTCACTGCACGGTTCGAGTGTGTCGTAAGGTCGACAAGAAGTCCCGTTGCGTTAAGGGATGTGAGTTCCATGATAAGAGGCGCAGAAGAGAGGCAGATGCAAGCGAAGAGAGCGAGATCACTGGTACACTAACTATTGGTCCTATCGATGTCCAGCAAGAAGGACAGACAGGTAAACACTTGAGTCGATCGATGCTTGCGGTCGAGATAATCTGACCAGATGTATCCGCGTGCCACATAGTTCGAGGGCTCAGCTAACAGAAAAATACGGTATAATTCTGGAAACTACTTTTTTTTCTCCAGGTTCAACAGCATCTGATAGCCCCAGGATGTTCGTCCAGATAGTGGTTGGTGTTCTTGGCTTCTTCGTAATCGTTCTTTTGGTTGCTGTCTTGATAGTCCTCTTTAAAAAGCGACAAGAACAGACGAAGAAAAGCCTCTCGTTGATTGTGGATGACAACGAACAGTAAACCGTTTCGACTAGTAATACTAGACAGTTAGTTTGTTTTAATTTTAAATAAGACTAGGACAAGGCCCACCCGAGGCAACGGTACGCTTTATATATGGTATCTCAACTAGTTTCATTTTAAAAGTAAACAAGACTCGGGCATTATGACAAGTAGATCTCTATCTTTGCTCACCAACGCACACCATTGGTAGAACAAGCCACAGCTATCTCAAAATTGCCAGACGAAGAGAAGAGACTACGGAGTCATTCTCTCCGATACTTGACCCTGTTTTTTGATCATACGTCCAATGCACGATGACAATTACAATGACAGTTGCGTGACGAGGGAGACTATTTGTCGGTGAGCATAGATAAAGATCTCGAATCAGTACGTACTTGGTACGTCTTTAGGTTGCATAGGTCAGATGGTTCTGATAACGCCCTTCGTTTGTTCGTTGTAATTTAAGGTGCGTTTGTTTTTGTTTAAATATATTAAAGCTTACAAAGGCTTCAATAGCACTATTTTCAGTCAATCATGCTTCTTCATTTTTCTTCTGCATATTAAACACAACTGCTTCTCTCTCAACTCGCTAAAAATAGAAGTCACTAACTCATCGTTCCAAGACTGCCGCGACTAGAAGCTCGTGCTGTATCGTTCGGAACACTTAACAACGACATCTTTTAGTGTGGGCCTATCGGGTCTACTACGATCAGCGTGTTTGTATGTGAGATGAGGGTATTTCTTTCATTCGACTGAGCAATCTTGAAACTCGATACGAACAAATACTTCGCATTCTGTGTACAACCCAAAAAAATAAAAAAATAAAAAGAAAGCGTATTTTATAACTCGGGCTTCTTCCGGAAGTGCCCGAGTAATAAAATACAGCGACTTTTTACTGTATTTGACATGGGTCATACTTACAGTCCAGGGAGGGGGATATATGTCTGTGTCACGCTGATCCCAAGTAGCCTGCGTTACATCCGGATGTAACGCAGGCTAATCCCAAGTTATCTACACTAGAAAAAAACGAGCGCTCTTCAAACCTTGGAAATTCATTGGAAATGTACATCCAAAAACCTTGAAAATTTCCATTGAATTTACAAGGTTTGAAGAGCACGCGCGCGTTGAATTTCCAACGAATTCAGATCACACTGTCACACCACTAATTGACTCTATGAAAATTATGGACTTTGGAGCCAGAAATTAGAATGACATCAATGTCGACAGATAAAAATCCGTTGCCTGTATCTATAAAACGAAGTTTGCACTGGCTAGAGCGAGTAGAATTGTCACTCTCGTGTGACTTCAATACCGCATGGTAACCTAAACCACCCACTGTTCAAAGTCTTCAAAAGGACAATAGTTTTCTTAGATTTATTCTCTACAGGCTTATGAGTTTTGTCTAAAGAATTTTCTAGATCTTTTGTTTTCTTTGTTAATCATTTTCAAATCAGCAAATCTTTAGTGCAGTTTGATCACGTCTTATGGTAATATCATATGTCACCGGAGGTCAAGCGTAACAAGCAGACAACCCACATTTGGTTTGCGGCGTTATTGCTTGTAGTCTAACACGTCCTTTCGAAAGCTTGACTCGAGGGAAGGTTGCGGCTGTTTCTTCTCTCCTTACTACAAGTCCAAACTGGTGTAACTAACTCCTCCCACGGCAGCAAGAATGAGGTTTTCTCCATTGTGCAGCCTCGTTCTTTTGTTTCTGGTGTCGGACGCTTTGTCTGCTGGTAAGTTCTCGAGTCGTTTATCCGTCTACCGTATGCAATGGTTTTGTACGTTTTCAGAAATAATCGACCGTCCAGAAGTTATCTAGAATTATTGCTAGCTAAAGCTTTAGTTGTATTCGTACTCGTACTACTGCTGGCGTAAAAGCAAAGCTTCAACAGCGTGAACAGAGCTCTGCAATTTACAGCTTCAAAAAAATACATGGCAGCGCCCTGTGTACAACAATTTATAATGAAGCTCATTTTAATAATAGTTGGTATCTTCTTAACCGAACGCCGTAGCCAAATTATAAAGATTTTCTTAGCATTTGGGGATCATTCAGAAACAACCGAGCTTAAAATGCGATATATCTCTTCGAAGGTTCGGGAAAAAAAAAATTTCGGCAGATCAACACGCGCGTTCGAGGGACCCACGATTTGTGGCCCTTAATCATGGATGGCATGGATGGCCTTGAACACGTTGAAGAAATGAAATTACCGGGCTGAGTAGCATACTAAGCGTATTCTAGTGCTGCCAAACTATCCTAGTTTATGACTATAGTGACATTGCACACTTTTAATAGTGCCTCGCTTTTGTCCGTATGATTCGTTAATGAGGTTAATAGGTATTTACATTTCGACTAATAAAACCATTCTTTATATAGAAATCAATAATCGATCGTACAGATCAATAACTACGAAAAGATGCTCAAAATTTCCAACTTAACTTTAGATTTTGAGAAACCCGCTAAACAGAAACTATTAGTTAAGTGTTTGCATTCAATACATAGCCTGGATACATAGTCAAATGACAACAAAAGAACACTGGATTTGAGGTGTACTAATCGGTGTATCAAACTGTTGTCTGAGGTACGGGCTTATTAAAAAAGTCTCTTGTAAAAATTGCATGGAAATATTTTAGAGCAAAAATAAGCAAAATCTTAATCTTTCAGATGCCGATTTTGAACAATAGGTCCTCCCTCCCCTCTGGGCTTAGCGATTAGCATAAACTAAGCTTTTTCCGTTCTTTGTAAACTTTTGTTCTTAAAAAGCACGAGGACCATTGCGGTTTATACTTCTGTAAAGAGAATCCACTTCTAATTTAATGAGTTTTGCCGGCGGCAAATAATTCCATAGCCAAGTCAGCCAAGTCAGCCAAGTCAGTATATCTAGTTTTATAGAGTCCTTTGGTATGAACAGAAATATATGGTCTAATTATAATTACAATGCATTCTGATAACGTGATTGTGTAATAAGAAAGTTTGGCTTATCCATTGTATTCTTTTGTTTTCATTTGATTATCGGACATTACTATTAGATTGTATTTCATGGGTTGATGTGCTTCGTTGTTAGACTATTCATGCATGCCCTTATATTTACATGCATGTTATATTAAACTTCATTTCAAATTTAACCTCTTGAAAATCTTTTATAAAAAATCTTGAAACTCTGTCATTTAATTTCCTGGCCCTATTAAAAGTAAAAGACTCAGTGAACATAGAAAGACGAAAAAGGAACCTCTGCTCGCAGGGTATGTCACTGTTTGTTCAAGTTCTAGTGTTGACCTCAGCTCAAATCTGGCCAACTTTGAAGCTGGTCTTGCTATCATGGAATCAGAATTCATCCACCAAATGAATGAATAAATGGATAAACAAATGAAAGAGATTTATCCCATTTTGGACGTAGATGATTCTCAAAGCATATTACAGCGACTTTTCACAGTGAATGAATGCAGAACCCAAAACCGCACCTCAAAATCCTCGAGCTAAAGCATACTTTGCCACACTCGTGTTTGATCCTCTTCTAGACATAATTACCAACAACTACGTAAGCCTTGAGGATTGATCACAAAAGTATTCCTGGTTCTAGCAATGGTTGCGGTCGTATTATTAAAAGCCGGTCTGATTTTAAACAATATTTAATTCAACAACTAATCCACCAAAGTGCTCCTATTGATTCTATAAATGTTTGTGGTCCTAACGGTGCGTGTCATATTAAAAACACTGTAGTTCAACGCCGAGACATTATCGAGTCATCAGTCACATGGGATGTCTGGAGGCGCGCACATGTACACTTGACCTTATGATCACCAGCCAGCAAGGTATCGAATGTTCTGCAGACATCGGGTTAGTTCCCGCGCCGAATGTCATTAGTTCTGTCTCAGTAGTAAATCAATTAACTACTCGTCTTAACCAGCCGTTTATACAAATTCTGAGCTGGCCGGTATTTATGTTGTCGAGTGCCGGGCGATTCCAAATTCTGCATGTTCTACCGAGCCACCCAACAAGTAACCAAACACTGATTTGATCACTATAATCGTTATCTCAGATCTAAACATTGAGAAATGTTTAAGTAGTGAATACAGGTATGACTAACTAAGCACAATGTGCAATCGCATAGACCCTTAGCCTGCGAATACAGCCGCTTTTTTACGCTCGCCACTGGGGTCTCCCGAAAGAAGCGTCTGCGGAGTGAGGCCCACATTCCTGTACTGTGACATCTGAGGTCATGACAGCTCGTGTTGTAAATCTGATACAACACAGCCGCTCATGTTATGAACACTAATTCCAAACGGCCTGAGTTTGTTGATTCGGCAATCAAAATTATTGTAGAACATGATTTTATTCATCTGTGCATATGATAAGTCCGATACAATCGCCCGCGGCTCGACATTGTAATATTTTGTTCAGGTCGTTGAGTTTAATTTATGCAAATGATGCGATTACCAGCAAGCTGACCAATCAGCTTCTTTGACCAGAATCGGGTCAAAAATGACGTCACAGTACAGGAATGTGGGCCTCACTCCGCAGACGCTTCTTTCGGGAGACCCCTGTGGCGAGCGTAAAAAAGCGGCTGTATTCGCAGGCTAATAGACCCTATGCAATACTCGATTTCTTGAATTTGCATAAATTTGCAAAAACTGAAAGATCATCCACAGTTTAGTAATTACCCCAAAAGTGTATTAATAAAAATGAAACCATCATAAAGTAATAAGCGTTTGAAAGGTGCAAAATACATGGAAACGAGGCATTTAGGGCCAAAGTCCGGTTTTTGGCACAAATCTTTGTAATTTCAAGTCACTATAACTTTACAAGATTTCGTAGTACAGCCCTAAAATTTGGTGTGTTCATTTTTGATAACACTCTCTTCAAAGAGATTGTCAGATATTGCTGTAACATATTCCCAATAACAAAGTGAATGCGATGTTACGATTCTACCATTTATGCATAGGGTGTGTAAATGCGTCTTTCATGCTGCAGTGCATTCCAGTACTCAATCGCACCAGGGCACGAGTGAACGCTTGTAAAGCGTCTAGTTATCGTTACGACTGGTCCATTGGTAATGAACTCGCGCGTTAATCTTAGCAATACCGCTAATACACATACAATAATTTCTGCATTCTGATTGGCTAAGAGCAGTGCAATTTATTTGAAACACCAGTGCAAAAAGTTGAAATTCAGTGCAATTTCTTTTGGTAAAAAAAACCATTCTGATTGGTTCAAAAACATTAGAAAGTCAAAATTAGCCAATCAAATTCGCGTTACACTCGTTCTCAGTAACACAGCCCAGAGCTACATTTGTCTCGACGACAAAGTTGACTTTTGGTGGACGTCAATCAAACAGTTTCCATGACAATCACAGCACATTTCCACGTGCATATCCCATTTGACGTAAAATAAAGTTCCGGATTGTCCTCAATCACCCGGCGAATGAGTCGAATTTCGGTTGCTAAATGAGGAACAATCAAAGCTGCATGTAGACAGATAAACAGAAGCAGTTCACATTTAGAAAATGGCATTTTCTTTACCTGTAATCGTTCGTGCCTTGGACTTTCTCTGCGGAGGATCTTTTACGTCGGCTGTGTTTTCGTACAGTCGAATTACTTTGTTTACGAATGTTTCGCTCACGCAAAGTATAGCAATACCTTTTGTAGACATGCCTCTCTGCTTTAACATTATAACTCGCCATCGAAACGAATTCGAAAAAGGCTTGAAACTCCCGCTTGAATTACTGACTACTCCGGGAAGATGTGCTGTGATAGACCAAATCGGCTCAAACGCACTGTTTACATTCTTTGACCATTGCAAACCTTTTGGGAATACGATTCTTTCTCTGTTGTATTTCGATTTCACTGAGAACATTGACATGATAATGAAATGGAAATGTTTGGAACAAAAAGCTCTTATTCCCAAAGGTTTTGAATTAGGTTAAAGAACTAAACATCGGCTATTAAAATAGCCGATTCTGTCTATTGTCGTGAAAACTGTTTGATTGACGTCCACCAAAAGTCAACTTTGTCGTCGAGACAAATGTAGCTTTGGGCGCGTGTTACTGAGAACGAGTGTAATCTTAGATACACTATGCAAAGTTCAGTATACGTATTCAGAAAACCTCCTTTTTTAAAGAACTGTGGTTAGCCAGAGTGTTTTTTCAGAGGGAAACTAGACGCTCTAGTAGCGTTAAGTCGGGCTTCTTAGAGCAAGCAGTGGTTGCTGCGATCGGTAATCTCGACTGAACCTGATTGGCTCTCGACCATTATTTATATCCTAACTTTTCTCCTGGACGGAAATGACGTCACAATGCTGGAATTAGGAGGATTATTCAGATCCACCTAGTCTCCGTATTTTGGTCACGTGCCGATCCTAATATTTTGCGATGTAGAGGACAGCATCCTATTGGACAGCAACTAGTTAGTGTCAATGCACGTCTTTGGCGTTGAGTTTCAGATCATTAAGGTGCAGTAATTCGGGCAACAAAATCGTGCACATTGTTGCGTTGCAAGTTGCAGAGCAATGTTTCTCGTACAGGGTTCCCACTCATCCGTAAAAATAAAATTCTCTGACTTTTCCCTGACTTCTCCCTGACCAAAAACATTTTTCACTGACCATACTGTACTCTTGTTTTACTATGATGTCCTGCAGTGCGACTTACTATAGTCTTTTTAATGCAATATACTGTATGTATCTATGAAGACATACATTTACATGGACCATATATAGGCAAGAGACCATAAGGGACAGAGAGGGAGTCTCGCGCTATTCTTGGGATATCTTAATTTCAAAAAATCTATTTTTAGAATGCGGACGTCTGAGGAAATGAACTTCCGGTTCAAAGTAGATGGCGGCTAAGATCTATCTTACCAGGAGCCCATTACTAGGAGCCTTCCTCTCCTATAATAGGTCTGTACGACATCATTTGCACAAATTGAGCTAAAAATAGAACATCATTATAAATTCCGCGCGATGAACCAATCATGTCGCGTCTTACACAATAGGAATTTGACGTCAGATTCAACACTGATGGCAGCCGAAGCGTACCGTGTAGTTCTAGTGAAGAATCCAGAATCTAGTGAAATTGCAGAATAATTTCGTCGTCTGACTTCAGTACTTCATCAAGCGAGGAAGAACAATGATTGAAAACATTAAAAACAAAACAACAAAAAACTAACTCCAGGTATTATTATTTACTCAAAACTTCAAGTGCGAGAATTTCTACAAAACAAAGCTAGCTAGTTCAAAGGCCAGTTCAAAACATCTTCTGCTCTTTCTGAGAAGGAATTCAACGATCTGGTATCATGGATAATCTGTTACGAAGAACCTAATTAAACTTGTGCAGGACAGAGCTAATGAATATTCCAAACCGCCGGTGTGTTTTGCTAATTAGCACTGATTTGTTGTCTGAAACGCAACAAAGTGAATCACGAACTGAAGTAGGATTTTTTCGAAAATTATCGACATGCATTGACACAAAGTTCCTTCTAAAACAGCGAAGTGAGGTACAGGGGAGCTTCTTTTTCTGTGGCCTGGATGAAGATTTTATCGCATTTTTATTCAGCGGCTGATCTTGGAGTGCCGGTTATCTTGTCTTCTTTGCCAACTAAAGTCGCCTTTGGCGAAAGAACTTCGCCATACACTCAGTGATAACCCTCTTGTTTTAGCCGGTTCTTTGCCGCTCTTTAAGGCACGGTTTGTCGGTTGAAAGTTTCAGTTGTTTTTCGACAATCTTTCGGCGAAGGTCTTTAGGAAAGTGCACATTTGTGTGGTTGTTTATGTTGGCGTCGCTGTCCACTGAAACTATCAGTGATGATGAAGGAGATGGATTTTGCTTCATCAGAGTCGAAATGGCACTGTGAGAACGCTTCATTCTTACGAAGACTAAATCGTGAATCAAAAACCAACAGAAGAAAGTTGATAAAACAAGAATAAACATATGAAGCGATAGGTATATGAACGTAGAAGAATTTCGCGACATCGTGAGTCGCCAAACTAAAAGTCGCCACTAAGCGCTTTGGCAGTATGTCAGTTTATTGATACATGTGATACATTTATTGTACACCGGCCGAGTTCGTCTCGTTCTTGTGCAAGGGGAAAATAGACTAGGACTTCCATGGAATAAGAATATCAATATTTTGGATCAAGTCCTCGCGTCTTCCGTTTGGCCGCCATTTTATTTTTCAATTTGAAATTCTTCGGAAATTTGCATATCTAAAAATAGCACAATTTGTGCAAATGATGTCGTATGAGGGAGGCTCCTAGTAATGGGCTCCTGATCTTACTCTATCCCGGCGAAATAAAACCATGTTTTTGTTTTGTTTTTTGAATTTGATTACTTTTTTATAAATGGCTCGGATAATTTATAGATTATTAGACTTTTGAGACGGCAGTAATGAGTCAGATGATAATAAAGAAAATGTAAATGTCCCGCGGAAAGAAACTAGTGAATGCTTTTTGTCAACAACTGCTTCTTTCATCTGCACCAAAATGTCTAATTCTTCTTCCATTTGAGACCTGCTTTCTGATCAGTGTTATTTTTCGTTTCCCTATCTTTTCTGAGCGAGTGTCTTTCCCAAGTTTAATTTGGCAAAGTGCTGCACCAGGCAGAAATTCGGTATAAACTAACATAAGCTTATTCGTTTCAGCATCAACTGATTTGAGAAATAATATTACTTGATTCTGACTAAGCAAAGTCATAAACAAGGGAATACAATATACTGGTGATGCGGCCTCTATTTTAAATGGTACTCGATGGATAACAAAGTAATTTTGAACGCTCAACTTTTTATTTTCACTGAAGCGGCATAAGCCAACTTGTAAACTCAGTGAATCCAGTAAACGTCGAATCAAAACTTGAATGAAGTAAACCGTAGTTTTTGCAGAGATTTCAAGTCAATCAGATGCCGTTATACACACAAAAAATATTCACAATCCATTTTTAAGTCATTTTAGCCTTAGGTAAAGAAAATACACAACAAACACGCTTACTTTCACTGCTTGTTTGATTCACTCGTATTATAAACTCGTCTTGTCGCTCATCATCATGTTTCACGGCAAATTTGTTTTTGAATAGCCTTGTGAAAACTCTTCAAACGCATACCTGCCAACCCCCCGAGCCCTCAAATCTTGAGACTGTAAAATGTAGGCTAAATTAGCGTGCTTTAATACCAAAAACAAAATGGCGGACATCCCTGAACATTTCCGAACCTTCCCCCCCCCCCCCCCCATTCCCCTCCCCCCCCCCCCCCCCCCCCCCCCCCCCTTCTTAAAAAAAAAAAGGAGATTTGTATCGCCTGATATACGTATAAACGAGCGTTTCACATGAAATGACACATATTCTAGTTATTGAAAAAGTTCGTTACGTTGTATTACGCAATTTCACCGTAAATCGTGTTTAGCCGGGAGATTTTGTCTTCAAACCGGGAGACCGGGAGTTGAGGTCCAAAATCTGGAGACTCCCGGCTAAACCGGGAGAGTTGGCAGGTCTGCAAACGCCACAACAATAATTACAAGATACCACTAAACCACATCCAAGAATAAATTGAAGTCACTTTCTGACGAAATAGTTTGACGAAAGAGACGAAAATACGTCTTTGAAAGTCTTCGGCGAAGCCGGCAGCTTTGCATCCACCGCTACAACAATCAACAGCCTTTTTGGAAAACCAGCAATTTTCACGACTTTACCCTTAGATTTTCCATCGGATTTAGTCTTTAATGCACTTTCAAATCGATTACATCTTCTTGGGAATGTTTTTCTTAATTGTTCTGTTCAAGGCAGAACACCAAGAAGAAATACAAACAGCGACCTTCTTGTTGAGTTGGCAGTAGTTTTCGGCGTTTAGTTTTTGTTGTTCATTCAATCCTACAGACCACAACACAAGGCGACTTTTGGACTCTGTTCGAACTTAAACAACTCCTTTCCATATAAAATAAATTCTTGCGATGCTTTTCTGATGATTTCAGTCAAAATCAGAGTCAAAATACTCGACCTAAAAAAACAATTTTTACATCTGCTTGAACCGGAAGTTAATTTCCTCAGACGTCCGCATTCTAAAAATAGATTTATTGAAATTAAGATATCCCAGACCCTATACTGGAAGACTCCCTCTCTGTCCCTCATGGTCTCTTGATATAGGTCAATGACAACTTTTAAACTTTTTTGTGAGTTTTCATCATGATTGATCACGATCCGTATAAAAGTTACCCATTATGCTACATAATTATCACCGAATTCAAAACGATTTTGTGAAGGCCGACCGAAATTCCCTGACTTTTCACTGACCTTTTTGTCGAATTACAAAATTCCCTGACCAAAATCAAAATTCCCTGACAATTCCGTGACCTTGAAAAAAATCAGAATTCAGTGACTTTTCAAGGTCAGTGGGAACCCTATCGTATTACCACCATTCGCGCAAATTTTCACGCAATACATTTTCGTGTTGCAGGTTGCAAAGCTTTGTTGTTTTCTACTTCATGCAACAAAGTTTTGCAACCTGCAACACCGAAAATTTAATTTGTTGCGCGAACGATGGTAATACGAGAAACATTGCTCTGCAACTCAGTTGCAACGCAACAATCTGAACAGTTGCACGATTTTGTTGCTCGTATTGCCGCACCTTAAATATGACTTTTAGCAAAAGTACTGTAACTAACATTGAGATTATCAATGATTTTTCAAATGATTTTTCCTAAGTTTTATTTGTTTACTTAATGCAACATCTTGTTGTTGTTCTTAGCCCATACTTTGCTGAATTCAGTATGGCAACAAAATTACACTATTTTGTCATTTGATCCATCCTCACTCAATATGGCAGATATCGAAGTATGGACTTAAATATTCTCCAAACTCGATCGTAAACTAATGTACGTTACTTTCTCTCTCTTTTAGACGTTACAACCGCAGCACCAACAACCGCAGCACCAACAACCGCAGCACCAACAGCTAGATCCTCACGTAAGTAGTAAATATTGGACAGTCTCAATGAACTATGTAGCATCAGTAAACAAATGTGTAACTACAATCACGTGGGGGGGGGGGGGGGGGGGGGGTGGTCAGAGGGAGGTAAGATCTGTGGATCTGGCCGCACGTCAATCAGGGCGGACATTACCCGTTACCCGTTTTAATCGAATAGGAGCCGAACAAATGCAACTCACTTTTTCAAGCAATGAGGCTTCAGAACGCGGATTAGCTTATAAGAATCGCATGCAGGGGCGTAGGTACGGGGGGGGGGGGGGGGGGTCCCAGGGTGCATGCGACCCCCCTTCCTCTGGATCTACTCTTTAAATATGTCTAAGGAGGGGAGGGGGGGATTTGGTGGTGAACGATATGGAGTGTGACCCCTCCCCCCCCCCCCCCCCCCCCCCCCCCCCCCCCCCCCTTCCCCCTCCCCAATGGAAAATCCTGGCTACGCCCCTGGCATGGCGGTAAAAAGGCACGATCAGGTCCATAGTTTCTCTCTTATGACAATTCAGAGGTCGTATAAAGTCTCTCTTGGGACAAAACAAGAACAAACAGATTTGCTCAAATGTGTTCTAAATTCTTTCTACGCAGACGTCACGGTGAAATGTACTCGGGACTACATGGAAGCAATGATCGACAGGAAGGTAATGAGCAATCTCGACACCACCAACCTCCACCTCGAGGACGCGAATTGTAAATCCACTGAAATTACCGCTGACTTCATCAAGTTCAGGACCTCCCTCGATGGGTGTGGCACCACCCATAACGTCAGCGACGACGGAAAATACCTGGTGTACCACAACGCCATCACCGGGGATCTTGTTGCTCCTACGACTGAAACGCTCATCACTCGGGAGCACACGGCAGTGATGCCGTTCCAGTGTTCGTACGAGAAGGTGGTGGTGCTGAGCGTCCATGCCTACACACCTAGGCGTGCCGTCATTTATACTAGAACTGGTAGGCAGTAGTATACTATTCCTGGTAAAACCATCTAGAATGAAGTCACTTCTGTGTGACTTCCGAGTCTGAGGGCTCAGAACAATCGATTTTTTTTTCTCCTCAGGGATTCAAATGCATTTTTTCTCGTCTCCTTTTTTCTCACAATTCCCGACCAATGGCAGCCATAGGAACCCGCTATTTCACAAATTGCAGATGGTTTTGAGTTGTCTGTACTCTTATTGACACACACTTGACGCCCAAAAATGTCCAAAACTCGAGTGGATTTCACTGCAAAGTTTTGTACATTTCATGGCGTCAAGTGTGTTTACAACAATTTCAAAAAAGCGTGACAACGGCAAACCAGCCAATCAGATTGCGAGATTACTCACGTGTTGTAAAAACTAGTGCAGCTACAGTTATAAACCCGTTTTCTTTTCTCTCTCACTGCAGAATCGTTTGGTAATTTCTCCTTTACCATGGACATGTACAAGACCGAGAAATACGAAGAAGCTCACGGCGATGACGACTACCCTGTTAACGTTGCTACTGGTCAGCGGCTGTATCTGGAGGTCACCGTCGTGTCTAATGACTCTTCATTGGCTGTTGTGCCTGTCGTGTGTAAGGCCACGCCCACCGAGGGATACGACGACAAGCCACAATACGTGTTTATCAACGAAAGGTGAGATTTGCAGAAACCATTACATAATTTTGTAATAATTGACTGTCAGAAAAGGATAGACAGAAGGGTAGTAGGCGGACTTTGGGGGGAGGTGTGCGTCAATAATTGTGCTGACTAGGGGAGGTGTGCGTCAAGAATTGTGCTGACTAGGGGAGGTGTGCGTCAAGAATTGTGCTGACTAGGGGAGGTGTGCGTCAAGAATTGTGCTGACTAGAGGAGGTGTGCGTCAAGAATTGTGCTGACTAGAGGTGTGCGTCAAGAATTGTGCTGACTAGAGGTGTGCGTCAAGAATTGTGCTGACTAGAGGAGGTGTGCGTCAAGAATTGTGCTGACTAGGGGAGGTGTGCGTCGAGAATTGTGCTGACTAGGGGAGGTGTGCGTCAAGAATTGTGCTGACTAGGGGAGGTGTGCGTCAAGAATTGTGCTGACTAGAGGATGTGTGCGTCAAGAATTGTGCTGACTAGGGGAGGTGTGCGTCAAGAATTGTGCTGACTAGAGGAGGTGTGCGTCAAGAATTGTGCTGACTAGGGGAGGTGTGCGTCAAGAATTGTGCTGACTAGAGGAGGTGTGCGTCAAGAATTGTGCTGACTGGGGGTCGTTAAGAATTGAAAGGCTTACTGTGTCGGGTGGTGTGCGTCATCATCTCTGACTGTGGTGGGTGGTGTGCGTCAAGAATGACATACTGTTCTCGTTCCTTCACATCAGTTGTACCAGGACAAAACCATGAAGTACGACTTCGAGAAGTCCGCTGTGCAGCGATTCAGCATCGCGGCCTTCAGGTTCCTCCCCAGCTATGACAACGTTTACTTCCACTGCAAAGTGACCGCTTGTCCACAAGGGGATTCGAACTCGCGCTGCGCTGTGGGGTGTAAGAGTGGTGACAAGTCCAGGCGTCGCCGTGAGGTCCCCGAGCGCGAGATCGAGTACGACATCACTCTTGGACCAGTCAGCTTGAAGAGTGACAAGCAGTCTATGGGTAAGTAGCCTGTTGAATCCCTAATATGGAAGTGGTACTACCATATTAGGGATGTGCTGCTGTTTATGCCTCTAGTTATATAAGATGGGTCGTTTTTAGTCTCAAAGTGTATACAGAGGGGTTTCATTTAAGAGTCGTACCTAGGTATATCGAGCTACGCGTCGTAGCTGCATGGCCCTTTGGGAAAGGAGAGGAGAGGGGGCTGGTCGTACCTTTGACTACGAGCTCTTCTTGTGATCGAGTTCGTATTCTCGTCTTTGTTTAAAAGGAATTAGTTGCTGGTTTTCCGGGAATACTTGTGCGCGTAACGGCACACAGGGCAATCAAATGATCCGATTTCAGTCTCAAGAATTTACTTTAATGTTACTCAACAAGGCGCGTATTAAACATCAAAGGCTTCTGCATTTTTACCAAGCTTGATTCTTCGCTCAAAAATTCTTAACCTTGAAAACACTTTCTTAGTCCGACACAGGTATCCCACCAGTCATCGAATAATACTTTTTTCATCTCCTTCCCAGGCTCCGCTCAAAGTGCCCCCCACAGCATGGTTACCATGGTTACAATCATCGCAGCTGTCCTTGGCGTGATAGTCCTTGCTCTTGTCATCGGCCTTGTGGTGGTCATGAAGCGTAGACGAGCTCCTCAAAAACCCCACAAGTTACTCGTTGTCGACTGAATGGCAATGGCTCTTTAGCTGCATGCGGCCCCAACTTCTTTAAACTCCTTTAAGTTGTAACTAATTTTGGTAGGAAACTTAGCTAGCGTCATTCATAGAACGAATGGTAGCTTTGGGCCACGCCCAGGTGTTAGACTAGTAGTGCAGGACTCAAGCCAGCGTATATTGGCTGTAGCTAGGCGACCTTCTGAAAAGTGCTGCTTTTGAAAACCCGTTTGTTTAGCAGTGAGAATGGAAGTTGGTACGTTGTTTACAATGTGCAAAGTTTCATTTTTTTTCTTGACATTTTGTAATGAATTTTTCGTCTTTTATAACTGCCATTGTTGCACACTTAGTGGATATTTTGTTTTTTAAGTTAATCACAGAATGAAAGGTCGACGGGTACACACGTTGTGTTGTACAAATAAAGTCTTTCACTCAAACTCTGTTTCTCTGCTAGTGTTATATGTGAGAGGGGCGGGATTGAAAATTGAAAATCTCCGCTAGTTAGTACACGCGCGATTAAAAATTGCCGTTAGTTACACGCGCGATTAAAAATCGTCGCTAGTTACACACGCGATTAAGTCGCCATTGAAATCTCCGCTAGTTGCACGCGCGCTAGTCACACGCTCGATTAAAAATCGTCGTTAGTTACACGCGCGATTAAAAATCGTCCCTAGTTACACGCGCGATTAAGTCTCCATTGAAATATCCGCTCATATCGCGCGACCAAATCGCAGAGAAATATAAACGGAGCTTCATTAGATTCCTGCGCCATTGTTACATGGGGAAACATCGGCGTACGTGTGAATGTGTAGGTCACTGATGTGCTTAGCTACCTTCAATCTATACAATTTTAATATCTATAGTACATAAATTACATAATTTTACTGAATAATATTCAGCTACTGGAAAACCTATGCTAAAGCTTTGGGCTCCCTGTGGTTTCCGTTTATCAGTAAAGGTTTACCAGAAGTGTTGATACCTCTGACCGCCGTTGGTCGGATTACTGAGGTTGCTCCACATCAGAGGTCGATATATTTGTAGCACGTTTTACGTGCGTCAGCGATTTACATAAAGTATAATGAATGTGTTATCAGTCGTAGTATGTTTTGGCCGCACGCACTACGACCGCACGTTTTACGTGCGTGACGTGGTCGGTTTACACGGGGTATGTTACAAAATGGCCGACCGGTTTAGTTGTGAACCATTCACCCGTTGGCTTCTTCGCACACGGTTATTTGGTAGTTTATGTTGTCGTCGTGTTCGTTTAACTAAAAGGACCACAACAACAGCTATTAGGATCAGTACTATGAGTCCTAGGACACCAGCGATGACGGAAATTAAAAGACTTCGAGGAGTATCGGGGTCGTCTCTAGATGTAGCACCTGGTTGATGATATAAAGATAAAAGGTTGGTGTAATTGTTTGCTGTTTTCCTTGCTAACTTGCATGCTTCGTTGTTTGTTTACTGATCTCCTATCTTGTTTCCCTAGTTCCTTTCTTGTCTGCTTTCATGTTTCCTTCTCTTTATCTGTGCTTCCTGCATGGCTATCTTCTTTTTGCATGCTTGCCTGACTTATTCATTATTTCCTTATCGTTTCCTTCATTCCTTCATTCCTTCATTCCTTCATTCCTTCCCTCCCTTCCTTCCTTCCTTCCATCCATCCATCCATCCATCCATCCATCCATCCATCCATCCATCCATCCATCCATCCATCCATCATCCATCCATCCATCCATCCATCCATCCATCCATCCATCCATCCATCCATCCTTCCTTCCTTCCTTCCCTGCTTTCTTTCTGTCTTCTTTCCTTTCTTCCTTCCTTCCCTGCTTCCTTCCTTCCATGCTTCCTTCCTCCTCGTTCCCTGCTTCCTTCATTCCTTCCTCCTTCCCTGCTTCCTTCCTTCCTTGCCTGCTTCCTTCCTCTCTTCCTTCCTTCCCTGCTTCATTCCTCCCTCCCTTACTTTCTTCCTTCCTTCTCTGCTTCCTTTCTCTCTTCTTCTTCCTTCCTTTCATCTCTCATTCTTACAATTTGTTATAAACCTTTTCTTTTAATTTACCCGGGTTTTCCGAGCAATATCACATTACATCATCGTTGAATATATTACCTTGAACTTCTACACGAATTGGCCCAAGTGTCAAATACTCCAACTCCTTATCCTGCGCAGTGATTTCTCTCCGCCGTCTCGATCCACTACCGCTACCCTTGCCTCTTTCCACGCAGCCTCGCGCGCAAACAGTATCATTATCAGCTTCTATACACACTTGAACCAGGCAGTGAATAAACACATTATTTAGCGTGACGTTGACGAAGCGAAAGGCTTCGATACTGAACTGTTGGTACGGGCTAAGTTTGTAATCGTAGAGTAAAGTGTCATCACGGGAGCATCTGGAATAATAAGATGGGGTGTAAATTACTAGTAGTGACTCCTACTGCTTTTTTTCGCTGGCCAGTTATCCATCTCTGCCAGTCCTAAAGCTCCCTAGTAGGCTGGGTGCACAACAGGGATTCCGAGAAATCAAGGTCACCTGACACAGACAAAAACATAAAAGGCGTGGCCATACACGTGCTCGTTGTACCACGTGTATAATCTCACCGTAAACTGATCTTAATAAATTCCTATATCTAAGCCATTTGGAAGAGGGCGTGGTCATACACGTGCTCGTTTTACCACGTGTATAATCGCACCGTAAACTGATCTTAATAAAGTCCTATATCTAAGCCATTTGGAAGAGGGCGTGGCCATACACGTGCTCGTTGTACCACGTGTATAATCTCACCGTAAACTGATCTTAATAAAGTCCTATATCTAAGCCATTTGGAAGAGGGCGTGGTCATTCACGTGCTTTAAACCGTATGAAATTAAGGGCGCTTTCCATTTGGCAGAACTGACTGATCTGATCAACCGGTTCTTAAATGGAATGTGTCAGTTCTGAGAACTATCTGAACCAGTTCCCAGAACTGACGTGTTCCATTAAGAACTGGTCGGAAAGACCAGTCAGTTCTGCCAAATGGAAAGTGCCCTTAGACTCACCCAATCTTAATATAGTCATATCTAATCCATTTGGAACAGGGCGTGGTCGTGCACGTGCTTTATAGAGTGTGAAATTTCAAAAAACGCACCCATTTCTAACAAAGTCATATCTAATGATATCCTAAGAGTTTGAGAGGGTGTGACCCATACACGTGGCCGTTATACCGTGGCTAAATACAAGTAGTTAAATCTAACAATTACAACTCACCCATTCCTAATGAAGCTATATCTAGGAGCATCGTATGGGTTGCTTGAGGGCGTGACCATGCACGTGTCTGCAAAGATCGCGAGCTTTGATTGAGATTTGACAACAATTTGTAGATGTAACCGTTGTCCAAGGTCTACAGTAACGGGGTATCGCTCGTAACTCTCTTTGTATTGGTCGGTTTTGTACATGTTCATCATGAAGGTGAAGTTACCACGTCCATCTGTAAATAATTTACACTTCTATTAAATTCCATATTTGGTAACAAAATTCTTTATATGGTGACGAAATCCAAATTTGGTAACAAAATTCTTTATATGGTGACCAAATCCAAATTTGGTAACAAAATTCTTTAAATGGTGACAAAATCCAAATTTGGTAACAAAATTCTTTATATGGTGACCAAATCCAAATTTGGTAACAAAATTCTTTATATGGTGACCAAATCCAAATTTGGTAACAAAATTCTTTAAATGGTGACAAAATCCAAATTTGGTAACAAAATTCTTTATATGGTGACCAAATCCAAATTTGGTAACAAAATTCTATATTTACACAAAGTCACAAGCTAAAGAAATTATAGATCTAAAATCTCATCGCATCTCGTCATGTAGATTCTTCCTTCCACCCTCTTCTGACTATCCCCCCCCCTCCCTCCCTCCCTCCTCTCCCTCCCCTCCCTCCTCTCCCTCCTCTCCCTCCCCTCCCGTCTACTCTACTCACCTGCAGACGAGTACACTACTTTTCTTCTTGGTGAAAAGCTCACAACTGAGAGCGTTCTCTTCTTAGAGTAACTACAATCGAAGCCAAGCCGAACTTGAAACTTCCTTGTTATAAGATGGTTCCCATTCTCCTCACTGTCACCGTTCACGCTATTCCAGTAAGTTATCTTGTCAGAGGTTGCGTTGTGGTACGTCCCACAGCGGTCCAGCGGTACACGGAATAGGACAAGCGTCTCGTTGACAAAGTACGGTACGCACGACGCATCTTCTAGGCGTAGGGAACTGGGTCGAAGGTATTCAAAGCGCTCGAGGGAGATGGTAACGAGCATGTGGTATTTGCTGCACTGGACGGCAAAACCTGACAGAGAAACATTCTAATGTTAAATTAATATTAATTAATTAATATTTAATAATTGATATTCTTACAATGCACCATACAGAAATTAGCCACTTTGGAAACGAGTAAAGGACTGGGAACGAGTTTTTAGAATTATTCTAATTAAAAACTCGTTCCCAGTCCTTTACTCGTATCCAAAGTGGCAAATAAGGTGGCGCGCGGCTCTATACATTTTACCACAATCCTTTGCGAATCTAAATCCGCACATACCTATCTGAAAACTATCTGACACGTTCACATAAGCTCTGAACGCGCAATCCCTACGTAATCGCCTACGTACGTGCACTAGCTGGGCTTCCTGTAGTAGAGCGAACGTAATATTGACATTGGGATCCCTGTGTGTTAGTTTCACACGCGTAATCCTTACGTAATCGACTACGTACGTACACTAGCTGGGCTTCCTGTAGTAGAGCGAACTTAATATTGACATTGGGATCCCTGTGTGTTAGTTTCACACGCGTAATCCTTACGTAATCGCCTACGTACGTACACTAGCTGGGCTTCCTGTAGTAGAGCGAACTTAATATTGACATTGGGATCCCTGTGTGTTAGTTTCACACGCGTAATCCTTACGTAATCGCCCACGTACGTACACTAGCTGGGCTTCCTGTGGTAGAGCGAACGTAATATTGACATTGGGATCCCTGTGTGTTAGTTTCACACGCGTAATCCCTACGTAATCGCCTACGTACGTACACTAGCTGGGCTTCCTGTAGTAGAGCGAACTTAATATTGACATTGGGATCCCTGTGTGTTAGTTTCACACGCGTAATCCTTACGTAATCGCCTACGTACGTACACTAGCTGGGCTTCCTGTAGTAGAGCGAACTTAATATTGACATTGGGATCCCTGTGTGTTAGTTTCACACGCGTAATCCTTACGTAATCGCCTACGTACGTACACTAGCTGGGCTTCCTGTGGTAGAGCGATCGGAATGTTGACATTGGGATCCCTGTGTGTCAGTTCTACAGTTTTTAATTAATATAAACAAATCGAATAAAAACGTGATATGCTGACTGAGTAACTTGCGATGACATACCTTGGTAGACCTGCTTGCCGTGTGGATCGTTGCCAACGCCTTCAGTTTTCTGCATATCTTTACCATCTTTACCGTTAGTTGTTTGATTTGATGAGACCAAACGCTCCGGCTCGTTCATCTTCCCTTTTGATCTTCCACTTTCGGGGTGGTCGTCGGAGGTTAGTCGTTGGTTCGGGCGTGGTCGTCGGAGGTAAAGTCGTTGGTTCGGGCGTGGTCGTCGTCGGAGGTAGAGTCGTTGGTTCGGGCGTGGTCGTCGGAGGTAGAGTCGTTGGTTCGGGCGTGGTCGTCGGAGGTAAAGTCGTTGGTTCGGGCTTGGTCGTCGGAGGTAGAGTCGTTGGTTCGGGCGTGGTCGTCGGAGGTAGAGTCGTTGGTTCGGGCGTGGTCGTCGGAGGTAAAGTCGTTGGTTCGGGCGTGGTCGTCGGAGGTAAAGTCGTTGGTTCGGGCGTGGTCGTCGTCGGTAGAGTCGTTGGTTCGGGCGTGGTCGTCGGAGGTAGAGTCGTTGGTTCGGGCGTGGTCGTTGGAGGTAAAGTCGTTGGTTTGGGCGTGGTCGTTGGAGGTGGAGTAGTCGGCAAGGGTATGTCTATAAAGATACAAAATAAAAACTAAAATCTAGTTATCTGATTTAGCATAAAAGGAATAAAAGATACAAGCTCTATTCCTTCTATCTTTTTTTTTTTTTTTTTTTCCCCTTCTATCTTTTCTCTGGCCATTATTCAGGTCCGCTAAGCGACATACTGATGGATGGTCCAGTTTGTTAGACTGGGGGGGGGGGGGGGGGGGGGGGGGGATAGGCGGTTGTTCGAAAGGAGATTAGCGCTAATCCAGGATTAAATCTTAAGAAAACTATTGACGTTAATCCAGGATTAGCACTAATCGCCTTTCGAACAACCGGGCCCCGATGTTATCTATAGTCGTGGGAAACCTACGGTACCGTGACACTCAAATGGCTTCCTTTCTGAACCAATCAAAAAGCGTGCAGATGCATCTCATCCAATCAGACTCTTTCAATACGGTGCAGTACCGTGACTTTTCCACTCATACAAAAACGCCTCTATCACATTACTAACATACATAGTTACTCACCAATGTCGGTGCAAATCTGGTTGTTGTCGTTAAAACCAAACGGCTTCTCATCGACACGACAGCTGGTCTGACTAGCGGGACAATCGTCTAAAGCTGCGAAACATGTCAAGTAATAGATACGATATGAGCAGCTGTACGGTCTGTGTGGCAATTACTTTGTAATGCTCGTACAGTACGGATGGAATGTTGTATCGCACCAGGAGCCCATAAGTAGGAGCATCCGTACTACATATTGGGTCTATGTCACGGCGTTTGAACAAGTTTGGCTATTTTTAGAAATTGACCAATCACTGTGCACTTCCGGTTTTATTTGCAGCAATAGTGATTGGTCAATTTCGTGTTCTAAAAATAGCCAAACTTGTTCAAACGCCGTGACAGATGTTAATGCTACATGGATGCTCCTACTTATGGGCTCCTGATCGCACTTATCATATCCACAGATGTATAAAATCTTGTTCTATACTATAATTGTCAAGATACCAGTAAGTTTGGCCGAGAAAATCAAAGTTAAACTTTATGCAAATCAAGACGATTTTGTTGTATTGTGTTTTCCTCATGAATTATTAATATATATGGAGCCATATAAGGTAGTGAGTGTCTATATAAGGTAGTGTCTATATAAGGTAGTGAGTGTCTATATAAGGTAGTGAGCGTCGACATATCAAATGTCTATATAAGGTAGTGAGTTCTATATTGTCTATATAAGGTAGTGAGTGTCTATATTGTCTATATAAGGTAGTGAGTGTCTATATTGTCTATATAAGGTAGTGAGTGTCTATCACTCTGTAAAGCGACATTGGTCTATCACTCTGTAAAGCGCTATTGACATACCATGAAATAGCGCTATATAAATAAAGATATTATTATGATATTATTATTATATTGTCTATATAAGGTAGTGAGTGTCTATATAAGGTAGTGAGTGTCTATATAAGGTAGTGAGTGTCTATATAAGGTAGTGAATGTCTATATAAGGTAGTGAGCGTCGACATATCAAGTGTATATATAAGGTAGTGAGCGTCGACATATCAAGTGTATATATAAGGAAGTGAGTTCTATATACGGAAGTGAGTGTCTATATATGGAAGTGAGTGTCTATATATGGAAGTGAGTGTCTATATATGGAAGTGAGTGTATATATAAGGTAGTGAATGTCTATATAAGGTAGTGAATGTCTATAGAAGGTAGTGAATGTCTATATAAGGTAGTGAATGTCTATATATGGAAGTGAGTGTCTATATAAGGTAGTGAATGTCTATATATGGAAGTGAGTGTCTATATATGGAAGTGAGTGTCTATATATGGAAGTGAGTGTATATATAAGGTAGTGAATGTCTATATAAGGTAGTGAATGTCTATAGAAGGTAGTGAATGCCTATATAAGGTAGTGAATGTCTATATATGGAAGTGAGTGTCTATATAAGGTAGTGAGTGTCTATATAAGGTAGTGAGTGTCTATATAAGGTAGTGAATGTCTATATAAGGTAGTGAATGTCTATATATGGAAGCGAGTGTCTATATAAGGTAGTGAATGTCTATATAAGGTAGTGAATGTCTATATAAGGTAGTGAGTGTCTATATAAGGTAGTGAGTGTCTATATATGGAAGGTTAATGTGTTAGTGAGTGTCTATATAAGGTAGTGAATGTCTATATAAGGTAGTGAGTGTCTATATAAGGTAGTGAGTGTCTATATAAGGTAGTGAATGTCTATATAAGGTAGTGAGTGTCTATATAAGGTAGTGAATGTCTATATAAGGTAGTGAATGTCTATATATGGAAGTGAGTGTCTATATAAGGTAGTGAGTGTCTATATAAGGTAGTGAGTGTCTATATAAGGTAGTGAGTGTCTATATAAGGTAGTGTCTATATAAGGTAGTGAGTGTCTATATAAGGTAGTGAGTGTCTATATAAGGTAGTGAGTGTCTATATAAGGTAGTGTCTATATAAGGTAGTGAGTGTCTATATAAGGTAGTGAGTGTCTATATAAGGTAGTGTCTATATAAGGTAGTGAGTGTCTATATAAGGTAGTGAGTGTCTATATAAGGTAGTGAGTGTCTATATAAGGTAGTGTCTATATAAGGTAGTGAGTGTCTATATTGTCTATATATGGAAGTGAGTGTCTATATAAGGTAGTGAGTGTCTATATAAGGTAGTGTCTATATAAGGTAGTGAGTGTCTATATAAGGTAGTAAACAACCCGATTCATTAACAAGTGATATGTCTTTACTATGAAATCAATACACGATACTTACAGACAGTTCTATATGTGATGACGAAGCCAGACCGATATCGTTTTGGGGATGACGTCACCATGATATAAAGCTCTCTACCGCTGGACACTGCGACAGTCGGCTTACTGCACCCACAGTTCTCTACATCAGAGTCATGATCGAGTGGGTCACTGACCCTAATCATGTCATCATAATTACAACGCAGCCAATCAGGGACGTTCTTGTATTGACCTTTATGGATTCCCATCCAATGAAAAGTGACTACCCATCGGTGTTCGTCAGGCGCGGAAAACCGCCATAAGCACTTCATTGGACTGGACAATAAATGACTCAACGGGAAGGACCGACTGGTCAGGTAACCCGCCTGATTGAAGACTGTTTTACCACCATAAGATGTTGGGCAAATGTCTTGTGAATAAAATAAAATAAGACTAAGATAAGGTAGAGAGAGAGATGGCACTAAGAAGTAGCCTGCGCATCTGGCACACCAGAGGATTGGGGAGGAGGAGGAGAAGGGGGCTTGTCGCCCCAACCTCCTCTCCTCTCCTCTCCCTTACACGAGCTACGCAGACTATGCCATAAGAGGACACCGTCTTCGACATATCTTGGATGGTTTTGATATTTCAGTAATGGTTTATAGTCAAAAGTGTTAGAGTGCAAACCATATGTCCGTGAAACAGTACTATTACTAAATAGTACTAAATAGTGTTATCTCTATTGTTTTCTATTGTTTCATCAGTGCTATTTAGTACTAATTAGTTAGTTTCACGGACATATGGTTTGCACTCTATGATGGAGCCAGAGTGTAGAAGGCGCTGTCTTCTCAATAGACCCTTTTAGCTAAGGCAATTGTTTTCCCATATATCATCCCCTGAGTATTAGATTCTTTGTTTGAGTGACATCCATGTTTATGTCTCTTCTCAAGCGTTACCGATAGACAAAGAAATAATACTCAGGGGAATGACACGTGGTCTGAAATGGGAACACATTACGACCAAGCTCAATGGGTCTATTAGCTTGGGAAATTTCAAGTGTTTTTGTGTGTGTGTGTTTTCTGATCATTGTTTATATATATATAGCTAATTGCATAATCGTTGTCGGGTTGAAAATCATAAAGCTATGACCAAAAGGAATTCTGGGAAATTAAAACTCTCAAATAACACCGTCAAATCATCGACCTTTTTATCCAGACTTGTAGGATCTTAGTTAAATAGCTCATATACCTTCAAAACTACGAGAACATTGAATATATCTGTATGTAATGCGGGTCATGAACTGATTTCCCATCCATCCTTGCGGTCTCAGCTTCTATGATTTATGATTTTCAACCCGACAACGATTATGCAATTAGCTATATACCATAATAGAGACTGTACCTGTGTCATTGGGTATCTTTTGACATGTTATCCATTCTATTGAGAAAAATAAATACTCAATAAAACAAATAAAAATAATGTTCGGTATCTTCGTTGCGTGCTCGTAATCTATTCGATGATTGCAGTCGGTATTCGACTTGCAAGTCGTGAGTTCGTAAAATAGTCGTTGTGAGTTCGTACACGGTTCGTATTGTATTCCATGTGTTCGTAGTGTGTTCGGTGAAAGTTGGTTGGTGTTTACGAACAGATAAAATATTTATTTTGGCTCGCAAAGGATTGTGATAAAAAGTATTTTCGGGTACTGTAGTTGCATTTCATGTTTTTCATTTTTCCACTTCTCTTCCCTTCCACTTCTCATCCCTTTCTCATTTCTCTACTATTCCCTACAAAGTACCTCACGTACCTTTAGGAAGCGCCTTGAATAGGATCCTCATTCTCCCTCTACGAGCGTCTTTATGTGATTCTAGACGTAAAGTCATTGACGATGTTGTCGAGTACAGAACTAAGTCCCCACTAGAACAGGGACCAAAGTCTCCCATCAAAGCACTTTCTTCCACATCCAAGCCATCGTACACATACAAACGGTCTGCTACGTCATTTAAGAATAGAGTTGCAATGATGATTTTAACTCGATGGGTCGCGTCCTCAGCTCGTAGGGTCCACACACAATTCATGTTACCGTGTCCATGGTAATGTTGGGCTGGCGTATTTCATCAAACGTTTGGTTTCTAAAGCGAGCAGTCGCGATGATCGTGTTGTTTGATGAGATACAGGTGAAAACTATTGCGAAGAAAAATATACAAGGCTATAATCAGTTACACTAGAAGTGAACATTAACATATATTTAAACCTTCCGATGGTCGTCACGCCTTACGATTGGATGTTCGCTTGTGGGAGGGGACAAGGTTCGCCAACGATTAACGCCATTTTTGCTATTAGAGTTCTTTCTGGTGTAGCTTTGTGTCAGAGTCTGTCATCATTCAAGATGCTTCGTAATTGAATTAATTGAGGCATTGGAAAGTTGACTGGACCAGAAGAAAACGTGTTTGTAGGCAAATGTACTGATGAATGAATTAATCACACAATGAATGAATGAACGAACGAAGGAGTGACTGGATGAATGAATGAATGAATGAATGAACGAACGAACGAGTGACTGGATGAATGAATGTACTGAAGGATGAATGAAACAAATTAATCTATGTATAAATGAATGAGTAGATATATGGATAAATGAATCATAAATGAATCATAAGTGAATTAATGAATAAACGAATGAATGGATGAATGAATGGATGAATTGATGAATGAATGGATGAATGAATGAATAAACGAATGAACAGATTGATCGATACTTGAAAGCCACATGTGTATTATCATCCGATAATTAGGGTATCGCTCGGCGTGTTTGAACACTATAAACCTAGTCAGGTCAGTCGATAAAAACGTGGTTTTCCGTGATAAATCCGTGAAACGGAACCTACTTAGTTACTGTGTTATAGTCAATTGAAAACGAAAGGACACAATGGAATCAGGGCGTACTCATGTCTATTTTCACTCTTGTACAAGTTAGAATCCTAGTCTACGATGTTCCAGCTATTCCGTTATAACTGTTGTTATCTAAACCTCAATTAATATGACAATAACCTACAGAATCGTGCTTCAAATTAGCGCGGCACAGCTCAAATATTGGCATCCCAGACATAACAAATATAAAACCCCTATCACCGGTGGCTATCAGTAACATTATTATCATCTATCAGTACGAGGGCGTGGCAACACGTGGAGCTAGCGTCTGAAGCACTTGTCGGTGGTCAGCCACTGGAGACAAGGAACTTGCTATGGAAATTAACTTCAAACGAAGATAACATCTACTTTAGTTAGAAATGAAGCTACTTCCACATTCAGCTTTGGAAAACTAACACAATTAAAGATAGGCGGCTTGAAATTGGAAACACTGGTCCCAAAGAGCTCAAATGCGGAACGAACTGTCCTCTACGGTTTGTTTATCGGAATGACTCAAGCTTGGAATCAATTTACAATCGCGGTTTTCAGAGCCCTTGAGATTAACCACTCGTTCGTCAAACGTCTCGTATGCTTGGCTGATTAACATGTGCCTCGAGTGGACGACGCACATTCTCGAAGAAAACAGATGTTTGAGTGCGTATATTTTTGAAAAATTAATTACATGTCAGAAAACGCAACCGCACATGGTTGACCAAAGCGGGGAAAAAGGAATGAGAGCATAACTAGAATATCAACGCCAAAACTATTAGTTATAATTAGCAGTGTGCAATAGTCATATGAAAACAAAACAACACAATGGAATCAGGGTGCATGTTAGACTAATAAGGTATATTTCACGGGTTTATGAAAACCACTTTTAGGAAAGCCAAGCCCTGAAACGCCACTCGGAACAGAGTGTTCGGGTCTAGAACGTTCTACGAGTTTATACTAGCTTGAAGTGAACTTATGCATAAAACTACCGACGGCGACTATTCAGTCTATCCGGCTCCGAAATTCCTGAAATTTTGAAATGACTTTTCGCTATTTTTCCAAGTATTTATGACTATAAACGGGGTGTTTACAATCGATGTATCGCAATGTTCGTCAACAAAACCTTATCAATTAGATAATTGTTATATTTTAGTGTATTAAAATGGCTTGTCCGTGATAGCAATCCTGCTTTTTCTCACTGAAAACTGAGAAGCGATTTATTTTCCAGTGCGTTTTTTTTTCACTCTCCCTTCGCCGCAGTCAACTTTCCAGTGCAATAAAGGTTGTTTTGACGACCTCAATTGTACTTTAATTTTCCTGTGCCTGTCAAGCGTGAGTCAGACAAGTAAAATAACAAGGCCAACCCGTGTCAGCCAAAAGAAACAGATCCCGCTTGAAATGGAATCTTTGCCTGTACTCTAAGCGACCTTTAGCTTTCCACATGTACACGGGCTATTATTATTACTCTGTAATTAATTTCTTATGAGCATAAAATGTCACGTATCACCTCCAGCTCTAAATAGTACAAATTATCGTTCGTAAATTGACACAATAACAGAAGCACTGGTCGTAATAGGACATACAGGAGTAAATAAAGGGATTGTTATGTACGCGGGCGAGAGTAGCGCATGTTTTAGCGGGGATTTCGTCGGAGAGCGACGTCCTCACTACAAACACTTCAGGCGCTAATATCACCCAATAATATGCTCAAGAAGGCCACGTTGACCATTATCGTCAATTGAGATTACCTTGCTTTCCTGAGATCGCCGTCCAAATCGCAGCCATCAAACATAAAACCAGGCATTTCGCATGTGACATGATGTAAAAAATCACGCGAGCTCGTAGACACCAAAGTCGGTCGGTTCAAGTTTGGGTGTAGGCAGAGTTCTGTTGTTTCGTCTCGCTTGACGCTTCAGATATCAGGCGTTCAAACTGCCGTGAAGTCCCAACCAGGTTTCCAGAAGTTGACTAGCAGATTCCATGAGGCTCTGCTGCTACGGCATGATCTTTTCAAACTCCGAAAGGATCAACCAACTGCGCCGAAGAACCGTCACGGTAATCCGCATACCTTGGTAACGCAACGCGTTAAATCATTTACAAAATTAAAACTTCTTTATTGGACGAGAAGTGCCCGTATTGAAGAGGCTTTTCTACTAAGCCAAATGCATGGGAATTTGTGTTGCTGGGACTGAGAAAACTGTCCGTAAATACTAATACAGATATAGAAGTGTATACTGATAGATCCTGAGGCATCAACAAGTATTCAAAAGGCTATTATATAGCCCCAATCAGATAACAAACGATGTTGAGATTAGAGATGGTGTGGTTGACTTTGCTCTCGTGGCCCTTTTGCTTTATCGAGGAGGAACAATAATGACAAGAATGTAAACGATTGTTATATTCAAGATTAGATTCAGTCAACAGTTCACTTATCAGTCACGGTTTCGCTAAAAGGTCAATATTTACTATAAACTCAGCCCCATTAGTACTAAAGTAATTTTGTGATACACCTAACACTACTTTCCCAGCCCCAGTGAAACATCCAATGTGCACAGGGAACTCTTATAAAACACCTCCAAAGAGATAAAACCAGGGAACAGGCAAAACTCCAGAATATTTCGAATTCTTCTCTTCTAAAAGCGTTACTTACGTGTTGGGCTTCCATGTTGTTTACATATTTCTGAGACTGTGTTTTTGTTGGCTTTCCGACCACGCATAACAGTCGTGCGCCGCGATCGCGCTGGACACAGTAGGGTGGTCTGATAGCGGAACAAGAGAGAAAACGCGGGAACGAAGCCATGATGAAAACGATGAGATATAAACAGCTAGAGAACTCAGTTTGTCATATTTATTCCGTGATACAGCAAATCCAGACAAAATGTTACACGGTGCGCCGGGGGTGCGCTTTTTCTAGAACGATGAATTCCAAGGTAAAATGAGCCCGCGATACTGATCGTCTGACCTGACCGCTCGATCCAGAGCGATAACAACCACACTTTCATATCTAGATATGAACTGACCTTGTTATACCATTACGAATGAATCTACGATGAATAGTTAATTAGTGAATCGCTTAGTTAAGTAGCCTCGTGTCGCCCCAGGCAATACATCCAATGTGCTGGAGAAAGAACGTCAAATCCATTCAAATGACCTCGAAAAACATGTCAGCTAATCGGCAGCCAATCAAAATACTCGAACCCAGTCTTTCGACATTTGCCACAGACCAAATGTACTGTGAAACAAAATCTAATAGTTAGTGACTAATAGTCAAATCAAAACAAAAGAAAACAATGGAATTAGTTTCTAGTAATATCTACTTGGCTAATATCTGTTTCACGGATTAAGTGCCATCACTCTATTGAACAATGTCTAGCTGATAGAAAATACAATACACAACATGTAATACTGAAAATAAAATAATACTAATTAACGCATTTGAATATAGATTGAAAAACACGGTGGGAATCACATGAAATAGAAACACAAATATTTTGGTGGTTTGACAGTACAAAAGG
Organism: Actinostola sp. cb2023; assembly: GCA_033675265.1. Classification (NCBI taxonomy): domain Eukaryota; kingdom Metazoa; phylum Cnidaria; class Anthozoa; order Actiniaria; family Actinostolidae; genus Actinostola; species Actinostola sp. cb2023. Next base: position 314,029 of record JAUJYZ010000576.1, read on the forward strand.
CCAAATAAAACTAAAACTAAAACTGATGCCTAAAAGAACGAAAACTCCCCGTCAATAGTGATAAACACTATGATACGTGTGTTTGCGTAGGTGCCATTGGGTTTTGACAATGTTCCATCTACGCGCGTTTTTGATCCAAGCGCTCGGGACGATGACCCACAAGTGTTGAACATAATACGAACAATATAACAACAAAGACACTTCTTATATTTTTAAACCTTTCAGCTTACACATCCTCGGAAACCCCTCCCCTTCCTTTTCCCATCCCCCCTCCTCCCACAGCCCCAAGGTTTCCGAGGATGTTGAACACAATATCATTATTAACAAGAGCTCTCAATAAGAATATTTCGACATAAGCCCACGGAATGTTCTGAAGTTATATTATGATTGTTTTACTTTAATTGTATTTATTTGTCCAAGAACGACGAATTTTAGGGGATGTTTTTTCGAGGCAAAACTAACAGTAAAATAAACGGTGATAATTAATAAACGGTAAGTTAAAAAACAATGCTCAAAAAGGAATATATCTTGCGAAAGAGAACCAGGCACGACTACCGTAAATCTTCTATTAAGCGCCCGGGGCGCTTATTAAATTTCGGAGGTCTTAGGGAGGCGCTTATTTGAAGGGGGCGCTTAATAGAAGATTTACGGTATACCAGTTTTGGTGCATCGAGTTTAAAGCCCGTTTGCACAATAAATAAAGCGTGTGACCGATAATAATAATCCCCGCCCTACGGTAATAATAAGTCTACAAACACCAGCTGTTGTGCTTGTTGCCCCAGTTTTGCGCGCGAAAACGGCTGCTGAAACTGAACCGGTTTTCCGCCAGCCCAGCTTTAAAACGAATTTGAACAAGTCGGCAAATTCTATTCCATTACAAATCGGTTATTTACTAGACATTTTCAATAGAAATTTTCTCTAATTACCGATCACTTGTTTTTATAAATTTTTTTATTTAAACGTCAATTATTTCAATGCCGGCGCGCGCAATAAACACTGTTTAATTTCGATTATAGTTTTTCTGTATCTTCTGTGTTTTGTTTTGAAAAACAGAGGGTGCGTTTTTCAAATGCTAATCAAGAAAATAAAACAATGAACAGTTTAATTGGCTATGACCATCCGTGCATGATATAGGGTAAACTTTTAAAAACACGTTCTTGCATATCTTGCCACTGGTTTCGACTTGTGCCTGAGAGAAAATGTCTGATATGGACCCAGATATGCTGTTCCAGCGTTATTTTGCAGGTACGCTATGCGCCTTCTTATCTTGTCCCTTTCGTTTATATTGACAAAATAAGAAGCTGTCTTCTTGGGTTATAAGAAGTCTGAATCTCGTATTGTTATAGGTGAAAAGAAGCGCAAAAGAGCGCGCACAAAAACCCCGAGAAAAGATTCGATATCAGATGTTGAAGTTATGCTGTACAGAAAGGCAATAGAAAGAAAGGGAAACGACTGGAAACAAATACTAGAATACTTTGTTCGCCACAATGATTTGCTCGAGCAAAATCTTGCTTTGAAATACAAAACAGCGTGGGAGAATATTGACGACAAGGAAGCGGTCAAATGTGTGCGAAATAGACTTGGCAACATAGGAAGGAGGGCAAAACATTCACCTGAAGTTACAGAGAGGGAGGAAAGATGTATTGTAGATGATGACAGCAGAGCAAATTGTGCTTCAGAAGAAGAACATAAAGGAGCAGAAGCTCGGGACCCATTGAATGATGTGCACTGTGATGACAAGTCAGAAGCAGCGGATACAGCAGTTCAAGTATTGTCGCGCAAACAAGCTGAGCCCAGCTGCAGCAAGTCCAAGAGAGGCGAGGCAGCGCCCGTCATTTTAGAGTTCTCTGATAGTGTATCCAGTGAAAGCAGCCTTGATCAACAACCTAGGCCTCCAAAGAGAAAGAGAAAAAAGGGATCCAAGAAAGCCTACAGAAAGCGGGAAAAAGGGCTGCCGAACAGGCTTAAAAACATGACAAATCGTGCAGAAAACCTTATGGCTGTCGGCTTGCAAACTGAAAAACTTCACATGAAGTACCTCAAGGAAAGCGCTAGGAACCAAGGCACTGATCTTGAGTCATCTGGGAGTGATGCCACAGAATAGAGCACTGTTTGTTTAAACAGCACAGTCGATATTAACTTCTGTCAGACCCTGCAGTTTAAACTATACATGAGCCACCTCATTTATCATATTGTTTGATATCAGAACAGCTCATTGAAATAAAGCCCCGTTCACACTAATCCGTTTTTGAAACCCTTCTGTCTTCCTTTGAACGAAAACGGATAAAAAGCTCTCGGACATTTTTACGTAGTGACGTATAGAGGTTCTGAAAAGCTCCGTTTTTGACGTCCACAGTAAAACGATAGAACTGCGTTTTTAAAAGTCTCCGCTTTGGAAAGTGATTTCGAAAACCTCCGTTTTCATAGATAAACATCTCCGTTTTCTAATGTCGGTTTGAAGGTTTTCGATCGTTTTAGTGTAGCCGCTCCGTAAAAACGCATAAAGAAGTATACGTTTGCAAACGAAAACGGAGTAGTGTGGACCGGGCCTATAAGTACGGCGTTTAAACTGCACCTCAGGTTTTGTTTTGTTTTCAGTTACGGCATTGTATCAACGGATCGAAGCCAGCCCACAGCATATACGTATGGTTTTCCTATCTATCTTGCCGCAATAGTTCAATAATAATTGGTACAATAACAATTCTTAGACCGTGTGGAACCATGGGACATGTCATCATTGTATATTTTATACGTACCGACTGATTTCATGCCTTTGTGAGGACACTTCTGTCTACAATGCTAATGCCTGTGCCATGATTCAACATCGAATAATGATTATTTTAACGTATCCCATGGTTCATTTCAGTCTTGTCGCATATGTTAGAGTGCTTATACTGAACGTCATCACTTACTGAAATATGTGTATGTACCTATTTAAGGTTACAGAACATTAAACTGTAAAAAGGAAATGCTTGATTTCCTTTGATAACCCAAGTTTTGCGACTAGTTTATTTCTTGACTTCGAGCCTGTATATATTGTTCACGTTTAATTGTGATTGCCTGTCAGACAGAACATTGCTTATAATTAGGTGTACGTAGCAAACGAGACTGATGGAGTCCAGTAGTATACGGTAGCTCGTTGCGAAAATCTGCTCTGATTATAGTTTTTTTATGCATATGCATATTCACGTTTAAAAACGTTTGCTGTTATTGTTGCATGAATACTGTTTAATTAAAATGGTCACGATTTAAAAAAAATTTTTTTTTAATAGAACGGATTTCAGACGTATTTTCCCTCCATTTATACGAAGTTATATAGGCCCAGGGCTTATAACCGGGATTCTGCTCCTTATTCGATTACGAAACAATGTACTTAAAAAAGTAGAGTTCTGTAACTGTGAAAAGGCGTGGCAATTTACATTTCTAAAAACTGGCATCTGATATTTCGAATCAGTCTTCGCCGTCGATTTACAAGCGAAATCACAACGCTTACAACAATAGGGACCAGATTCCTACGCCCTCGAAATCTACCAGAACGGCCAGGGATAGAACGGTAGACCCTTGCATCCCCAATTCTATGTTCAACCCGCACCCTTGCTCTCTGTAACTCAATGTTAGTGCGAAATTGGATGTGGTTGAGACGGCCCCGCCTTGGTCTACGGAATGGTGTAACAAGAGGGTACACTGAAGGATACCCTCCATGTGCTAACAGATAAGAGTTTCGAGGTAGGTGAAGCTGCTGTCCATATCCCATGGCCGGTAAGCGTGCATAAGATGCTGCATCAGTCGTGTGTCCTAGAAATCCGCCTCGACAAAACTGGAAGAAACCATCGTTGTCAATTATCACTGATGAAAATGAAGAAAATGATAGCCCCGATCTCGTCTGTAGTACAAGCGCTGTGCGGCACCTTGTGGCCTGTTAATTTGAACGGCAAAGGCGACAATGGCACCTACAGCGTTTGGCAGCTCATCGAATTCATGCCGTTGATTGTTCCATTGGTTTTCATCATTCCAGGCAATGTACCGCCAAAAGTAATGTTCGTGTAAAATCCGAACAACTGTCAGAAGAGTGTCGTAAACATTGCTTACTGATACGCCGAACAGTTGGCCAAGGGCAGTTAGAGTATGGTATATAAATGTTAGCAAAATCTATCGTGGAGGCAGAGAGCATAAGGGCGTGTTCGACGCATACGCCTGCGCGGATTCCATGGGTCACGTACCCGGGCTTCTACTTCCGCTCCAATTCGCTCGACAACTCGAAACAGACTGCCAGGTGTTTCGCCTGTTAGAAACCAAAAGCTCTCTGGGTTTATCACAAGTGTATTCCAAATGTTACGACGGACGGCAGGTAGCAGCCAGCGATTTCCATCGTAGTGATTTCGTATAATCACATGAATTGGAACAAGCATCCGCGAGACAATATTCATGAAATGTTCAATCCCTGCAAGCAGAGCATATAGTGGCAAAGGCGGTGGAGGTGTAAGATCATGATGTGCAGATATTGGCCATTACAAAAAAGAGCAGGGGACTGGGACCAAGTCCGTAAAACTAATTCAATAAGAAACTAGCAAAAGTGGGCAACATTTTCTGACAGAGCAGATCAAACTTAGCTAATCTGGAAAGTTTGGTGAACTTTGGCTTAATATTGACGATGCTAGAGGGCATCAAAGATGTACATTTTCCCATACAAACTAGTAATTACACGGCAATGACTTCATTCATAATATGATGTTTAAATCAGCCACCGTAACGTGGTGACAATAGCATGCACGCACCTCATTTACGCTACGATGATTTCTATTCAGCATATGATAATGTATTCAACCACTGTAAAACCTATGAAAAACACAGGATACAGAAAAACTCTATTGGATTTCTTTACAACACGATTTACACTTCGATCGTCATATTCAAAAAATCAAACAACAGACAATCTGATGTTGTTTTGAAAGGCATTAGGACAGTTTGGACTTGTCGGTGAAAGAGCAATGCTTTCAAAAATGCCGGGAAAAACAGCATCCAAAAGAAAGTTCTCGACAATTTGGCTGCTCGTTGCGGCTTGCTTGGTGGCGTCCATCGTCTGTCACTGTTGTGAATTCGAAACTTTGTACGGCCTGTCAAGCGAACAAACATTTGACAGGATGGGTTTCCGGGGATATCGCTTCAAAACCAAACGAGTCTACTCGGTGATTCAATGCCTAGATGAGTGCTTGAGAATCCCCCATTGTGCCTCTATCAACTACAAGAACACAAGTAACGTTCAATCGATGTAACCTCAACTACAAAGCAGCGAAAGTGTCTGACCTCAGACCAAACGAGAACATCACCTACTATAACATCAGCTCTGCAGTTCTTAGTCAGGTAAGTCCAGATACAGTTGTAGTACGATAGATTTAGTGTAAGATAGCTGCAAGTTTTAGCAAGTTGGTTGTTTTACCAGCTTGAACAACTCAGTAACGAAGGAAAACAGAACCAAACAAGCGTTGAATTTTGAATTTTGCTGTGGCTTCTTCCTATATAAGCCGTAAAACGAAAACGTTAGCTGCTTAAAATATTCGCAAGGATCCTTCCTACTTATTTCTGCTTTTCTTCCTGGCACCGATGAGTGATTTGAATGCATTGGCCTGGAAGAGATGTTGAATTTGCGCATTCACTTTTTCACTAAAAAGGCACGAGGTAATTTTGAGGCGGCACGTCCGTTGGCTAAAAATAAATGATAATTTCAAATTGGGGCCGTCTTTGCTCCTTTTTAGTGCCGACATACTTAAAATCTCTCCAACTTTTTCATACATAAAGGTGGGAGGATTTTCGAGTTTATTTTGGGCAATAATATTATATTCCAATGTTATGTTTGGCTGAGCTTATGTGAATAACAGATTTCACTAATATAAACCGTTATTTCTAATTGTTGTCACAATCCTGTTACACTTTGGAATCGTGGCAAGATGTCTCTAACTGGGCTCAGTCTCACACCAGCTAAATAAGTCATATCAGTTAGAACGACTAAGCGTCGATGCAATTTAGAATTTTAAATCATTTAGGTACTTTTCTCCTTTCTGTTTACTCTCAAGGGTGATTAAATATGAATGAATGAATGAATAAATGAATAATCAATGTTTGCTGATATTACTAATCTAATACATATTGTGTCCTGATGGCTCTAGCCAGCCTGGCTCCAAAAACTAATAATTATTATTTTGTCAGTGTTATTTGTTGTTTTTACTCCTTGACCGAAGTCAAACAAAAATACTGGGTCTTGAACAAAAATAATAATAAAATAATAATAAAAGACAAAAAGAGAAGGAAATGGGCAACAATGAAAATTCTCAATAGAACGCTATTTTGGATATGCTAATGAGTAAAATAACATGCTAATGAGGTGCGCGCGTGGCTACATGTTTCGATGATAAATGCTGACTTTATCAAAGACGAAACTAAATTTACACAGAGAAATTCTCTGCCCCAGTTTTTCTAAGTTGGCACTTTTATTTTCTCCCAATTGTGCGTTCAGCGTGTAAGGCACACCTCATTAGCATGTTATGTTACTCATCTGCTCATTAGCATGTTAAAAGCGGGTGCCGCGAAAACGTTCTAATAATAACCTGCTTTGTTAATCAGCTGTTTGAAAATGAATATTTGGCAATTGCAAATAAGATGTCAATCTCACAATGAGTCGTACGATTACTGTAAGAAGATTATAGTCGTTTTCGTAGTTTGATTGGATGATGCATCTGCACGCTTTTTGATTGGTTCAGAAAGGAAGCCATTTGAGTGTCACGGTACCCCAATAATCGAAAACGACTCATTTGCCGCAAGGTTCCAATGAACGGACATGACTGGGAGATTTTATTTTAATCCGTCTTCTATAGCAGTTACTTGCTATTGTTATTATAATGAACGATAACCACAACTTAGCGCTTTAAAAGTGCAGTGGACTCAGTTTACCGTGATTCTTTGCGCGTACGATAAGTACTCGTGTACATCCTCTATTATGTTCGGAAAGGCAAGCGTTTGTAGAATTGAACCTACAGCGCGCAGGGTAAAGGTGTGGTTCTTATAATGTGCACTACACACAGCAACGAGGTACAGTCAAACCTCTCCACAACGGCCACCTCGGGACTAGATTTTATGGCCGTTGTGTAGAGGTGGCCGTTGTTTGGAGGTTTTAAAAACGAATAAATGTATGGACATGCTGGTGGCTGGGACAAAAAACCCTGGCCATTACAGAGAGGTGGCCGTTGTGTAGAGGTGGCCGTTGTTTGGAGGTTTTAAAAACGAATACATGTATGGACTTGCTGGTGGCTGGGACTAAAAACCCTGGTCATTACAGAGAGGTGGCCGTTGTGGGGAGGTGGCCGTTGTGTAGAGGTGGCCGTTGTGGGGAGGTGGCCGGTGTGGGGAGGTGGCCGTTAGTAGAGGTTCGAATATCTATTTTACAATCATGAGAGTAGTCACCGTGGGTGGTCACGCCCAGGGTTTGCTATACCTTCAGTGGGTTCGCTCTAGTTCAGGATAGTAGTATAGCGTGGTATACAGGTGGTGTAACATGATATGGCTGTTTTTACCCAGGAAGACACGACTAATTGTCGTACCTCGTCATATTTCGCGTTCTGTTTACTCTTGATTCTTTTTTGGTCGTCAAACAGCCAAACATGTTTAATCTTATATACACCGAGCTAAATTAGCTTTTGGCACCCTCGTTCCCAGTGCCTACTCATCTTTTGTTAGATGATGGGGGCACTGGGTATGAGATTCTGAGCTGATTCTCAGTAGCATTTACCTTTGGAATGGTAAATTGAAATGTTGAGAGAAAAAAAGGAAATGTCCTGATAATGAAGTAAACAAAATCATGTGATCTGATGTGCTTTTGTTTTGTCTTCAGAGGCTGACCAAGTTGATAGGTAATGCAGAGTGTCCGTCTCATGACAAAACCTAGTCACAACCAACCCATATCACCACACCAAACAAATTTACCGAGGACAGCCTACAACAAATGGGTTGACTGCTACCCAATGGCATCTGACCAGTCGTCATGACAATCAACAAGTCTCCATGACAACCAACTACTCTTCACAACAAACATATAGTCCCCATGACAACCAACTATCCCCATGACAACCACCTAGTCTCCATGGCAACCAACTAATCTCCATGACGCAACAACTGCCTAGTCCCCATGACAACCACCTAGTCTCCATGACAACCAACTAGTCATCAAGACAACCAACTAGTCTCCATGACAACCACCTAGTCTCCACCACAACCACCTAGTCTCCACGACAACCACCTAGTCTCCACAACAACCACCTAGTCGTAAAGACAACCAACTAGTCATCAAGACAACCAACTAGTCTCCACGACAACCACCTAGTCGTAAAGACAACCAACTAGTCATCAAGACAACCAACTAGTCTCCACGACAACCAACTAGTCTCCACGACAACCAACTAGTCTCCATGACAACCAACTAGTCTCCACGACAACCAACTAGTCTCCACGACAACCAACTAGTCTCCACGACAACCAACTAGTCTCCACGACAAACTAGTCTCCACGACAACCAACTAGTCTCCACGACAACCATCTAGTCTCCATGACAACCATCTAGTCTCCATGACAACCAACTAGTCAATATGACAATAAACAACAATGTCCAGACGAACTACACACACTTCGTTCAGACATCTTACTGCCTTACATGATTTATTCAGCATTACATATATAATTTTACCCAGTTAAAGCACAGCATTTAGCTTTTCTCCCAGTGCAAGTTGTGTTTTACACAGATTTGCTAAATACACTATCATCAGTAAGTCCTGTAAGAAATAGAGAAAATGATCATTTGCATGTTTTTTCAAGGAGGAGACAAATACATGTGTACAGCTTTTTCAACTCAGGTTGTCTCTAAAAAGCACTTGAACCCATGTGACAAGACAGAAAGGCAGCCTGGGTAGCATTACGTATGTGAAAAGATTTATTAAAGTACAATGGCACCTTGTGATGCCCCTGCTAACACTACTGATGTTCGTTCATAATGACGTCATAATGACGTTACCATACCTTAGATTCTTGCAGGGGGGAAAAACACAATGATCTAAATTACCCGAGCTACCTCTCAGTCTTGTTGTGCAGGAGTGCTTTCAGCAACAACACTATAGCAACTGTCAGCTGTTATTGCGATGTGCATACATGCAACAATATTATTTATTGAGGTAAAACAAGAAAGTGAAGTGAAGGCATAAATGTTGTGGTTTATTTATTCATTCATTTTTAGGGGAGTCAGTCAGAGGGTACAAGTCTGACGATGTGACTGAGTTTAAAGTGTAAAAAAGTACCTGCATGTTGCTGTTCAACATGGATTCAAATTCCTCTGGTGTCATCTTAGGAACGGCCTCCACAAAGCTTGTTAATTCGCGACCAACAGCATTATCAGCTACAATTTTACCACTCTTAAAATAAAAGCAGAGTTTGATGTTAATAATAATAATAATAATAATAATTACTTATATAGTAATTGACAATATTTATTGCCCACAAGAATGGAGTAACTTAAGCATTGCAGCTATCACAATAGTACAGTTTATAGCTGATAAAAGTAAAACAAGAGTGTGATAATTTGGCAATATTCAAGCAATATTCTAAAACATTTACATTGTAAACCAGGAGAAAATTTCAAACAACATTACAATAATTTTTGTACATTAAGTATTCTCCTATATAGCTTGGCTGTTTTCAATAATACTATAGGATACAGCTGTACAAGTTATTATCATATACATGCAGTTGAACAGCACTAACAGATTACCACCCATGAGCAGACACCTCCCATAAGTGGACACCTCCCATAAGTGGACACCTCCCATAAGTGGACACCTCCCGTAAGTGGACACCTCCCATAAGTGGACACCTCCCATAAGTGGACACCTCCCATAAGTAGACACCTCCCATAAGTAGACACCTCCCATAAGTGGACACCTCCCATAAGTGGACACCTCCCATAAGTGGGCACCTCCCATAAGTAGACACCTCCCATAAGTGGACACCTCCTATAAGTGGGCACCTCCCATAAGTGGACACCTCCATAAGTGGACACCTCCTATAAGTGGGCACCTCCCATAAGTGGATACCTCCCATAAGTAGACAACTCCCGTAAGTGGACAACTCCTATAAGTGGACATCTCCCATAAGTGGACACCTCCCATAAGTAGACACCTCCCATAAGTGGACACCTCCCATAAGTAGACACCTCCCGTAAGTGGGCACCTCCCGTAAGTAGACACCTCCCGTAAGTGGACAACTCCTATAAGTGGACATCTCCCATAAGTGGACACCTCCCATAAGTAGACACCTCCCATAAGTGGACACCTCCCATAAGTGGACACCTCCCATAAGTGGGCACCTCCCATAAGTAGACACCTCCCATAAGTGGACACCTCCTATAAGTGGACAACTCCTATAAGTGGACACCTCCCATATGCAGACACCTCCCATAAGCAGACACCTCCCATAAGAAGACACCTCCCTAAGTGGACACCTCCCAAAAGCTGTGAATGTTTCTTTATCCACTAAAACATTACATTTATATCCTCCCGACACTTGTCTACTCACCATAACAGCTTCTATGTAATTAATGACATCAGTGATCATGTACAATAGATTATCAGTAGCACTGAAAAATACAAATAAATAAACAAATTTACTTACAAAACTTGAGTAAAAGTTCCAAAGGGGCAGATTGAACATTTGAAAATTTTAGATTTTTTCATTAAAATGATCAGCTAAAAAAATTAGCGTATTCATAATAATTATTATTGCGTGCTCTGATTGGTCAATTTGAGGTCTGTAACTTTAATATGGGTATGGACCAGAAACTGAGAAATTGTAGCGTTAGCCATATAATAAACATCCTATTAACCTTGTTAGCTCAGTCCATACCATGGATCCTCGTTTTTTTTTCTTCCTTCTCATGGCCCATCAACTACATGTACGCACTTGCGAGGGGTGTCGAATGGTCCCCGCAAAAAGTCAGAGTCTCACAAAATTTTTGGGTTAAATTTTGCGGGTCTCGAAGTCTCGGTTTTTTTTGCAAAGAGCCGTCTCAGAGCCTGAATTTGGTAAACAAAGGAAATCGATGAAAAAGCGTCTCAATCTCACGAAAAAATGCCTTGTCTCGGAGTCTCGCAAAGTCTCACCTTGACCATTCGATACCCCTACTTGGGCCATAAAACAGAGAAAAAAACTTGGTCCATAACTTACAGTATGGACCTCACACTCGGTTAATAAGATGCATTTACTTGTATGTTGTTGTTATGCTATTTTAGCCAGAACAACAAACTAACCTGGTAACATGCTGCATGTCGGATATGAGTGACACAGATTTTTTGGGCGCCATTTTTGTTCTTTGTAATACATCAACTACAGAGAAAGTACACAGGATTATTATATATAATATAATAGACCTAATATCTTAGCCTCAAATGCTTTCACATTTCAAACCTCGTGATATCAACATTCTTTGTTCAAAGTACAGTGGAACCTCTATATAACGGCCACCCTTGGGACTTGGCCACCCTTGGGACTTTGCAAAGTGGCTGCTTAAATAGAGGTACATGTATAATTTACAGAGCTTGACTGACAAAACAAATTGGGACCTTGAAAAGTGGCCGCTGAATAGAGGTCTGTTATATAGAGGTTCCACTGTAATATCCATAACAATGTATTTGTTCATGTGTTAACAAGAAAGAAAAGACGTTATACTTGAGAGAACACCTTATATTTGACTCTCATACATTGGTACCTTGATTTGCAGGCCATATTATCACGTGTTTATATTTACATGTACGTTACAGTGAGACGACTTCAACCGGGGCCACTAAGATAACGAGAATGCTCTCTCCTGATTGGCTGAAGTACGCACATTTTGAACTTGGCTTTGTTTTCGTCTGAATTGTGATTGGTTCTCGTTGTCTAAGTGGCCCCAGCTACAGTAGTCGCACTGTAAATATATTGCTTGAGCTTGTTACATGTAAATATTCATGTATATGTTACAGGTCAAATTTAATTTCAGGTCATTTTTTTTAACCTAGGTTGAATTTTTTTAAATGTTTTTAACCTAGGTTATTTTTTTCTAGGTTGATTTTTTTCAACCTAGGTTATTAGTATTAGGGAAGATTATATAGTAATCAAGTACCTTGGGGTTAGGTTTAGGGTTAACACTAGTATTTGGGAAGGCTATAGTAATCAAGTACCTTGGGGTTATATTTTAGAGGTTAGTATTTGGGAAGGCTAAGTAATCAAATTTACCAGGGGGTTAGGTTTAGGGATAGTATTGGGGAATGGCTATAGTAACGCCAAGTACCTCTGGGGTTGATTTTTTTTTGGGTTAAGTATTGGGGAAGGCTAAGTAATCAAGTACCTTGGGGTTAGGTTTAGGGATAGTATTGGGGAAGGCTATAGTAACGCCAAGTACCTTGGGGTTAGGTTTTGGGTTAAGTATTGGGGAAGGCTATAGTAATCAAGTACCTTGGGGTTAGGTTTAGGGATAGTATTGGGGAAGGCTATAGTAACCAAGTACCTTGGGGTTAGGTTTTGGGTTAAGTATTGGGGAAGGCTATAGTAATCAAGTACCTTGGGGTTAGGTTTAGGGTTAGTATTGGGGAAGGCTATAGTAATCAAGTACCTTGGGGTTAGGTTTTGGGTTAAGTATTGGGGAAGGCTATAGTAATCAAGTACCTTGGGGTTAGGTTTAGGGTTAGTATTGGGGAAGGCTATAGTAATCAAGTACCTTGGGGTTAGGTTTAGGGTTAGTATTAGGGAAGGCTATAGTAATCAAGTACCTTGGGGTTAGGTTTAGGGTTAGGATTGGGGTAGACTTGGTAGGAATGAATACAATCTGCTTCGTTCTACTAGAGAGCAATACAGGTACGTGTTGACGTGAATACAAGCTGCTTCGTTCTACTAAAGAGCAAGACAGGGAAGCGTTGACACGTTGACGTGAATACAAGCTGCTTCGTTGTACTAGAGAGCAAGACACGGAAGTGTTGACACATTGATGTGAATACAAACTGCTACTAGTAAAATAAATAAATAAATACCATGTTTAACGTGTCAAGTGTTTATATCAGTACTGCTAGTGGGGACACGACTCTCACACTCACTTCTTACTACATTCTATATTATGTACACCCAACACTTGTCTCACTAGTTCGTTTTTACCAAGGGAGGATAACGGGAGTACCCAGCGAAAAACCCTCAAAGCAAGGGAGAGAACGAACCGGATGACAAACTCAACTCACGGCCGTCCGTGAATTGAACGAGGCACCACTAAGGAATATCTTTGCCTTTTCATAAAATTTGTCTGTCAAGTACAAAGTACGAAAGTCACAAGCGAATTTGTACTTTTATCCTGTTTCAGGTTGTTATTTCTCGGTAGAAAGCATCACGATCAACCCATGGTTCGTGATCCGCCATATTGCCAAGTCCACGTTTTGATCTAGCGCGCATGCGTGAATTTAAATGACATAATGACGTAATAGAAAACGAATAACATTAATAAAATGTAAATATGATGCTAATCCGACATCGAAATCCTCGATGGCATAGTTGGTTAATGCGCTGGTCAACGCTGGTCTACAGTCAGAGTTCTGAGTTCGAGTCCCAGACAAGGTAAGACAAAAATTGAAAAAAATATGTTAATATGGTATAAATAGACAGATAGACAGAATTAATGTAGGCAGACAGGAAAGGAGGGTAGGTAGGGAGAGAATGAAGGGAGGGGTGAGTGCCAGGAAGTCGTCTAGTTCTTTTGAGAACCCCCTAAAAAAATCCAAGCCCCTGTTTTTTTAATGAGTCCCCAAAAATAAATCCCTTTTAAGAATCTTAGATATTCAAAATATGACCTAGGTTGAAAAAAATCAACCTAGGTTAAAAAAATTCAACCTAGGTTGAATTTAAAATGACCTGAAATTAAATTTGACCTGTAACATATACATGTTTGTACCTCCAACTTTTTCTGAAGCAGTAAGTTTGACTTCACAAGGAATCCGACTAAATATGGTTCCTTCCGTCTTGTCAGGAACTCCCATTTTAACACTACAAAACAATAATACATGAGATATAAAATGTTGAGGTTTCATAGTAAATCTGTGAACTGAGTACACTGTATATGGTAGCACATACACATACACATCAACTAAATTAGCCACTTTAGAAATGAGTAAAGGACTGGGAACGAGTTTTTAGAATTAATCTAATTAAGAAATGAACCCCATCACAAGAAAGAGCATATCAGAATTAGTAAGTTTCAGGAGTTTGATAGGGTTTGGACAAGTAGTAAATGAACTGCAGACATTCAAAAATGGCAAAAAATGCAAAGAAATGTATGGTTACAGGGGACTGTCACCATTCTCGTACCCAGAGCCCACTCCTCATTTGGTTTGTCGTTGGCTCTGGGAAACCCTGAAATTTTAGCGAATTTCATTGGCTGTTGAAATCAACAATGAATGATCGTATTTGATTGGTCCATGAGATAAACAAAGATTCAAACTTGCAAAGCGAACGAAGCGAATGACAGCGACAGTTGTAGTAATTTCATACAATATTATTTTCAAAAACTATATACCTTTTTTGAATAATAAATCAATGGAAATGAGTGACTCATTGACTGTGTAGACATAAATTCGTAAAGGGAGATCTAACAATACATAAATTATAAAAGTAACGGCTACAGACACAATCGATCGTACTCGCTTTGAGTATAGTATTCAAAGGAATATTTATTTTTATAATTCAAGAGAAACTAATAACAAAGCGGAAGACAGGAAGGCTCACATGCAAGATTATATTAGAACATGTATTTATCGTCCAGCCTTTATCGCAACAGAGCTAGAGAAGAACCGGTGATGAACGTCGAAGGGCTTTTAAATGGCTACACGAAGATAAATGTACAAACTTGTGTACTTGTTACATTGTTTGAATATTCAAACCAATGTAAACACTACGTAGCCAGTAGACTTTTCCACAGTACCCGCTCTCAGCAGTCTTTAGTATGAGCATGCGCTCTGATGACTTGGTCGTCAAAATTTGACGACCGGGCTTCCCAGAGCCAACGACAAACCAAATGAGGAGTGGGCTCTGGGTACGAGAATGAGGGGACACTTGTCCCCTGTATAACCATACATATCTTTGTAAATTTTGCGATTTCTTAATTAGATTTATTCTAAAAACTCGTTCCCAGTCCTTTACTCGTTTCTAAAGTGGCTACCTTATTCGTACTTCATTTCGCGCGTACTTAATTTCGCGATCTTGTTAAGACAGCATTTCGCGAGGCTTTATTTTCGTGATTTCGATAAGAGAAAATGAAAAAAGAACATTAAATTTTGCGAAAGCGGTGTCAACAACATTATTTTATTTTTTCTAAAAACCCAAACTTATTTCTATACAAACAGGAACAAAATGATAGTCAACTAGACTAACTAGACATTATCAACTTGTAGCTAAAACAGACAAAAAAGTTAATTTACGCTATACGGTTGCTCAGTTGCAAATGGTAGTATTATGTTGTTGAATAGGTCGTTTTAAAAACCAATTTCGTATTAAATAACGTTTATTGTTCAAGTTGATTAAATGGTTTCGATATGTATTTTTTTCTCTGGGTATTATATTTCGCGTGTTTAAAGTCCGCGAGCCTTTTCTTTCGCAAGGCTTTAATTTTGCGATTTTTTTTTTTCAAATCGCGAACTTAAAGCCTCGCGAAATTAAGTACGAATAAGGTAATTGTAACTCTGTACTAGAGCAGATTTTGTATGACTGTATAAAACTGCCATGCTATGACTGTGATGTATTAGGATTTCGAATGAATTGGTACCATGCCGTGTGCCATGGTTTTTCCCAGTCATTCAAAAGTTGTACATGTATGTACATACCTCTGATATGCTTTCATGCCCATCTTCATATTCTTAAGTGTTGTATCTACTGTAAGGTGGATAGGGTTATTTGTTTCACGGGAATAGTATTCATGAATGAGTAACGAATGCTCTGTAACATCTGGGCCAGTTGCATACCTAGAAATACAGAACAGATCATACGGCATATGAATTCCTTTCTATTTATATGTATGTGTCGTGATTACAATCAATTTGTGGTTAAAAATTATGATGTGAGTGATTTAAATCCAACTGTTGGCGATGATCATGATGGTGAAAACAATGATGATGTCTGATGGTGGTGATAGTGGTGATACTGAGTATGGTGGTGGTGTGATGATGATGGTGGTGGTGGTGGTGATGATGATGATGATGGTGGTGGTGATGAATGATTATGATGGTGGTGGTGAATGATGATGATGGTGGTGATGAATGATTATGATGGTGGTGATGACTATGATGATGGTGGTGATGAATGATTATGATGGTGGTGATGAATGATTATGATGGTGGTGATGATGATGATGATGGTGGTGATGAATGATTATGATGGTGGTGATGAATGATGATGATGGTGGTGATGACTATGATGATGGTGGTGATGACTATGATGATGGTGGTGATGAATGATGATGATGGTGGTGATGAATGATTATGATGGTGGTGATGAATGAATGATGATGATTATGATGGTGGTGATGAATGATGATGATGGTGGTGATGAATGATTATGGTGGTGGTGATGAAATAATTATGATGGTGGTGATGAATGATTATGATGGTGGTGGTGAATGAATAATTATGATGGTGGTGATGACTATGATGATGGTGGTGATGACTATGATGATGGTGGTGATGAATGATTATGATGGTGGTGATGAATGATTATGATGGTGGTGATGAATGATTATGATGGTGGTGATGACTATGATGATGGTGGTGGTGAATGATTATGATGGTGGTGATGATGATGATGATGGTGGTGATGACTATGATGATGGTGGTGATGAATGATTATGATGGTGGTGATGAATGATTATGATGGCGGTGATGAATGATTATGATGGTGGTGATGACTATGATGATGGTGGTGGTGAATGATTATGATGGTGGTGATGATGATGATGATGGTGGTGATGAATGATTATGATGGTGTGTGAATGATTATGATGGTGGTGATGACTATGATGATGGTGGGTGAATGATGATGATGGTGGTGATGACTATGATGATGGTGGTGATGAATGATTATGATGGTGGTGATGAATGATTATGATGGTGGTGATGAATGATTATGATGGTGGTGATGACTATGATGATGGTGGTGATGAATGATTATGATGGTGGTGATGAATGATTATGATGGTGGTGATGAATGATTATGATGGTGGTGATGAATGATTATGATGGTGGTGATGACTATGATGATGGTGGTGATGACTATGATGATGGTGGTGATGAATGATGATGATGGTGGTGATGAATGATTATGATGGTGGTGATGAATGATTATGATGGTGGTGATGAATGATTATGATGGTGGTGATGATGATGATGATGGTGGTGATGAATGATTATGATGGTGGTGATGAATGATTATGATGGTGGTGATGAATGATTATGATGGTGGTGATGAATGATTATGATGGTGGTGATGATGATGATGATGATGGTGGTGATGACTATGATGATGGTGGTGATGAATGATTATGATGGTGGTGATGACTATGACTATGATGATGGTGGTGATGAATGATTATGATGGTGGTGATGACTATGATGATGGTGGTGATGAATGATTATGATGGTGGTGATGAATGATTATGATGGTGGTGATGACTATGATGATGGTGGTGATGAATGATTATGATGGTGGTGATGATGATGATGGTGGTGGTGATGAATGATTATGATGGTGGTGATGAATGATTATGATGGTGGTGATGATGATGATGATGGTGGTGATGAATGATTATGATGGTGGTGATGATGATGATGATGGTGGTGATGAATGATTATGATGGTGGTGATGAATGATTATGATGGTGGTGGTGATGATTATGATTATGATGGTGGTGATGGAATGATGATGATGGTGGTGATGAATGATTATGATGGTGGTGATGAATGATTATGATGGTGGTGATGAATGATTATGGTGGTGGTGATGAATGAATGATTATGATGGTGGTGATGAATGATTATGATGGTGGTGATGATGATTATGATGGTGGTGGTGATGAATGATTATGATGGTGGTGATGATGATGATGATGGTGGTGATGAATGATTATGATGGTGGTGATGAATGATTATGATGGTGGTGATGATTGATGATGGTGGTGGTGATGAATGATTATGATGGTGGTGGTGAATGATTATGATGGTGGTGATGAATGATTATGATGGTGTGGTGAATGATGATGGTGGTGATGAATGATTATGATGGTGTGATGACTGATGATGATGATGGTGGTGATGACTATGATGATGGTGGTGATGAATGATTATGATGGTGGTGATGATGATGATGATGGTGGTGATGAATGATTATGATGGTGGTGATGATGATGATGATGGTGGTGATGAATGATTATGATGGTGTGATGACTATGATGATGGTGGTGATGACTATGATGATGGTGGTGATGAATGATTATGATGGTGGTGATGATGATGATGGTGGTGGTGATGAATGATTATGATGGTGGTGGTGATGACTATGATGATGGTGGTGATGAATGATTATGATGGTGGTGATGATGATGATGGTGGTGGTGATGAATGATGATGGTGGTGGTGATGAATGATTATGATGGTGGTGGTGAATGATTATGATGGTGGTGATGACTATGATTATGGTGGTGGTGAATGATGATGATGGTGGTGATGACTATGATGATGGTGGTGATGAATGATTATGATGGTGGTGGTGAATAATTATGATGGTGGTGATGAATGATTATGATGGTGTGGTGAATGATTATGATGGTGGTGATGACTATGATGATGGTGGTGATGAATGATTATGATGGTGGTGATGAATGATTATGATGGTGGTGGTGAATGATTATGATGGTGGTGATGACATGATGATGATGGTGGTGATGAATGATTATGATGGTGGTGATGACTATGATGATGGTGGTGATGAATGATTATGATGGTGGTGATGATGATTATGATGGTGGTGGTGATGAATGATTATGATGGTGGTGATGAATGGTTATGATGGTGGTGTGATGAATGATTATGATGGTGGTGATGACTATGATGATGGTGGTGATGAATGATTATGATGGTGGTGATGAATGATTATATGGTGGTGATGAATGATTATGAATGGTGGTGATGAATGATGATGATGGTGGTGATGAATGATTATGATGGTGGTGATGAATGATTATATGGTGGTGATGAATGATTATGATGGTGGTGTGATGATGATGATGATGGTGGTGGTGAATGATTATGATGGTGGTGATGAATGATTATGATGGTGGTGATGAATGATTATGATGGTGGTGATGAATGATTATGATGGTGGTGATGAATGATTATGATGGTGGTGATGAATATGATGATGGTGGTGATGAATGATTATGATGGTGGTGATGAATAATTATGATGGTGGTGATGAATGATTATGATGGTGGTGATGAATGATTATTATGGTGGTGATGAATGATTATGATGGTGGTGATGAATATGATGGTGGTGATGAATGATTATGATGGTGGTGATGAATAATTATGATGGTGGTGATGATGATGATGGTGGTGGTGATGAATGATTATGATGGTGGTGATGACTATGATGATGGTGGTGATGAATGATTATGATGGTGGTGATGAATGATTATGATGGTGGTGATGACTATGATGATGGTGGTGATGAATGATTATGATGGTGGTGATGACTATGATGATGGTGGTGATGAATGATTATGATGGTGGTGATGAATGATTATGATGGTGGTGATGACTATGATGATGGTGGTGATGAATGATTATGATGGTGGTGATGAATGATTATGATGGCGGTGATGAATGATTGTGATGTGAAGCCTTACTGTGAGTAGACAATACACTCACCATCCTACAATCTGTTCCTTGGGGTTAGCCTTATGTGAGAGTTCAAACATACTCTTGGCATATTCCAATTCTACAGCAACCTAAAGGCAATGAAATACTTACAATTCAAACTACATGCTGGTACTTTTAAATGATGAACTATGGCAAAACACTTAGAACTTTTGTACAACTAACACGTACATGTAAGCTTATAGTACGTTAGTTCGACTGAGGCATTGTTAGATTCGTAGACATTTTTGCTACAGAAAACAGTCACATAACTGAATGCAAGTTTTCTGTCACAAAACTCAAAAGTCTAAAAATCTAAGTGCCTCAGTCGAAGGACTATCCCTCTTCGTCTTCCCCTCTCTTCTCTTTCTCTATTTCTTCTTTTTCTATTCCAAAAACAAAGCCAAAACACGAGAGATGGGAAGAACAGAGAAAGAAACCCCGTCGTAGAGGAGTGAGGCATTTAGTAAACGTGTCGTATTAAAGCTATTCTGTATTCACTCACTTCATCTGCCGATTCGTTGTGTGGAACCCCAAAGCAACTCTTTATTTCAACTAGTCCTTTGTCAACAACACCAAGAAGCGTCCCTATAACTCTTTTAGCTTCTTCATTCCGTCTTTCGAAGGAGTCAACGATACTAAAGAGCACAACTGGGTGAATTATAACCTTTTTCACTCGACTGCTGGTAGCCATTTTGGATTTTTTTAAGTTCACGTGGGGGAAATGAGCCAGCGATATAGTGTAACAGCTGTTGTTGAACTTTTTGTTCTTACCCTACCCATGGTAAGTTTGAATAGCGAACAAAATGTTTTTGATAAAGACTTTTTGATAAATACCTTTTATTAAGTAGTTTCAAGCTTTGCTTTGTATTTAAGCTTTATAATTGAGTCTACAAAGTTAATGAAACATCTTTTATCTGTAAAATAAAAATATTTTATAAGTTTCAATAGTTCCCCAGTCTACCCTAGAGAGTACGATTTTCACCTTATCCAAGATGGCGGCTCAACGAAACAGATGCACTCCAACTACTCTAAGAAATTTCGCGTTTAACAGCCAAATGTTATGTGCTATGGTTGTTTTAACATTCGTAATAGTTGTACTACAATCTAGTTTAACAATTGGTAAAAAGATTGACAGCGACAACATCCAAAAACTTGACGAAATGATCGTCACCGTGGAGCACGCTTTGATCAAAGAAAATGGCGAAGAATTCCAACCTCGTGGAACGATAACTATTCGATCACTGAAGCACAAGACCGGCGTATTTTATCAGAACGACCATCTATCGAGGGAGGATTTACAAGTTTTGAAGGATATGGCTCAGAACGATGCGTACTATCGCATCAGAGTGCCTGCAAGATTTAGCACCGATGTCGATGAGCCCCAAATCTACGTCTCAACGTATGTGAATGCTTGTGCGTTATTACAGTCTAAATTCACTGAAACTATAATAGTGTCGATAGATCATCTTGGTAACATCTATGGGGTAGGTTTACGTCTTCCGGTGTCTCAATGCGAAGATAGCAGACGTTTTAGCGATGTACCTTCATACTTCAACACCACAGTTCAGATCCTACAACAAACGGCAGGCGCTCTACCAGACACCCAGACCTACGTTCAGAGATTGGAAAAGGAGAAGGCAGAGGAAGCGGCTGGTAAAGGAAAAGATAACCGCTCGTTTTTGGCCAAGTATTGGATGTACATTGTCCCGGTGGTCATTTTTATGCTGATGACGTCACAACAAGGTGGTGATCAACACAGGGAGAAGGAGAAGGCAGTTAACTCTATATTGGTTAAACATTATTTCGCAATAGAAATACCTCAACTGATTGTCTGTTTATGGATTCCCTGTGCCTAGCCTGTTTGCTGGGAGACTTTTCGAAAATTAGGATGGGAAAGAAATGGAAAAATGAAATGATGAGACAACATGAAAGTAAGGATTAAGAAAGCAAACGTACTTCTTGCTTTTTCCTTCCTTCCTTCTTCACATCAAACAATGTTTTTGGAAAAGTCATCAACTTTCCTCCACAAGTTCTATATTTTAAGATAAAACACTAGCCTCCGAGATAGAGAGCTTGAGACAACACAGAAAGAAGAAAATGTTTGCCTGCTGGGTCCAAGCTAATGAAACAACTTATTTGGTGGATGATCTTTTGATTTCACAAAATGAACTGAAACAATGACAATGATATTAAATGTTCTTGGCTCTTCTTGGAAAAACTACAAACTATTTATACTGCAGCAAAGATCATTTGATGGAGCACTGTACTTGTATTTGCTTTCTGTAGGCTGAAAACTGCAAGAGTTGGTATTCCCTGTGGATGAAGTAACCTCACAGGCAAAGGCTTGGACTAAATCTCTGATGTTCAAAACCCCAAACAGAAGTTATTTACACTTCCAGTTGACGTCGCCGTCATAGATTTTGCAAATCTTAAACTCCCTATTATGTCCCATGAGGGAGGTTGTGTAGTATCAGTTTAGAATTAGATTTTAGATCAAGTTTCTTTAATGCGTTGCAGTTGCACAGAACTGAACAGATTGCAAATACTGATGCATCTTAAAAGTTTGAACTACTGGCCTCACGTGTAACAGCTGCCGTAGTGTCCCAGGATCATATCAAATTCAAGAACTCTGAAGAACAAAATCGGTTCATACAACAAAACTACTCTGAATGTTTATAGAAACTAAGAGACCTAAAACTCTGGTAGAGTTCTAGTATCCGAATCGAGTTAGTCCTATTTGTGCATCTTGGTTAAATTTAAAATAGTGTTGTCAGACTGGTTAGTCCAGTAATAGAAACCACCCTAAATAGAGGTATTACCTGAATAGTGAATTTAGCGTAAACAATTTCAGTTTAGCTCCATTTTTATGAGATACTTTGGGATAATTTTGTGCAGTTCTCATAC
This sequence comes from Actinostola sp. cb2023, assembly GCA_033675265.1. Lineage (NCBI taxonomy): Eukaryota > Metazoa > Cnidaria > Anthozoa > Actiniaria > Actinostolidae > Actinostola > Actinostola sp. cb2023. The sequence goes on from JAUJYZ010000576.1 coordinate 336,941, forward strand.
CAAGATTTAACACTGCTTTTTACATGTATTATAGTGTTGTCAAATCAGTGATCGAAATAAATCCATACAATTTGTACGCAAACTGAAGCAGTACTTGATCCACCTATTACTCAGCATCTACAGGAGCCAGGAAAACATGGCCTTCGTTGTAACTGCAGTCAGTCAAGAGTAAAATTGACTGATGTAGCTGAGTTAATGATGGTCGTTCTAATGGTGATGGTCGTTCTTATATAGCGCATTTCACATTCGTCCCAATGCGCTTTACAACCGATGGAGGACTTTTTCGGGCTGCATATAAAAGGCGCGCAGCTTACAATCATGAGGAGTTAGTATGTTATGCCTCCAATTTGAAGTTCGAAAAACTAACAAAGCTACCAGTTTTCCTCGCGTTTTCAGGACTTGAGTTGGTGGTTGTTTTGATTAAATCGTTCAACCAGATTCAACGTAACCTGCTAAAACAAACCACAATTATAAACAAACTCAGGAATTTAGTTATAGTCTAGGATTTGCTTGCCTCGTAGCGCGCTGAATACAATTAGGATGAAAATGAATCAGCTAAACGAAGAAAGGATAATTACATACATATCGACGTTAAATGTAAGTATCCATTAACAGTATTTGCGTGAAGAAGGTCTAAAAGTGTTTCCTTTTTCTCTACAATCTCAAACTTAGATAAATCTTGATGGGAATGAGGTTATAAATGAGGTGAGTTCTGCATGGATGGAAACAAATATCACTAGTTTAATTTTGCATTCATCTTTTGTATAATTTCACCGAACTTATACAGTGCAGCTACTGTACACAAGCTGTTTTAGACTGAACTATGTGTCAGAAGATTCTTTAAAGTAATTAGTTTATCTGTGTCACGGTTATTATTTTTATATTTAGCGTTGCAAACTAATTGATGTACACTGGAAGAATGATTAACTGAATTTGGTCAATTTGATGCATGACATCAATATGCAACCTATAAACCACGAATCGCATTGCCATCTGAAAACTTTTTCGCTTCTCTTTCACTGACAACAAAATTAACAATTCTCACTCGTGCTAGCTAGCGGCCCAGAATGTCAGAATAAATGCAATATTTATAGCTACACTCAATAGGCAGACAACCACTTCTTACTGAAGGCGTTTATATAACTAATTCTGAGGATGAAATACGATTCGGTCCAAAAGTGTTACCGTTTATAGAGCTGCAGCTATAGTTATTGGTAGTGCTATAGTATAATGGCCGATTGAGCTCGATGATTCGTCGGTTATTTGAATAAAACATCATCTTAAAACCCTTTTTCTGTATATGCTGATGTCTAATTGCACCTGCTTGGGACTACACAACGATGATATCTAAACTAGAAGTTCTCTTCTCGACGCTTCCTTATTGCTACACTCGGAAAACTCGTCGTCGCATTACACACTCGATGCATCGTAGAAGGAGCCATCAAAACCGTCTGCAATCGTATTTGGCAGGGAAATCAAATGTAATGACCACAAACGTCGTCTAATATTATAAGGCGGAACAGTGCTGTTAATTTGAACTTATTCGCACTATCATTATCAGTGGACAATTGCATGGAACTTTTTCGTTCAGTTTATCTCTTGTCTAGGAGTCTGTTTCATCGTAAAAATGTAGTTTGCGACCTGTTCCTCTTCCGTACTAGCACAATCAGTCAAATCTGGAAAGTTGGACAACTTCCGACCAACTCTCGACTACATCTCGATCACTCAACTGAGAAGTCGCAAACATGCCTCTTGCCAAAAAAAATTAACACCGGCGTTGAGCGCCACATTTTTTCCAAAAACCTATTCCCAGCAATGACACAACTTCAGTGTCTCTACCTTTGCAATCTCAGTGCTACGACCAAATCATTGAACTTAGCTTAATTCTCTAAGATTGCATCAGGGACTAGTAGTCAGTTAGTCAGATTTGCGCGCAATGTTTCACCGTGTGTCTGTACTTTTAATATTTTGTATACTATTCTCTTTGTCTTCATAGTCTCCATCTGACAGCTCTAGAGTCAACAAGTGGGAGAGTCCAACTCATACCAGCACTAGCGTCGCTCCATCCGAAGATGTTACATCCTCGTACCGATACGCTTGCGAGAGATCGCGGGGAACATATTTCCAGCTTGTTTCAAGTTGTCCTGAGTTGTCACAAGAGGATGGTAGTAGCACATTCCAGGCGGGCAAGGCCTACTTTGAGGCATTCGACAGTAATAGAGGGGAATCTAGCAGCTCTAGCAATGATTTGGAAACAAAAATTAACGAGGTAAAAAGTTATACTTACTGCATGGCTATTCATGCAGTAATGTTATTTTATGGTAAATACATTACCTAAGTGGTTTTAGGCGAGGAAAACAAACAAACAAATAAACAAACAAACAAACAAACAAACAAACAAACAAACAAACAAACAAACAAACAAACAAACAAACAAACAGACAGACAGACAGACAGACAGACAGACAGACAGACAGACAGACAGACAGACAGACAGACAGACAGACAGACAGACAGACAGACAGACAGACAGACAGACAGACAGACAGACAGACAGACAGACAGACAGACAGACAGACAGACAGACAGACAGACAGACAGACAGACAGACAGACAGACAGACAGACAGACAGACAGACAGACAGACAGACAGACAGACAGACAGACAGACAGACAGACAGACAGACAGACAGACAGACAGACAGACAGACAGACAGACAGACAGACAGACAGACAGACAGACAGACAGACAGACAGACAGACAGACAGACAGACAGACAGACAGACAGACAGACAGACAGACAGACAGACAGACAGACAGACAGACAGACAGACAGACAGACAGACAGACAGACAGACAGACAGACAGATATGCACTGAAATAAACAGACAAACAAACAGACAAACAGACAAACAGACAAACAGACAAACAGACAAACAGACAAACACATACAAACAGACAGACAGACAAACAAACAAACAGACAAATGAATGAATGAATGGACGAACGGACGAGCAAGCGAACAAGCAACAGTCAACAACGCAAAAACAGTTCAAACTATCAACATTATCTTGTCTTTGTAGATATCCCAGTCAAGTGATTTCGAGTCTTCACGGATAGCGTCTTCAACTAAAGTTGAATTTGAGGTACCGTCAGTTTGATATATTTTTGAATTCCACGCACTGATTATAATACTTCATTCATGAATGAATACTTTGATATTTTTCTGTTTCAAGACGTTCACCATTGAAAGTGAATCAAAGAGTTCATCTGCCTTGGATGTCACGGTAAGACTCGAAGATTAACATATGTTTCTGCTGTGCCGAACAGTATTGCGCGCTATGTATCTTAGTGCGTATCTGCACCTGAATCAGTGAAGCCTCTCAATTTTGAAGCGTGCAATTTAGACCATCTTTGGTTTTTACGCACACAAAAGAGGCTAGTTTAATTTGCATTTATGAAGAGAGTGTATCCGTTTAAGGACGTTCGCGCGCATTGTTCACGCGCATCTTTTCTGCGCATAAAATCAAGGTTCGAATCATCTCGGTCCAGTCCTCTTTCCTCACGTCCAAGATGGCAGCCAGTCAAGCATGTTACGTAGACGATTTTCATCGGCTAATATCTCGAGAACAATACCGGTGACCCCCATTTTTTATTTTGTGATTTTACAAAGAATCATAAAAGCTCCCCATGTACCAAATGTAAAGAAAAAAACATGTTTAGATTTTGATAAAAACACGAATTTAGATGAAAACTTCAACCTACCTTCACGCGAAAGAGTCGTCGATGGCTACGTGGTGACTGTAAACATGAGCCAAAAACTACAGGTTGTTTCTACATATTCACAAATCTTTGTACATAATTTTATTCTATAAACTCTTAGATAGCCATTTGAAGAAAATTTTAGCAATCCGTTTAGTTTTTCTACCAAAAAATTCCTGTCATTCTCGACTTTCCGTGGATTGAACGCACGTAATTTTCGATCAGAAAAAGGGTATACTTTGAAATAATCTGGCTCCATAGCGAAGTCGGTGACCCCCATTTTTTATTTGCTCATTTAGCTTCTATAATGATCTTATTTCACCATACGAAGTTTCAGGGAAAAAACATGTTTAGTTTTTTTGCCCGCGAACGTCCTTAATGCCCGTCCAAACGAGTAAAACATTTCAGTAAAACATCATAAAACATTGTTTTGTAAAAACATGTTTTATTCGTTTGGCCACCATGTTTTAACGTGTTTTTTTACGAAATTTGAACCGCGTGTCAAACATTCTGCATGTAGAACATCGTAAAACATTTATTTTGTTCTCGCTTGCGTAAAACATTGCTTGTCTCGTTTGGACAGCCCGTATAACATTGTTGTGATGACGCATGCGCACAAGGCAGCAAACGCATGCGCACGAGTCTTGACATCCAATGTTTTATAAAACAATGTTTTACGATGTTTCAACGCAATGCTTTACCGATGTTTTATTCGTTTGGCTTTAGGGTATATAGACTGCATGTTTGTGGAACGAACTAGCTGATCGACTAACAACTAAAATCACCAACGCAGTCTGTACAGATAAACATGCACCACTGTAGGCTAAAGGACTTGCATGAGGGAGGGGAGGGGTGGGAAGAGTCTTCGAGTTTGATTTAGTTACTGCAGCCTTGACTAGTGTGTAAATCGATTGGAAAGATACAATTATTAATTTATTATTATTACAGGAGTCCATGAATAGGATCCTCCATCTCCTATATTGGGTCTGTCAGCCATCCTGTTACCATTCGCCATTAAATATTTTGAGAATACTATTACTTATTTTTTTTTAGGAGGGCCACAAGTCAGTACTTTTTTGTAACTGTCACGTGTCTACCCTCTCTCTGTTCTAGAGCCAATCAGATTGCATGAAGGAAAAATAAAAGAAATGGAAAAAACTAAAAGAAATAGTTTGCATAATTTTTGATTTTGTTTTCTAGAAATCTACCATGATGTCCTCTCTGACGTCACAGATCACGACAACAACACACGAAACAACCACCACACAGTATGTACAAGAAGCGACATCTGAGACTTACCAATCCTCCTCTGACCACTATGGCGAGACAGACTGGTACATGGACATCTTACTGCGAATGCAAGCCCTGGACATGAAGCAACAAAGCCTGCTTGTCCAGTATGACTTCCTGGGTAAACTGGCCAATGAGAACCGAGAGGACTTGAATCAAGCGAGAGACTGGGCACGATATGAATCAGACATGAGTCAAATTGAAGTCTATTGATTGGTTAGCGTCAAGTTGCTATGGAGACGATTAGATGACACTTAGTTTATCTTGTAGCAAAATTATGGCGAGGTTACCGAGCGGGTTTGTCATTGAAGGCGCGGTTACCAAGACACCAAAATGGCGCCCGCGACGAAAAAGAGTTTTAGGTTTTTCGACACGAGTTCTCTGTAATTAGGATAACTCAGTTTATTAATTAAAATGGGATCAGAAATAAACTTGTTAATGGAGGCTTCACAACCTTCTCAAGACACTTCGTCATGAAACAATGACGTAGGCACACATATTATGACGTCATAATTATGGCTTGCTGATTAATTAATAATTAAAGTAATTAGCCAACAGACATTGACACCAGGTGATGTCCTTATCTTACAAAATGAGTACATTCGAGACAAGACGCTGCAAATACTGACCTGTTTTCCGCCACAAAAGGTAAAGATAAATTAAATCAGCAGCTTTTAAGGCGATATCAGTTTTGCTTTGTACAATTAGCATCAGAATACCTACAAAAATTGATAACTGTAAAGCGCATTGAGACATTGTGAAGTGCGCGCTAAAGAGTCGTTTCTGGCGTATGAGATGGAAACCTACGGCACCGCCTGACACTCAAATGGCTTCCTTTCTGAACCAATCAAACTCTCGAAAACTCTTTCAATACGGCACCGTACCGTAACTTTCCCACTCTCTATCAGAACTGCAATTCATTAGAATACCAAGCGCGTAATTCGGAAGCGAATTAGAAGACGACGCACGCGCGCGTGCGTTTGTGCACAGTTTCATATTTCGCCGCACGTAAAAAAAAAGCGGGAAATATAATTTATGCGCAACTCTCTCTCCCAGCGCGCATTTAATTAGAGGAAACTATAAACTGTGCTGTCATTCGCTTCTGTTTTTAACCAGGTTATCTTTATGTCTGCTGAGTTATACGATGTTGTGCTCCAAACTAAAAATCACTTAAAACTAGTGAATCAAAGTGAATCAAACTTTCATTTGAAATCGAGCTGAATCAGGCTGAATTAAATAATTCGCCACAAATAATTTTTCAGCAGGGAGGGGATCGAGGGTTATCAGATCTTGGTATCAGCGATAGCCCGTCTGTAAAGTCAACTTAGAACATGCAGTTTTCGGCAATCTCACGTAGAGAAGAAAGCGTCGATGATGATAGCTGATAAAATACGGATGTCTGCTCACTGCAGTCGATGCGACTAAAGCACCATAAGCTTTATATTATTGCTCTATCACTTGTCAGGGGTGCCATAGCAACGGCAAAGTGCCAATTAGTCACATTAATATACCACTGATATTAGCACTGATTGCTTCAGTAGATTCTATTCAACTTGACTGAAAATAAATCCCTCGTTTGCCGATGCTATTTAGAGGAAGCGACCTCTTAGCAAAGTTGATCTAGCTATGACGGGACTAAGAACGGCTGCGAGGGAGACTAGGAAATTAGGAAATGCTGTATACTGATTGACTAGCCGCTAAGCGGTTGCATTTGCTTCGACATCAACCAAGCAGGATGACCGTAAACAAGAAAGAATTTGATTGTCATGTTTGACATTGTTTTGTTTGCCTAGTGTGATTTCATCGCTTATTGATGGTTGACTGTGTTGATGTTCTCTGACATTTACACTGTACACATTTACGATGGAATTTATTTGTCATTTATAGTCTTTATAGCCCATGACGTGTTTTTTTACTGTCGGGCCTGATGAACAGGTTACAGAGCTCTAGTCGCTCGGTCAGTTTTGTACTCTCTTACGAAATGGTGACGGAATCAGTTCCATTACTAACTTTCATTCCAGAACAATTTTGAAAGTGATATATGTAATACACTCTATGTTGTTAATTGTCAGTGAATTTCAGTCTGTAGAAACTCCTTGCGAAGTTCTGAGGCAGCTGAGCGTTTCAGTTGTTTTAATACTCAGCTAGCTCAAACCGCCGGTCAGCGTGCCGCCAAGCACGAACTCGCGGCTCTCTGGGTATAATATCATACAAAATAGAATCTGCAAGTTTACAAGTATGTCTTGCTTTTCACAGTCAACTGTGCTTTACAATTCCCTTGTTTTTATATGCGGTTACCAGGAAACCAATGGCATTGTCTTTGCCATCTTGACCCGTGGCTCAAGTGGCCGACAAGCGTTTCGCTAACTCGATCGTTTTTATTGGACATTAGCGACTGAAAACATGAATTATCGGTGTTTTTAAGATACCTAACACCAACCATCATTATCGCTACTTAGGTTTAGCAATATAACTCAGTCTAGCCAACAATGTGTTGAGGCTAGCTAGGAATACTACAACCGTTCATTGAGAATCTTCGCTGTAAATTCGTCGTTATGACAACAAAAAGAAATCAAAAGCTGATCCAGAAGTTTGGGGTATTTCGTTTGTTTGTTTGTGAATCAATGTCTTTGACACGTCTCCACTTAATTGAATGACCAATAAGCATGTGCTTATATGATCCTGGGTGTTCATGGCTTTGGTGCTGAGACAATGGCCCGTGTTCATCGATCCAATGAATTCTAAAAGGCCGAAGATTAGAGTATTATAGCAGAACAATAGCTGCCCGTTGTATAATGTCATCCAGTACAAACATGGCTATGTAGAACACTAACATTACGTAACTATGGAAACGGACAGAATAAAATAAACTGTTCGAAATATTATTGCAAGCATGTCGTGTCAAATCCTTTCTTTAGAGAAGGAAGAAAAGTATCCAATACAGTTATTCTTGGTTCTCTGAAGTTTAGCAAGCTCATTTTGTTGAGAAAAGATTGTACAAATTGTAGTTTTAAACTTCAATAAATTACAATACAAAACTTTATGGAAATAATTGCCTCTGCCAGTGTACCCTGGTTCTAGAGGTTCTGTTATGCTCTGAATGTGAGAATTTAAACAGAATTTGAGAGTTTGAAGAAGCCTCTCAGTCTGTTACTGCCAGTGTGACGTGCGCAGTATTCAAAAGAAATGTTTAAATTTAGACTGCATTCCAGCTAGCAATAATAAAAATAAAAGAATACATCAAGGTATAATTTTACGAGAACTGAATAAGTCTAAACATTCTGTGTAAAATACAGGATAGAAAAATAAAGAAAAATAAAGCTAGAAAAAAATAATAAAACGAAATCCCAATATAAACAAACGCACATTTTCACTTTTTTATCTTCAATTTTATTAATTTTTTTAAATATTTTTTTTTTTTTACCGTTCCGAAGCCCAAACAATTAATTTCCTTGCTGCAGTATTATATAACAGAGAAGAAGAATGAATTGCATCCTGTAAGTTTTAAATAATTGATTTTTTCTGACAACTGCTAATTGAATTTCACTCAAGACATTCTTGAAAAATCAATTTGCTTTTTGAAATGGAAAAGTGAAAATCCTGCATGTATTCCCTGTATTAAAATATTATTTCCCCCGATTTTTTTAGTAGCTCAATTGTATTTTAATCTAAAAGGCTTTTGGGGCTGCGAAGTTGTGAAAAGTCCCTGGTGAGTTTTTGGCAAACTCATTATATACATACTATATATTTTAATTTAGAAACCTATATTAATTATTTATGATGATGTTTTGTTTTCTCAAATTCAATGGATGATTTTTAGAAGGTTTGCTCTAATAGTCATCCCCAGAAAACCTTATGATGTGTCAGTTCTAATCCTCGTTCTCGTATCTTTAAAAACAGTTGAAATAATTCACGTGGAGCAACTTCATACCGGAAGTCAATCTACAGAAAACCGGAAGTGAAATTGGACCAATCAGAAGTCTTCGAGTGTGCCCTAATAACCTTAGGGACCAGACGCTGCTAACTTGTGTTACAGTCTCGGCGTTACTTAGCAACCGCGGACGCTTTGAGGTATATAACAGCTGTGGTTACAGAAAACAGAATTCCTGAAGACATTCTGCGTAAGAAGTCCAACGCTGCGCTGGACTATTCTCAGTTTGTGCCAAATTTTCTTATCCTAAGTAAAACATTTGAAAACAGATCAAAATGACACAAGCGTTCGTGGATACAGCCCGGTATTTGTCATCTTCTTCGTTCGATCCACCGGCGTATCTAAGACCGACTGGCGGCCCGTACGAAACAACATACACCGCCTCCTTCCATGGAGTCAGGCCTCACACTACATCGTACACGACGAGGCCCATCACACTGTCCAGGTCGTACGAGTTCCCTTCGAAGATCTTACAAGGATCGTCAAGCGGGCTGGAACACCTTCCGTACAACACGATAAGCCAACGCGCCATACACAAGTTCAGCCCCCAACAATGGCGATCTTCGAATGTGCTCAACGTTTCTTCGGGGGAGAAAGAGAGAGCCACAGCTGAAAGACTGCGAGACGAGTGCTCAAGACTTCGCACCGAGACGGCTCTTCAGACTCATCGTACGCAAATGGATGTGAACAAGAAGCTCGACACCCGCATTCATGATATCTCTTACTGGAGGGCAGAGTTGGAGAAGCAACACAACGAGACGGTGGCAGAGATCAAGGCGCTACAGGCGTTTATCGGGCGTCTGGAGAAGGCTTCGGCCGCGACGGAGAAACCTCTAAACATTGCCCAACAGTGCCTGGGATTTCGAGAGAGAAGAGTAAAAATCGACTTGGTACACGACCGCGTGGAGAACCATCTATCCAAGGTAAGCAGCACACAACAACAATACCAGAATTCTTTTGAATATGATTCTTGTTCGTTCGGCGAAATTTTTATCATGATTTTACTGTAAATTTTTGGTGTTTGGATTGCCGATCAAGTGTTCGAAAACTGTAACATTCGAATGCGGAAAAGAACTTTTAATCAATGGTTCTAAAATTAACCCCATTACTCCATTAGCACCCTAGCAACGGTACAATTATTTTATCAAGTATTATCACACAGGTGCACTGGCGTTAATGACCTGAAACCTCACGATTCAAAATTATATTATAGAACTTGCTGTCACGAAGAGGCATTTAATAGCGATAGAGTACTTTGTTTTCCTGAAATATACGACATATACACTAACAATACATGGATATTACACAACCTGTCTCAACTGAAGGGTTTCTCTCAGAAGGAAACCCTCAGAAGTATTCCTAACCTGCTAAGAAAACTAGCTAACGGGGGCCTCAGCAGGGTACAGCCACAACAGTGCGGTGTTTACCATTTCTCGGATATTATTTAGGAAAGGTAAATTAAATTCGGAAAGATAATGATATAACCGAAGTGGATACATATGCCAGACTGGGGTCGCAATGTTAGACAGTGCACCGGCTAGACGCGTACGTGTTCCTTTATCATTCAGTTTTATGATAAATGACAAGTTTCTAGTGTGGTTTTGAAGCTTCCTATGAGAGCGAAAATGTTTTAATTAATAAAGACATGGTTTTATGCAAGGTCAATCAACCAACACATTGCAAACAAAGATGGTTGCCTTGGCACCTGTCACGGCTATTGATTCTCGATTAACACAAAGCACATTCTTGGTACAACTTGTTTATAGGTGTTTATACGTTTACCACCATATTTTGACCAAATAAAATTAATGAAATAGGAGTACGTTTCACTTCGGTCTTGTGTGGTTCCTGTTTTGGTCACTCAACGTTTGTCGTTTCTGGAGTAAAATGCCCAGCGGTGTTAGCTTTTTAGAATAGATGTATTTGTTCCCTTCACATTAAGCCGCATCCGCACGAGCAAGTTTTCCTTGACAAGGAAGACTTGCTCGTGCAGACGACAAAAACATCGCCAATTTTTCCTTGTCAAGGAAAACTTGCTCGTGTAGATGACAAAAAACTGTCGATTTTTCCTTGTCAAGGAAAACTTGTTCGTGTAGATGCGGCTTTATACTGTAAGCAAAGGAGTTCACTTAAACATATTTTCTTACAAATGTAACCTTTCTGGGATGTTTTTCTTTCTTTCCTTGTTTGGTTTACTGTTTGTATGGTCTTCTTTCTCTCTTCCTAATTTCATTCCTTTTGTTCAATTCCTGGCCTCACGGAAGAGATTTTTAGACACAAGTTTTATATGAAATCAAAGTTATTAATCAAGTAATGTTATGTATCAATTAGGAAGTGGAGATGACTGAGAATGTGCGATCTTTGCTGAAGAAAACCATTGACCAAGCACTTGAACAGCTTTGGTAAGTCATTTTAACGATTAAATTAACACTTTAATTAACAATTATTCGCGGAAGGCTTTAATAAAGATTATTGGTGAATATTTACCTCGACTTCATATCGGTAAATATTTACCAATAACCACTTCGCCTTCGACGGGGAATTGTTTTTGTACAGTTGACTCTCTTTGCATGAGCGACCACTCGTAAGCGACCATCTCCCTTAAGCGACCACCTTTACAAAACCCCGTTTTGTTTCTCATATACTGTACCACTAACTCCAGATCCCGAGGTGGTCGCTTACGAGAGAGTCAACTGTATAATTACACAGGTGAATGTCAGATAAATTTGTAAAAGTAACGACAGTAAGCATAATTCTAAAAGAGTAGTTTTACATTCGGCCGCCATTTTAACGCGTTCAGTTGATTAAATGTTTCCTTGGAAAACGTCAATAAACGATAACTTCATTCCACAGTCTCTAAATATCTTCAAACCGAATTACGATAAAATTAAAGCGACAGACTGCCATTTTCGTAGATTACTTTTCTTCTATATTCACCGTGCGGTGACTATCGCAATATATGACGTAATTATTGACCAATCAGAGCGCGCGCAACTTTATATTTACTTGAGTAATTATACTAATGTATGCGAGCGTAATGTTTACAAACACTGTCATTTTTATTCCAATATGTTGTTGTTGATTAACAACAGAAAATGTGCAAAGCATTCTGGTACTTTTAGCATATGACGTCATCATGCTATTCAATGTAGATTCTAATAAATAAAGCTGTTTTTTTCTCTCCAGGCTTCTGCGCAACGCGAAGACCCAGCTAGAGAAGGACCTGGGTGACAAGTACGGTGCTCTTGGCATCGATGGCAAGTGTTCAACTCTGAACAACTTCTCCAAGGAAATTCATTTTGCGCCACATTCAGTGACCATCCAGCAACAGTAAGTCATTGTTTGTAATACTAAAAATGAGAACTACGTACTAAATTATCCTACATATTAAGCTCTCAGCCAATCAGAGCTCACCATTTTTATTGGCCAATCAAAATGTTGTAAACTTTTCCCGCCTTTTTCTTACCACTGGACGCGCTCGCGTCGATCGTGTTGCTACATTTACCAAAAAAAGGCTCGTTGTATACCAAATAATAGAATTTTTTCATGAAATGTTAGCCCGTATTCCATAGAAAATCAAGGAATAACCAATAAATATCAATTAGATGTATAAAAGCATATAAAAAATCATCCAAAAGTCACACGAGCCCTTTTTCACCAACGCTTCAATTACACAGTAAACTAAGTCCCTTTGTTGATGGTATTGTACATCTTTTCGCAGCTCATTCACACCAGACGAGTGGGAAGCGTATACCTCTGAGAACATTGCCAAGGCAGAAAGAGAGAGAAAGGCGTCAGTTGCTCTGCGCTCTGAGATCAACGGTATTCTCATGCAGTCGTACGTTGACTTGAGGAACATCTACGAGACGGTCAACAACGAGTTTTCTCAGCGTATCCAAGATGGTGATACTGCGAAGAAATCTCTTGAGAAGGAGCTTGCCAGGGTAAGAATACTAGAGCACACTGTGCAGAGCGGGAGGGGAGGCAAGGAGGACTTCCACTTTGAGCAAAGCGCGCGCTTCCTCGATTTTGTGACATCAGCGGAGTTTTGTTTGGAATTTAAAATGCTCAAAAATAGCTTGAAATGTCGGCTTTCATTTTCACCATATATTTTGCCAGGATATTTACCGCATACATGTACGTGCATGGCTCCAGCGCAAAGTTCTGGTGAAGTGTGTTCAATTAAAGATGTCATATTTAGCTGTGCGAATCTTGGGCTAATTACACTGAAAAGGAGCACACAAAATCCATGGTGTTTTCTGAAGTGAAAATCAATATATTGTTTCTCTAGACTTGACTACTATAGACTTATATTCTATCTGTATGTTTAAGGTGATGGATGAACTCTCCTCAATGGAGAATAACATACGCGACCTCCGAATGGCCATCGTAGACAAAGAGGCACCACTGAAGGTCGCTCATACCAGACTGGACAAGCGCTCCATCCGTCCTAACGTGGAGCTCTGTCGCGATCCTGTGCAATACCGCCTGGTGGGCGAGGTCGGTGAGATCAGCACCTCCATCGATCGTCTGAGGATGAGGTTGGCTGAGGCTGAGTCTTCCATGCAAGCTCTGGTGCGCAACAAGGAGAATCTTGAAGATGACATCGAGGTGAAGACCAACAGTTTGTTCATTGACCGAGATCAGTGTATGGTAGTCAGGCAGCAAGTGCGACATATATCTCACTAAGTATCCATACTTCCTGACAGTCAAATGTTTTGCTATAATCACTAAAGGAAGTGTCTGCATACGGCTGAGCGAGTCAGGTATCTCATACATCTTGGGACTTTGAAAACTGTCTATAGTTTGCTGCTAAAGGACATCATCTCTACTGTAGAACTAGCTGAAGGGTTTCTGAACTACCTGACTCTAATAAAAGCGATGTTACACTGACAAATATATTAAACAATTCCTCTGCACCTATACGTTATCGCTCGACTCGATTTTTACTTAAATTTATCGTCAAATTCACCTCCGAAAAAGTATTGATTAGCTATGTTTTTCTCGAGTAACTATCGACAGTATCTGGAGAAAATAATCATTTCTTATATTCTTCCCGAGTGACTGTCGAAGTATCCGAAAAAGTATTGATTAGTTATATTTTTCTCGAGTAACTATCGACAGTATCTGGAGAAAATAATCACTTATATATATTCTTCCCGAGTGACTGTCGAAGTATCCGAAAAAGTATTGATTAGTTATATTTTTCTCGAGTAACTATCGACAGTAATGACTTCTTATATTCTTCCCGAGTGACTGTCGAAGTATTGCGGTTTATCAAATTTGTCTCGACTGAGTATCGATTAGAAAATTATCGGCTGTAAATAATCATTTTGTAATTTTAGGGGTTTCAAATTTTAAATTTCACTTTTAGCCAGCTGAATATCAATTTTTCTGACGAAATTGCAAGTGTTTTGTCGATTAGCCTTAAATTTACAGTGCCGACTGGCATTTATTGATATATTTTATTGCTGGTTTGCACGTGACGTCATGGCGGCCATGTTGGTTCCCGATAACAAAGCATTCTTCATTAGCCCCTCATTGGCCGCTGCGTCTTTCAGTACTTTAAATCTCCAAGGAATGATTGCAAACCAGTTCCCTTGCGTTCTCGTCAACTTAGAATGACAAATATGTGTGTTAAAATTAAGTGTTGTGAAATAATGAATGTTACGTTGGAGTGATCTTGAATTCAAGATATAATGAATGTGCGTTGTTCCAAAGACCATGTGCGGTATCCTAAGAAAATATACCACTGATTCTTGCTAACTGAACCGATAAAATGTCAAAATTAGGATTGTGTAAAATATATAGTGTGCCTTGGTTACCAGAGGTTCTTTTGCGCGCTAGTTGCGAGAAGAGGCCTCTGGCACCGGGGCATGACAGGGACGGGGTAATTACCGTACCGACGACCGTCAGATGCGCGAGTTTTATACTCAGTAATTTAGTTTTGTGAGATGTTACATCTGCGCACGTGGGTACAGCCACGCCCCTGTGTCTTGAGTAACGTTTTAGATCACTAGGGGTAGGGTAGAAAAGCATATTGTCTATTTTCTTACGATACCAAGGGTAACTCAACTTGGGGATGATCGATGAAATGTTATTAAGATCTTTCTATTTAAAATATTATGTTAAACAAAGCATGTCAAGATTTGAAAATAAAAGAATTGAAAACTCGAGTTGTGTAGCTTCGTTGTAGTACTTACACAACTACTTTATATTAGTTATAACTGGCTATCTATGAAGAAAAAATGTATGTAGTACGCTGACGTCAACCCGCGGAAAAAAAACATTTTTCGGTAAATACGAGGAAATATTTACAGTAAATATCTTGAAATATTTACAGTTCTGTAAAAGAAGTGTAATAGAAAAGTAACCAAGTTTTCAAAAATGCAATTTTCAGCCATTTCGGTAGTCTATTTTCTTCGTAAAATAACATTGCTTGCTTGACGAAATCAAATACTTATTATATTTGTCGTGCGCGCGCGTACCTTTAGGAGAATCCCTGTCTATTAATAAAGGCAATGGTCAATGCTTTAGCAGTGCGTACATCGAGTTGTGGATGCTGGGAGAACACTCCTAAAGCTAGAGTTCCGTCGTGTTATCCCAACTGCCCGCGTGCATCCATAACTCGATGAACGCACGCTAAGCATGGACCTTTCCTTAAAAATGCCCGTCAAATCGCATAACGTAAAGTCATTCAGCCGGTGCGCCTGCTCCGGTTTCTGTAGAAGTAGGAGTATTGCTACACTCCGCCCCTAGACTGGGTGCTAGTCAATCAAACCCCAATCGCACTAACAGGGGACTTTCACTTTGTAAATAGCTCCAGTTTCTCCTTTCAGACAACTCAGTCACTAAAGCGAAGAGTTAAATACCAAGCGCGCGTCAGGTGCTCGTTTGCCGCTTATTGTTGGTTCTCACGTGATGTCATGGCGGCCATGTTGGTTCCCGATAACAAATTAAGCATTGCTCGTGGTCGCTGCGTTTTTTACTTTTTAAAATCTCCAGGGACTGATTCTATCCTTTTTAAGTGAGATATGAGACCGCTGACCGGAAGATATTTGCACTGATTAGCCACATGGTTAATGTCCCAATGATTTGGAAGGATGCCTCACAAATTTGTACTACCTCCTCCACCCAAAAGTCGTCGAATCAACTTACGTAGAGCATGAAAATCTCTATATATAATATAGGACTAACGAAAAACAAGTGAGGGAGAGATTTGATGTCCCCTAAGCCATATGAATGTCTAACCCTTGCCATTAATTCCATAATGTTATCTAGAGTTTCCGGATATTCAGATCAGTCATAAAATTTATAAACATACAACATTTTTTTAGTTTATTTTAGCCGCGGTCTAATTAGACAAGTTTCAATGTATCAGACACAACTATGTGTATTGTGCTTACTTATTTTAGTGAATGTTTTAATCATTGTACTCAGTTAGAGTTCTTGGATTTTTCGTTACTTTACACGGGATGTTTCTGAAAATTAAGACGAAATAAAAGTTACGTTTAATTTATGCTTATTTTTTATTTTTAAATGTTATATTATTATTATTATTATTATTATTGTCTTAGTTTCTTTATCAGTATAAATTATTATTATTATTGTTATTATTATTATTATTATTATTATTATTACTTATTTAGCTGTCAGAATCTATGTTACTTTGATTGGTTGAATGATCGAATTAAAATATTTATTTAAGCAGGGTACGTCCCTTCAGTAACAACCCGCTCTTCTTCTCTTCCTTTATCTTATTCAATTTTGTCTTAGTTTAAAAAGCAGAATCCTTAGAAACAATTAGAGTACGAACGATGGCAAACGAACGAGGATGCGATAAACAGCACGACCTTGACTGATGGTTTTGTATGGTTCAATCTTGCGCTGGTCATGCATGCTCGAGGATCCAGCGGTTTTTGTCCGCGGCGCTCTACTCGCTGGATCCTCGAGCATGCTGGTCATGCAGTCTTAGCTTTTAGCCTAGAAACCCTGGCCCGCTGAAATATGGAAGCTATACTACTACTATGGATGCCATGATGTAGATATCTAAAAGCCGGCTGTTGTGCACGTTGTATTATTATTATATATTATTATTATTATTGTATTCACTTCACCATCAGCTTGTTCTCTTCCTAGACTTACCTTTTTATTTACACATCAACGTTTTCCTCGTCCAGCATCGCAGACGTTATCCACGATGTCACTCAGTTTACCATAAAGATCCTTGTAATCAGCTACTGTTACCACGTGATCTTGCCTTCCCATGGCTATCTGTAACAGTTCTGATTTGTTAACACCTTGTCCAACACCCACAGCAATGACGTGCACTTTGCGATCCTAAGGGATTGAAGGAGGTCCAATAAACACGTGACCTGAGAACACGTGACTTGAGAACACGTGACCTGAGAACACTGACTTGAAAACATGTGACCTGAGAACAGCATGTGACCTGAGAACACGTGACCTGAGCCAGTGTCGTCATATGTCATTTTTTCCTTATTAGGACTGAACACGGTTTATCGTTATGTCTGTATGTTTGTCTGTGTCTGTCCTTCCGTCTGTCTGGCGACCGTCATCCGTCCATCTGTCTGTCTTTTGCATGCCTGTCTGTCTGATCAGAGCTACCACGTATAACTGATCGTCTATCTGTCTGTCTATTATAATCTACACAACAGTCTGTCCATCTGTCTGTCTGTCTGATCGGAGCTATCACGTGATAACCAGAAGTGACATAACTAGTATAACTGATCGTCTATCTGTCTGTCTATCATGATCTGCATGACTGTCTGTCTGTCTCTTCGTTGTCAATCTCACCTTTAGAGGCTTGAGTGCATCGACATATGGCTGACTAAGATGACTAGTCCGTCCATCCGTCACCACAAGAAGAACATTAGCCACTTCGTCTCTATCGCCGCCTTGCTGGGTGTACAGTTCTACTGCCGCAGCATGCAGGGCCTTGTCAGTACGCGTACCACCCCGGAGATAGGGCATGGAACGAATAGACTCGATGACGTCACCAAGCGTGTGGACTGCAGTCTAAGAGAATAAAGACTTACTTTATTGTCTTGATACTTGAAAACTACTGATAGCTAAGGAATGCACCTATATGTACATTGTCATAGTAAATGAATAAGAGCCTCCATCAGGTTATTTTTAGACGGAAACACGTGGCCGTGAAATAAAGTAGTTTCCATTGTGGTTCGCAAGCACCCGCAAGCCAAGAAAGTCGCGGGGTATTCTGGGAATGAGATGACAATATGTACCTGATTGAAGGTGACCTGTAGGTGAGGCTCCTGGTTGTAGACGATTATACCGATCCTCGTACCCCGTATCGAACCCCGTGTATAAGCTAGCAAGTCAGCCAGGAATTCCTTAGCAGTTTTGTATCTCGCTTGACCGATGCTACTTGAAGAGTCAAGCAATATGGCAAGGTCAAGGTCACGGCTGCACGGAGTGGGACCTGGTAATGACAATATAAAAATCATAAGAAAGAAACTGAAAAGAGAAGAAAGAAATCAAATCTACTTTACATTTTCCGATGTTACAGTCTCCATGCTCTGTCCCATTCCCCACGCAATTCTTCCCGCCGTTCTCTGGCGGAGGATTGGAACAGGCTCGTTCACGTGATCTCGACCCAGGCCCACACGTCTTGCTGCAGGATGTCCACGGTCCCCAAGGGGACCAATTGCCATCTTGAGGTATTTTAGACTCTATAATTAATATTAGTTCAAATATATTTGTATGCGCGTAGTATTTGTGCAGGCGCGCGTCATGCGGGACGCGCACAGGGAGCCCAACATAATAGGTATTGCATTAAGTAGCCTCAGAAGCAATGGTTGGGCTGCCTGTGGTAGAGCGTGCAAAATCAGACGGTTGTCAAACCGGACTTTGTGGACTTGCATCAGTCTGACCATGAAGAATCGAAATGAGCTCGCCTTGTTAGTCACGGTCAGGGCTGCTAAATGTGAGGGTCCTGCATTGATCCTTCGACTCATGCTTGACAGACCTCAGTCAGTAACCTTTCTTTTCTCGAGCTCAGGCCCTCTCAGTCCATTCAGCATTGTGTTCCCTGGGTAGCAGAGGTATCTCGCGTCAGGCACCAGTCAGCGCTCTAGCACCCTGGGTCAGCTAGTAGTAGCACAGTTTGAAATATCCTTAAATACGGACACTGATGGAGGAAGCTAGGGGGGACACTGATGGAGGAAGCTAGGGGGGGACACTGATGGAGGAAGCTAGGGGGACACTGATGGAGGAAGCTAGGGGGACACTGATGGAGGAAGCTAGGGGGGACACTGATGGAGGAAGCTAGGGGGGACACTGATGGAGGAAGCTAGGGGGACACTGAAGGAAGCTAGGGGGGACACTGATGGAGGAAGCTAGGGGGGTTGCGCACCGTAGGCTCTCTAAGCTTCAAGATTATCCACTATACACTACAGAGGGTTTTCACGGCAGCCATCTTAATATTTCTGAATAAGAAAAATAATACTGTTTTGAACCACAAGATGACCGCTGACCGCTGATCGATCCAAACTTACCAGCACCCTGGATCTTGTAGATGTAATTAGTATGAGAGACTCCCACACAGGGCCTGGGACTAGTACGGTTACAGTACAATGGTGGGATAGCAAGTCCCATGATGCATTTCTTGGATGGACCGTGCATTGCAAACCGTGACTGGGCATTTGGTCCACTCCAGCATTCACCATAGAACTGAAGGCCAAAGAAACCATATCCACGAGCCTTCGTCTTTTGTGCACAGCGGCAAACCAAGCTACGATAGTGCAAGGAATATAAATTACTCTAATTGACTTCATTAAATGATATTCGTGCATCAACCGTTCCACAGGCAGCCCAACCATTTTTTCTGAAGCAATTATAATAAATAAAAATATATTTCGGTATTGCGCGCGCGCTCTACCACACGAAACCCATCAAAAAAATACGCGCGCATACAAATATTCTTTTAATAGTTGGGCTGCCTGTGCCGTTCATATTAGGGCCATCGAACTCAACTCACCCTTCAAGATAATGTTCAAAATTGTTCCAATCTATCATATGACCGCTGTACGCAGGATGGGTAGGATCGCGGTCGTTCACCAATAGCTCAGGCAACGGCCTTGGGTTCAATGTATCGATAAAACATCCTACTTTTTCCACCTTAGGACACGAGTCAGCTTTTAAATAGAAAGAAAGAAAAATAGAGAACAAAAATTACGAAGATGGCGGCCATTTTGGAAACTAATCGCTTTAAGGAAAGAGGACAATTCAACTGAAAAATAGTACGTTGAAGAAATTATTCTGTATATGATATATATTATGAATATCAACAAAAGTATTGGATTTTGGTAACAGAACTGAACAAGTATCAGAAACCAATCGACTGATGGATGTTCCGCTTGCTTCTCGGTGCTCATGGTTGGTCATTCTCTTCCGCTTTCTAAATGAAACTGTGTTTTTTATATTATTATACTTACAACTCCAAACGGTTTTACTTGCAAATAACTGAAGTAAAGCAAGATATAATGCTGCTGTTTGTAGCCACATTTCGCCTTGCGGCTTCAGTCCCCAGACGGAAAATTATCCCAGAAGTTTAAGCAAGAGAGAAAAGGAAGAGTCATCAAGGTCAGTTCCGAGCTGTGCCGGATATTCAAGTAAATAAATAATCAAAACTGGAACTTTTCGACTGATATTAGGATTAATTGTTTAACCGTTTAACTGGGTTCTTGAAACAAATCATCCATTACGTCATTATCTCTGTGAAATACAGATGTATATAAGTATCAGGGGACAACGGATGATTATTTTTCTATCCTCGAACTACTCACCGGCATCCAAAACTGAGATAGTGTAACTATGTTTCTCATATATTGATTTGTTCGTAGTTTTAATTCAGTCCTCTTCAAACAAACCTGAGTTCAAAAGAAAAAACTTGCTTATTAAGGATATAATTAGGCACAATAAGCAGTTACATTGAAACTACAGCGATATTCATAATTGCGTTTTGACTTGGAGTAAATTGAAAGTACAAATACATGAAAGGAGCGAACTAATGAAATCTGATTGATCTAGTATAAAAACTGTTGAACCGTGAGACTAAACCATTTTAAAATACACGAATAATCATCTTTAAATATTTCTTAATTGCTCTAGATGGAAATAACTAACGGGAAAAAGAGGAAAAATGGTTGTTTTCTCACACAAAGTGAGAGATATCCCACAATGCACTGGTTCGTACATCCGAGAGGTCCTGGGCGCTAATATTTTGGTTCAAGAAGAAAAATTAGGGAACAAAAAAACAAATACTTCAACACAAACACTCGCACAATGAGTGAATTTAAACCTATCCTTCTTGGCTTTGGCAACGGTTTGAAGGACTCCCTTCTAGGAATGACAGCTATCTTCAGAATTGACGATGCCATAGAGCAGAGATACGAAGAAAAACAGAAGAAAATGATGGAATTTCAGCGCCAGCATCGAGCCATGAGAACACGACCAAAACAAGACAAGTAAATGTAGTTCTAATGTTTGAATGATTTGCTGTTTCCAGCATGTTTATCCTTCTTTGGATGCTTTAATTAAGCAATAAATGAAACGATCTTGATTATATAGTTCTCAAATATTGAAGTTTTTGGGGCGATTGAAAGATTTGCATCTCCATGTGTTAATTAAGCTTACAAAATGTACATAACTTATCCACTGACTGTCTGAAGAGTGAAGGAAGAGAAAATGCCACTATAAATGGGATGCACATAATTCCACCGTTAATTTATGAAGGCTTTTGATTTGTGATTCACTGATGGAATACAATTTTATTCCAGGCACCAATCATCAAAGCAAATACTAAAGAATATGATTCAATGTTGTCTATTGAATGGTGGAATATTTTGGGTAAGAATTTATTTAATACTATAAGTCTTAATACAATAATTTATTAAACATTATTTTATAATATTAATATAAGCTAATAACAGTGTCGCTAATGTTAGCGACAACTGAGCAAAGTTTGGAAATATGTGAATTTTTTTTGGTGTGCATTCCACACAACTGAACATCCTTTGAGATAGCCTGTGTAGCTTGGCGGTCTGAAAGGGGATTGGGAAGGGGGGAGGGGGAAAAGGAAGGAGAACAGAGATTGGGGAGGAGAAGGGGGGAAAGACCACCTGCCCAAAGACTATGGGTTTTTGAATTGCCCGTCCGCTGGAGAACGGGAAATACTGATTGGCTAAAAAGTGACGTGTCTGTCAATGGGTGTCAACAACACTTTTATAATTATTCAAGAATCATTCAAACTTTTCACGATTACTAGTGGCGGCGACAAGCGAAGACACGTATTGAAAAAGCCTTGGAATTCTTAAAGAATTCTCACAGAGATTTTACTTTAAAACCAGAGCAAAGGCTGGCTATTAAAGATTTGCTTTGAGGAAAATATGTTTTGGCTATTTTACCCACATGCTTTGACAAAAGCATCAGTATATTTATAGTTTTCCTACTTGCAAGAAAAGCATTGGAACAGGACGATAGACATTCAGACGCGCGCGAGGTGTTTTAAAACACTGTAAGCCAAAGGTCAAATCATATGATTGGTAATGATTGGTTATTTTAATTGGATTAGCAAAGAGGCGGTATTCAAAAACCCATAGTCTTCGGGCAGGCGGTCTTTCCCCCTTTCTCCTCCCCAATCTCCCTCCTCCTTCCTTTTCCCCCTCCCCCTTCCCAATCCCCTTCAGACCGCCAAGCTACGCAGGCTACCCTTGAGATTAATACATGTAAATACAGTCGAACCTCTCCACAATGGCCACCTTGGGACTACATTTTGTGGCCGTTGTGTAGAGGTGGTCGTTGTGTAGAGGTGGTCGTTGTGTAGATGTGGCCGTTGTGTAGAGGTGGTCGTTGTGTGTCAGATGCAATACAATACAATCTATCTGGGGTATCTAATCATCATCATCATTGGTAATGCTCTTGCTCATGTATATGTTCTTCTTTGTTGTTTTTATATAGTTGAGTATATTCTTGTTTGAGAATTATGTCATCCCTGTCCTACAATGGATAACACATCATATATTTGGTATGAATAGTTTATCTATTGATAGCTTGTTATGTCAGGTTTTATCACTACATGTGATAAATATTTCCTGTTTGGACCTATTAGGGGTTCCGACTCAAAATCAGTTACGTAACATCACTCCGTACCTTTTAGGGTCGATTGTTGATTTTCTTTATTGAAGAAACATTAAAAAGAACAGAAGAAAGATGTTGTCCAGTCACTGATTAAACAATATCAGCACAATCACTTTTTCGCCATTATGGTCATATATGGTCGTACCTTTTAGGGGTTGAAATCAACATGGCTTCAACAGCTCTTTTAATTTATGCGTACCTTTTAGGGGTTATTCTCTAAACCGACCGCTGATCCCCCCCCCCCCCCCCCCCCCCCGGTGTACATCTCTGTCATACATTATGGTCCAAAACCATCATGATCACCACCACCATCATCATCATCACCACCACCATCATCATCATTACCACCACCATCATCATCATTTAAAAAAAAACATTAATCATATACGTGTACGTCATCATTGATTCTTCTGTTTTTAATACAGTACATGTATCTCATAGTAGTCAAGGCAACCATTAATATTGATACCCTTTTTTGCATATAGAATTAGTATCAGGTAGCTCATCTCACCATGGTAGCGTATGGTACTGGATGGGACCAGGCTTATCTTATGTTTTTAGTGCACTATGGGTGTTACCTCTCTTTTGGCTCAGTAAACCTTTAAATTCTCTTTGGTTTCAGGTAAACTTTTAGTGACGACATGACATATTTCATTCAAATTAAAACTAATAATACTAGTTTATACACACAATAATAAAATTATTGATAATTATACAGGAAATAGCAAATACAGCATATAGGAAAAACAGGGGGCGACCACTAGCTTTAGTACAAATTGCGAGGGGAGAGAGGTGAGCTTGTTGTTGGTGGTATGGTATAGCCTGGCAATATATATGTACTGTAACTGTTGATTGACTCACATACTTTATTCATTTGTCCATTCAATGATTCATTCATTCATTCAGTCAATCATTCATTCAATCATTCAATCAATCATTCATGTCCAATCATGCTCAGCATTCATTCATTCAATCAATCATTCATTAAAAATCAGGGTTTCATTCAATCAATCAATCATTCATTCAATCAATAAGTATTCAGAATAGCATTCAAGCATTCATTCTGTATCAATCAATCATTCAATCATCATTCATTCATTCATCATTCATTCATTCAATCATTCATTCAATCATTCAATCAATCATTCATGCATTCAATCATTCATTCATTTGTTCACCCATTCATTCAATCAATCATTCATTCATTTGTTCATTCATTCAATAATTCATTCAATCATTCATTCAATCATTCAGTTCTTCATTCACTTTGTTCTTTTCAAGAATCATTCATTCAATCAATCATTCATTCATTTGTGTCATTCATTCAATCATTCATTCAATCATTCAGAAATCCCATTCATTCATTCATGCATTCAATCAATCAATCATTCAATCAATCATTCAACTAATAATCCATTCATTCATTCATTCAATTAATCAATCATTCAATCAATCAATCAATCATTCAACTAATAATCCATTCATTCAGTCATTCACTCAATCAATCATTCAAGCTTTGGACAGTTGATTCCCAGAATTCCTCTTGGTCTCAGACCATCCATTTCAGATTGTCATTTATCAACCTTTTTTAAATCAGTGAATAATATACATGATTGTACAGAATCTAACACTTCTGTTTTTTTGTCATCAGTGTCTCCAGTTATTTCAGTAGAAGTATAGCAGACTTTGCATTTAGTATATTAATACAAGGATTCTTTTTACTTCAAGTAAGTTTTCATCCACGTACTGCTCCACTACAATTTTATACTTTAATTGCATAAACATGTATTATCTTGTAAAGCATCTTAGAGTCTTGGATAGGGTGCTATAGAAATAATAAATTATTATTATTATTATCAGCAAGACAACTTGCTTTTAATTCCCATTCATTTTTCCATTCATGTTTTCATTCATTTTTTCATTCATTTTTTATTCATTTTTCCATTCATTTTTTTATTCATTTTTTATTCATTTTTTCATTCATTTTTTATACATTTTTTATTCATTTTTCCATTCATTTTTTTATTCATTTTTTATTTCATTTTTTCATTCATTTTTTACATTTTTTCTTTCATTTTTTTCTTTCTCAGGGTCTTCTTGTTAGTTTTTTACCCATAGTTGGTGTTGTAGCGAGTCTTGGTCACATGTGCCTTTTATATTCTCTGTATTCTTTTGAATACAAATGGGTGAACATGGGTAAGTACACACTGTATGAAGACAATATCACCCCAGTGTGGGTGGGACAGAAAACGTCAGGAGCAAGCTTAGTTGGTTAGTGCGCAGCCATCTAAGTAAGAGGTACCCATGACCTCACATCCTTGTTTCGACTTCCCTCTAATCTGTGTACATGTAGCTCAGTACAGCTTGAAATACTCAATTAGTCAAAGAACGGAGCACTAATGGAAGGAGGGGTAAAAGGGCGCACCGTCTGCCCCCCTGGAAGACCACTTTTGAGTGAAGGGGCACGAAAGATTAATAATCAACTCAAGGTTGAAAAATAGCATTTCAAACAGATTTATCTGATGATGGCACTGATCCTTAATTGTGTAAGCAACTTCAAATAAACAATGTCAGAATTTGGTATAATACATGTACCTCTCCCACATCAAAACTCTACGGTTTCTACTACCTTTTGCTATAGTTGAATGTTGCGCTATGTTGTAGTTTAGAATCAAACTAATAACTGATGAATTCTGTGTCCTCAGATTGGTCAGCTCCTAAACGTTTAGCCTATATTGAGTCAAACTGGCCGTACTTTCTTGGGTTTGGTCTGCCTTTAGCTGTAATGACGTCTCTACCTTCATCTATCTTTGTCAGGTATGTCTGTGCTGTTTTAGTTAGTTCTGTAGCCACCTGTAGCCAGTGTAGTGACCCGAGGGAAGTGGAAAGGAGGGATAAGGGAAAAGGGGAGAAACGAAAGAATAATAGATTTGGGGTTGAATCATTCTTCTTTTCTAAAGGCACCCATGGCAGCTGATCAGCTTACAATCATGAGGAGTTAGTACATTAGTATGTTATGCTAAAGAGTTAGTACTTAGCGAGTGTTCTTCGCTTGTTTTTAGTGGCTGTGTGTTTGCAATCCTATTTCCTCTTTTCATAATCAGTGGCAATGAAGCCAAAGTCTCTGAGACAAAGTAAGTTCAATGTGTCGTACTCAATACACCCCCATCCTGACCCCACCCTGGTGATGGGTGGTGGGGTTTCCATTGTGTACACTAAACATATACAGTCAATGTCATTAACGTTGTCCAGCGAACAAGAGATTAACACTACAATAAATGTCACATGTCTCTATAATAATAATAATAATAATAAATAAATAACATTTATAAAGCGCCTTTTAAAACTATTAAAATATTCTAAAGTGCTATATTCGTTTTGCGCATGCGGAATCTTAATTTCAAAAGCAAACATCACCTCTGCCTGTGAAAACGGGCATTGTTAACATTCTGTTCTCACACTGAGGTGATGTTTGCTTTTGAAATTAAAATTCTACACGTGCAAAACGAATATATTATGAGACACGTGACATTTATTGTGGTGTTAATCTCTTTTTTGCTGGACAACGTTAATGGCATTGACTGACTGTATATCAATCTCTAAATCCAAACAGTTTGCTAATCCAATTCTGGGTTACATGTACATATTCCTTGTTTTATAAATTGTTAACTCCCTGTCTAGTTATTATTCTGTTGTTGTTTTCATGTAAAAATACTTAAAGACAACTAAATCATGATTTCTGACTATTTCTTTATAATTTTTTGTTGAACATTTCCAGTCAGTTTCCACTCAGAATATTCACAGTGGTAGTATGGCTCACTAACAATGTATTTCACAAGTCAATGTCAAGACAGCAGATACCAGAGCCCTCAAAGCAGCCTTTAAATGCTGATGATTCCTGACATGGAATGATGACCCTAGGAAACGTAGCTTCAGACAATAACCAGCCATCCATTTGTTATGTAAAGTTACGGTGTTTGTATGGAGTTGATATGCTAGTTGTGTGAAGGTCAACCTTATGCTGAGAATTGCTATAGAGGCTTTTATGTGACCATGACCTAGGATTGCTGAAGCATGATCTTCATTCTGAATGCAAGTATAAGAGTAAGGACAATAAATGGAAAAATATTGTGAGTTATATGTTTTCACTTGTGCTTGTATTCTGTCACCTGTCACCTATCTTCTACGCGCCAATAAAGTAAGAGGCGCATAAGGCCTCAACATCCTTCTTCCATTTAGTCTTGTTCCTGGCTGCGCATCGTACTTCATCCCAGGACTTTCAACCAGCTCTTAGCTTACTCTCTCTTTCTCAACTGTTCCTCGCCATGTAGTTTTTGGCCTTCCTTTCTTCCTCCTTCCTTCTGGTACCCATGTAAGTGCCGTTGCACAGTTGTCTGTGCTTGTATTGTGTCAGGCTTATTTCTTGCATCGCTAGTGAAAATAAAGAAGGGCACCAAGCCACACAGAGTGACTCTGACCCCACATAGCGATAAAGAATGGGTGACGTGCTCTGCAGTTCCAAGGATAGTGCCAGAGAGTGACCAAATTTGTAATACTTTGCATTAATATATTAGTGGAAAGCATGCCAATATTGTTAATAAAACATACTATGAATCAAAACGTTTGTATTCATTCAGTGTAGTATCACCCCACCATACACAACCCTCTCAAAAGTAAGTTAATCCCTCCCCCCACTACACCATGCACAACCCTCTCAAAAGTAGACAACCCCAACCATGCACAACCCTCTCAAAAATAGACAACTCCACCCATGCACAACTCTCTCAAAAGAAGACATGCAACCCAACCCCACCATGTACAATCCTCTCAAAAGTAGACAACTCCACCCATGCACAACCCTCTCAAAAGTAGACAACTCCACCCAACCATACACAACCCTCTCAAAAGTAGACAACCCCAACCATGCACAACCCTCGCAAAAGTAGACAACCCCACCCATGCACAACCCTCTCAAAAGTAGACAACTCCACCCAACCATACACAACCCTCTCAAAAGTAGACAACCCCAACAATGCACAACCCTCTCAAAAGTAGACAACCCCACCCATGCACAACCCTCTCAAAAATAGACAACTCCACCCATGCACAACTCTCTCAAAAGAAGACATGCAACCCAACCCCACCATGTACAATCCTCTCAAAAGTAGACAACTCCACCCATGCACAACCCTCTCAAAAGTAGACAACTCCACCCAACCATACACAACCCTCTCAAAAGTAGACAACCCCAACCATGCACAACCCTCTCAAAAGTAGACAACCCCACCCATGCACAACCCTCTCAAAAGTAGACAACTCCACCCATGCACAACCCTCTCAAAAGTAGACAACTCCACCCAACCATACACAACCCTCTCAAAAGTAGACAACCCCAACCATGCACAACCCTCTCAAAAGTAGACAACCCCACCCATGCACAACCCTCTCAAAAATAGACAACTCCACCCATGCACAACTCTCTCAAAAGAAGACATGCAACCCAACCCCACCATGTACAATCCTCTCAAAAGTAGACAACTCCACCCATGCACAACCCTCTCAAAAGTAGACAACTCCACCCAACCATACACAACCCTCTCAAAAGTAGACAACCCCAACCATGCACAACCCTCTCAAAAGTAGACAACCCCACCCATGCACAACCCTCTCAAAAGTAGACAACTCCACCCATGCACAACCTTCTCAAAAGTAGACAACCCACCCCACCATACACAACCCTCTCAAAAGTAGACAACCCACCCATGCACAACCCTCTCAAAAGTAGACAACCCCACCCCACTATGCACAACCCTCTCAAAAGTAGACAACCCACCCATACACAACCCTCTCAGAAGTAGACAACCCCACCATGCACAACCCTCTCAAAAGTGGACAACCCCACCCTACCCTCTCAAAAGTAGACAACCCCACCCAACCCTCTCAAAAGTAGACAACCCCACCCTACCATACACAACCCTCTCAAAAGTGCCAACCCTCTCAAAAGAAGACTATTCAGAGGAAGGTGTATTTTTCATTTTTCATTTGTTTGAGACTGGTTTATTCTCTGATATCTTTACAATGTTGTTGCAACTATATTAATATATTGTTACATTCTGTAACATTTCTACGAATACTTTAATCGATTCTCTGCATTATAAAGTAACTCGGTTCAATTTTCTCACACATGAAACAGACAGCTTGCAATCGTAACGTTCACGATTTCATTCTTAAATGTAAATCATTCATAAAATCACGTTTTGAATTGATAATTTCAAAGTCATTTTCACACATCAATGAAATTTCTGGGAAGGCTGGGAATTTCCTCTTTTTTATCTTGCCCTATTGAGGGAAGAGGGGGGAGTACAGGGGCGGGGGTACAGGGTGGGTGCGGGGAGGGGAGGTTGGTGTTTGAAGGCTAGTGGTCTTGTATTGACTTAGATAGAAATTAAGGAAAAGTTAAAGTGCATGAGG
Source organism: Actinostola sp. cb2023 (assembly GCA_033675265.1). Taxonomy (NCBI): domain Eukaryota; kingdom Metazoa; phylum Cnidaria; class Anthozoa; order Actiniaria; family Actinostolidae; genus Actinostola; species Actinostola sp. cb2023. Next base: position 366,577 of record JAUJYZ010000576.1, read on the forward strand.
GTCGTGTTTCGAATCCCATCTGGATCAGATATTATTTCTCTTTCTCCTCTCTTCCTGGGGCTAACGCTCAGAAGCACATTAACTTTCCCTCAATTTCTATCTGTTTCACTAGTGCTTTCTTCCGAGTATTGTTGTACTGACTTGGTCCATATATTATCATCCTCTAGCTTTTGTGACTAGCCGGAGCGAAGCCTTGGCCGAGCTGCCCGAGGATACATCCATGGCACTGATCTTGATCTCCGTACCACCAAAATATACATCCAGTTCTATCTTCCTGTTCAGACCTTCACTAACATCAGAGCAAATGACCTCAAACTCGACATTCTCAGCCTTGACGCCAGGGTCAGTGATGAAGGCCGCTTCGCGTTTATCGGTGCTAAAAAACTTCAGTCGTGCAACTGTTTGCTGCGGGTGAACGGGCGAGAAGAAAAACGTGCGCTTCTCTCCGACTTTGACCTCTTCGTCTTCCTTCACGAGAGCATCAAACACGTCCTCGCAGAAGTCAACTCCTTCAATACTCGTTCGTTTGTTTGCGGGGTGTTTTTCTGGGCAAAACTGCTCATTGATATCAATACCGTAGGTCTTGGCCATGATGCGCGCGCTTAGGAGATTGGGATTCTGCGCGAACATGACCGCGCCCTTCATGATCGCCAACTCGCCTTCTCGGGGCGTGAGAACATCGAACCCAGAAAACGCTTCGGTGATTGCTTGGCGCATTGGAACCGCCTGGGAAAATCCACCGACCAGGAACAATGTCTTCACCCCAGCAAGTTTATCTTTGCGAAGAATATTCTTGATCATTTCTATTGTCTTTTGAATGACCGGTTGGTAAAACTGCTCCAAGATTGACAGCTCAACGTAAAGGTAGCCCCCGCCCACGCTGACCTCGCCCTTGGTGTAGTACAACCGTAGGTTTTCGTTGATGTTGTCGTCCGTTCCAATGATCTTGCTGTACGAGTTGACGAAGTTGAACGGCAACACGATGCTGATCTCATCGCTGTCGATTCCTCGCTCTGCTCGCTTTTGAATCTCAAAATCGTTCATGATTTTTTGCCAGTCGTTTGGATAGTCCCGCTGGAACAGGTGGATGAAATCTTCACCAAATATTCTCTCCAGCATACCGATGAATTCCTTGTCGACGAGCACTCCGCCTAGCTCGCCACCCGCCGGCGAGTGAATCTCCTTTATTCGCCCATCCTTTTGTATTTCATGTGCTGTGATGTCAAGCGTTCCTCCTATGACATCAGAGAAATATAATTAGCGTCAAGGTGTGGCCCAACCTTGTCCACAGGGATTTCTCTTCTCGTCATTTTGAAAATAGCAAGAGGGTCCTGGGAACGAGGTTGGGTGTGGCCGTTAAGACTTTAAAGTCACTTTATAAGTTAACGCGTATTTTAAAATCAACATCACTTGGTTTTGATTACACTTGAGTTGCAAGGTGAAAGTTGCAAGTCAACGCAATTAGTCAACGGAAGTTTAAACTTGCGTTGAACTTACGTAAGGCTTGCCTTCACACGCCCGTGAATTAGTCCCTGTCCCGCCTACATGTAAATCATTGCGAGAAACAAAATGTGTGTCGAAAACCGTAGTCATGTTGAATGAAAGTCCTTTGCATAGGTCACGGTACGGAATCGAAGACATTTATTCAACCAATCACAGCGCGCAAAATCATTGCTCAACCAATCAGAATGCTTGGACACGGCACGAACCGTACCGTAACTACTTTCCACTCATACGAAAACGACTCTATATATTGTACACCATGACAGCAAACCAGAATAACGTATCGAGAAAATCCGATAGCTTGCCTGATAGCTCAAGCGAACTTTAAATACATGAAATCATAATACCAAAATGTCAGGAAGCCATGGCTGGGCTCCTGATAATGTTCTGTGACTCCTCACCTCCGTTATCGATGACCATGTAGGAACTCGATGTCGTTCTCAGCCTCTCGCTAATCAGTTGCTCCCCTGTCTCCCCCAGAAAGTCTTTCATTTGCAGTCGTCTGCAGTAGAACGAGGCAGCCTCGGGTTCGAGAGCGATTAGCAGTTGATCGGGGTCATCTGGCGATGCTAAACCACCCTGTAATGTAATCGCATAAAAGAATGCTTGATCAAGATCCAATCATAAAAGAATGCTTGTATGTGTAGAAAAGATCTTTTCACTATCGATTGTTCTGCTAACCAATGACACGTAGTCGCCCGTGTGATGTCTCCGTCCTAGCTTACTGAGAAGACTATAGATCTCTGCGCATGATCACAATACGACCCTTGTGTAACGTGTACACTGTTCGAATCCAACCCTTAATAATAATAATAATAATAATAATAATAATAATAATAATAATAATAATAATAATAATAATAATAATAATAATAATAATAATAATAATAATTTATATCTATAGCGCTATTTCCTAAAAGTCCTTCCCGATTGGGACATTTTTTTGGCAACACACGATACACGAAGTCCATGAACACATAGGCTTTCAAGAGGCTACAATATCTTATCATCAATACATGGGATATACATTCGTGAAGGTGAGGGGTCGAACCTCCCTGCGCGTAACGCTTTCCAGATTAATGCATCGAGAGAGAATCCAGATTCATTATCGTGAGATGTGCCATCATGCAGTCACAAGCCTCGATACTAAGTAGGGGTAGGGTAAGTAGGCTTGTCATGACGACTGAGCACGTGGCGTCGCATATAAACACCCAACATCGCAATCTTTGGTCACGTGTTATGATGTACTTCAAAATACTGATATCATTAAGACTTACATTTTCACCACCTATTCAAAATGAGATGCGTTGACATCTTACCTGACCTAAAAACGTCTTTTTCAGGTTGGCAAAAGGCCCTGATTTATGGTTGTGCAATATGACTTCAGAGTGATGGGCGAACTGATAAACCCAAGCGCCCAAGATAATTATAGAATGTCAATCATATCGCGAAACTATCAATTGATCGGCCGTTGGTTTTGACATCAATTGTATTTCAAACTGACGTGTTGGAGAAAGTGTGCAATAAGTGCAGAAAAGATATGCACATTTTAGACAACTTTATCTTGCTCTATCGTTCCCAGAGTCGTCGGCGGCTTCTTTGGCATGCGGTAAAAAGCCGCGGGCGACTCTGGGAACGATATCGGCTCCAAATCTATGGCAGGGGAAGGTACTGGGGTAGAATGGAAACTAGTCTCTAGTCCTCCTCTTTTTTACTGACACAGGGAGACCGCGGATAAAGATATAGGACTATCATCAATATTTACCATGTACGCTGCTTGTCTCATAAATTCTTTAGCTGTAGGATCCCATATAGCAGGTACGGTAAGCACCCACTGTATTGGACTCGCCATGTATTTCGGCGCATCCGTACCGTTCTTGCTTTGTCGCGTACTGTTCATTGTCTCCATGGCGATCTGACGTAAGTACGCCAAGCACACTGCGAAAAGATCCAACGCGCGAACCTTGCGTCCATTTGCAGCTTCTACTCGGGTCTCTTGGTTCAGCGACTGGAAAAACAATTAAACGTTTCGTTTAGAATTACTAGAAGTGTGTACACGGTTGCGCATTTGCGTACGGATAATTACGTAACGTTGGCTTGTTGGTTGCATTCAGCAACTGGAAAAACTTTGTTTAGAATAACGTGAAGCGTGCACACAGTTGCGCATTTGCGTACGGAGAATTACGTAACATTAGCTTGTACTGAGCAACTGATAAAACGTTTTTAGAATAACGTGAAGCGTGCACACAGTTGCGCATTTGCGTACGGAGAATTACGTAACGTTAGCTTGTACTGAGCAACTGATAAAACGTTTTTAGAATAACGTGAAGAGTAAGCAGTTGCGCATTTTCATCAAAGGTGTTTACGTAAACGGACGTACACACACGTAAAACTGGTTCATATGATACACAGACGTTTTGTTTAGGCTAAAGAAAAGCACGCGCGCATTCGCGTATAACATTAACGGGCGTGCATAATCAGTACAAACGGGTGTACGTACATATATGTATATAATAGTGGTTTTATGTAACCAGTCAAATAAAATATATTATAGTCAATGTCTAATAGTCCAACGAAAACAAAAGAATTACGATAGAGGGGTGTTGTCCACCAGACTAGCTCGATATAAATACTTTGCACCAAGATCCTCCCTTCAAGTTGTCAAGTTCTCGATGGTGTCGAGTCTTTTGAAAAGAAAGGCTGAACTTCGAAGCCGCAGAGGAAGTCAGGTTTGTCTAAGATAACTAGATGGTCATCAAATAGCCCGCTTTGGATCTCAAACATATTTAGAAGGAATTAGATATAAAGTTGATCATAATCATGTCAATGAGCGATCAGAGAGGCTTTTATCGCGGCTCCAGTCCACTTGCATGTCTAGTCTAACAACTTCAACGAAGCCACGCGTACCAACATCGCCGCTATAATTGATATGTATAAATTAAGGTTTGTTTTGTTCATTATTTTCAAACTGCTAGACTGTCTAGTTCTCTTTCTCTCACTACAACGCAATCCAGATGAGGCCCCCATTTTGGCTGCTACGTAATTTGCTAGAGTTACGATGATTGGAGCACAGGCAAACCACAGTGATAAAGTGACATTTGCACTAAAAAATACCGAATAAAACGTGTTTTAATACATTTTAGCCCGAGTAAATGCACCATTGTTCCCCACCCTCCCTCACTGAGTCGGAATAGGTCAACCGGAGGACGTATATTATTACAAGGTAGGCAACTTTCAGGATTCCTGTGGTGAATCTCAAAACAAATCTGCTAAAATATATATCAAATCTTGTGAAAACTCATCCCTAAATCCGTCCAGTTACTAAAATACCTTCAATCTATCATGTCAGCTCAATTGTTTGGTTGTATTTTGAAAGAAAATGCTGGTTTTGGGTCCAAGGAATAATAAAAAAAACAGCTTTCGTACTATGTGCCGACAGTTAGGCTTCGACCAGCGCAGTCCTGGGGACGAAAATGTGGTGCAAAAATAACCCGCGTACCCCTTCCCTTGTATTCCTTTACTCACCTGATCAAATGGACAAACGCAACCCTACATAGGCAAACATTCGACTTCCGCTTTCGTAACTTTTAAATATTCATCGCGTGTGAATTATTGACGCATGCAAGTTTTGTAAGACGGAATAATACAATACACTGTACAATAATTACAAGAAAGCTTGGGTTTCGTTCGTTATAGGTCTTATAGTCTACTGAAATTATGAAGAAAGTACAAGGTGTTTTGTAATTTGTATAATTCAATGCAAATATTTCGTTTGCCTTCCCACTGATTATTCGAAATGAATAACGCTTATTTGCGGACTTATTTGACATTAGAATAACAGTAATATAAATAGCAAGCTCTGCAACATGTGCATTGCCAGATAACAATCTGGGACGAAATTCAACTGAGAAGTGAAAGTTAAGAATAACATTCAAAAATGTTACTGTCATTCATCTAGAGTGCAAACCATATGTCCGTGAAACAATACTAACTAATTAGTACTAAATAGCACTGATGAAACAATAGAAAACAATGGAGATAACACTATTTAGTACTATTTAGTAATAGTACTATTTCACGGACATATGGTTTGCACTCTATATGTTGTAGTTTAATTTTTGCTTGTAATTATTGTGCAGTGTATTGTATTATTCCGTCTTGCAAAACTTGCATGCGTCAAAGAATTCACACGCGATGAATATTTAAATATTACGAAAGCGGAAGTCGAATGTTTGCCTATGTAGGGTTGCGTTTGTCCATTTGATCAGGCGAGTAAAGGAATACAAGGGAAGGGATACGCGGGTTATTTTTGCTCCACATTTTCGTCCCCAGGACTGCGCTGGTCGAAGCCTAACTGTCGGCACATAGTACGAAAGCTGTTTTTTGCGTCCGGTTGACCTATTCCGACTCAGTGAGGGAGGGTGGGGAACAATGGTGCATTTACTCGGGCTAAAATGTATTAAAACACGTTTTATTCGGTATTTTTTAGTGCAAATGTCACTTTATCACTGTGGTTTGCCTGTGATTGGAGTGGACACCTATCACTGACATCATCATCAACTTTATTTCTGTAGCGCACACCAGTAATCGGGGACACTTCATAAATACAAAACAGATGTGAATGTATGTAAACGACACGACCACACACTTGATTTACTTATATGCCTACAGCACTATTATATTGGCTTAACTACCGCAATAATTACGGCATTGTTATTGAACACACTCCCTTAATTATTGTTATACTTGATGAATCAAGAGGAAATGAAGAGGAAACTAAGGGGAGGGAAGGGAGGTTTGCAGTTGTTTCCCCTTGGGAATGTCTACAGAGAATGAGAAGTGGTGATATTGTATGTATAAATGGAAAAACAAATAATAATAATAATAATAATAATAATAATAATAATAATAATAATAATAATAATAATAATAATAATAATAATAATAATAATAATAATAATAATAATAATAATAATAATAATAATAATAATAATAATAATATAAACTATAATAATAATAATAATAATAATAATAATAATAATAATAATAATAATAATAATAATAATAATAATAATAATAATAATAATAATAATAATAATAATAATAATAATAATAGATACGTTTGGTTGGAGTTTTCCCACCCCTCTACCCACCCCACCCCTTTTCTCTACGATCCCCTCTACCCACCCGGCTACCCACCCCCTAATCGTCCCCACATAGTAGGTGTCGGGTTTCCACACCTAGGTTACTTCTTATTGTGCTCAAAATTGTGTCAATTTTGCAGCCGTAATTGATATTCAAAGTCAATTCTGATAAGAGAATGGATGCATGAGGGGGGAGGAGGAAGGGAAGGATCATTCATTCATTAATGATACACATGTAATAGTATATCAATAGAGGAACATGGTCTTGGAAGGGCCGAACGACCTCCCCCCTGGCTTGAGCAAGATGACTCAGTACTGTTCACCAAGAAGTGTGCCTAGACGCTGCTGACCCTTCGACCCCTTTATGCAAGGATACTCCCTTCGTATCTCTGATAACTAAGGAATGAAACACGTGGTAACCATGCCTGGACAACGCCCTGCTTGATCTCCAAACTAGTTTCTAAGCTGAGTTTCATCCCTCTCCTCTCTCTCCTGAGCCTAAAACTAAAGGAATGCAATCATGCATCGAAACTTCGTGCACAAAATATTGTGTAACTGGCTCTACCGTCCCTACACGACCTGCAAGTAGCCTAAGATTCACCAGATATCATTACCTTCCATAATGAATCTACCAGTGTATCTAAAACTTCAAGCGCTGATCAGAAACCTGATGATCCACCGTGTTACGTACGACAACTACCCTTGCGTGACATCGATGTCACGGTGCGTGCGCTAAGCGTTTTCAATCACAAGCCATCAATAAAATGAAAATAGTTAATTGAAAAAGTAAATAATCAGAAGAACGAAGTACTTGGCTTGAGATGACCGTAATAGGCCGCTTAGCTCATCACGATACAATAGGTGTTGCCTTTAGAGGACCTTGGAGTAATTCTATCAGAGACCTAGACATGCAAGCGGCGAACAATGTTATCAGACAAATCAACGAGAAATATTTTGTCTCCGAGTTGGGTAATGAGTTGTAAAAAAGATCGTAGACGAGAGAGTAAGGCTTTTGATTGGATCTCCTAGCAGCAATGGGAATCCAAGCGCATAATTATAAGACAGCCGTCAATACAATCGCGCATAGGAGAGTGATTTCTATGGGTTTACCATCGACTTTCCCGTGTAATAAAACAAATTCGCGTTTGACGTACAACAGTGTCATGATACGAGATAGTAAAGGAAATTTCTAGCCGTTTCACAAACCCTTGGCAACCATCGAAAACGACTCTCGTGTCACAAACAAAAAAATCATTCGCTTGTGAATTCAGTTACGGAAGCGTTTTGGATGGATTCACAAATAAATCGAAATGATGAATCCCATTGAATATAAACTCAGTTGTACATAGAAGCGGTTATCTGATTTCTCTGGTTGGAGAATCTATAGACGCACTTAGAACTAGGAAGCCGCACGCGTAATTTTATGACATTATGGCTATAAACATATAATAAAATATAAACATACACTGAGACGTACCTTGGAGTAGAGCACGAATTTAAAGCGGTCAAAGAACAATAAGTCTTTGCCTTCGTTTCTCGCCAAGTGTTTTGCATACGTCTCGACAGCTGCATGGCCAAACTTGTAGAACTCTCCCTCTGGTGTTAGCAATACACATGTCGGAGTCTTGAAGAAACTAAAACCTTGCCCTCTTCCCCAGCCACGGAACACACAAATGTCATTCTCTTCGATTGCGTTCACAGGAGCGAATGCAAACCCACTGTATGTTGTACCGAAATCAATCGCTACAATAACGTCTCTCTTCTTTCCTTGCATTTGGCGTCGAATTCAAGGTGTGTTGATGCGGCGGCTACAAGCGGGAAGACAGCGTTGTTGAGGGTGTTTTCTCGACTGTCTTTCGGGGGGTCAACGCGAGAAAATGGTAGCAAACGGCGAGTTTATGGTATACACAATGGCTTAGCAGAGTTGTTGAAAGACAAGCGAGCCGTGAGGGGCCGTGAGGTTATAATGAATGAAGTATGGCATGACAAGCCACGAAGTGAAGTCACGCGTGTTGCTTACGTAGAATGTCGCGAATGAGTGGGCCGTACTGCGGTGGTAACTTACAATTAATCAATCATTGTGTACAGCACTCGAAAACGTCCATTTTCTATCGATGGAAAAAGAAAAAATGGTAAGGAAAAGGGAGGATTGTTTGCATGAGATATTAAATCGGTCTTTCATTTTGCCACTTTCATTCCACTATTAAACACCCTTGTTCATCCCTACGTCAATATATTAAACAACCTCAGACCAACCAACGTAACGCTTGTAAATTCCTTAAAACTCTATCTATCGACTCACTCGTCTGCTAGACGCGCGTATTGTGGATAAAACCGGAAACCTCTTCACTTGTCACCAAACAAGTGGCCAGATTGACGCCACGAGTGAATAAGCAGTCATGGACGGCGATAAGGTACGATAAAAATATCAAACAGGGATTTGAAAGAGAGAAAAGCTAAACTATTTTTGAAACTGCTCGATATACAGAAGGCTGTACAGGTGCTCCTCACCTCACCACACCCAACCGTAGCGTCATTGTAGCGTGCGTCAGGACACACTCTTGTACTTCTTGTACAGTATAGCGGTCTGCGCAACACCATCCGTGCTCTGGACCGTGTTTCAAGCGGGATTTAGACGAGAGTTATCCGGATGTGACGCAATCGAGGACCTGTCCTCTTGATTTCTTGTCACTGACTTGCAACGACATATTCGGTGTGACAAGGCACATTTCGTTAAAACCAGCTACATACAACCAACGGCATTAGATTGGCTTTCTCCAAGGGATGGGTTATTGATGTGTGGGGGAGGGGAAGGGTGGGGGATAAATTATCCAACCCCCTCCCCTATCAGTACCTTTGCCCCAACAAAGAAAGATCATTATTAATTACAACTTTTCGGCATCGATGGCTTGACAAAAGGCGAACAGCTTGAGCTCGACTGAAAGAAGCCGTGAAAGCGTCGTGACACGCTTCGCTTGGTTTCTGTATAACAGAACATTGAAATGGCTTCCCTCGACACTGAAATGGTTTCTCGTGACATTGAAATGGGTTTAGCGACATTGAAAAGATTTCTCTCGACATTGAAATGGTTTCTCGTGAGATTGAAATGGTTTCTCGCAACATTGAAACGGATTTTAGCGACATTGAAATTGTTTCTCTCGACATTGAAATGGTTTCTCGTGACATTACAATGTTTTTAGCGACACTGAAATGGTTTTCGCGACATTCAAATGGTTTCTCGCAACATTGAAACTCATTTTAGCGACATTCAAATGGTTTCTCGCAACATTGAAACTCATTTTAGCGACATTGAAATGGTTTCTCGTGACATTAAAATGTTTTTAGCGACACTGAAATGGTTTTCGCGACATTGACATGGTTTCTCTCAACATTGAAATGGTTTTACATGCAGAATAGACTATGATATTCTTGCAGTCCATTGGCGAGTTGATTCCTGTCCTCTATATTTCCGTACCACAATCCCACGACAAATTATGTCATTTTGCTCTATTCCAACAAACGGCATAGCTTTATTGTTTTCTCAGGAAAACTTTGCTAAACAACGCATAGTGAACAATGATGTACGCTAGGCCTGTGATCAGTGACTCAAAATAAACGAAAGTAAATCAACTTGGCTCAGCAGGTGTGAGCGCGTGGCGTCATAACATGGACGATGCAAAGAACTCGCGTGGACGCATCCCAAATCAAATCAAACACATGGTAATGAATGTTTTGAATAAGGACACCTCCCGGTCATTGCAGCAGTTTTCCTTGGGTTGCGATTGACGCATTCATTCTTTGGCGCCAAAACATTGGCCTCCGTCAGTCATAACATAAGATGGCCGCTCTTCGGTCTTTGTTTGTCCAAAATTGATGTTCTTGAGTTCTTTGGTCGAGCTGGAAAAGTTTCTTTTCTGCAGCAGACGTTTGCAATAAGGACTACACAAACACGTAACCAAAGTGCCTATTTTATTAGTTTTTCTGTTCAAAGTATTCATTGTTTTGTATATCACAATACGAATTGTGCATGGATGTGTGGATTGTTTTTATAGAATTTTCGACTGAAGAACATTTAGGATGCGACAAATACATGTCTGTTATACTTGCGTACTATATTCTGAAAAATTATGATATGATATTCCTGCGCAACGCTATAACTTAAAACATCTAGACGGAACTGATAAACGTGTGTTTGCGCCGCGCAATTTTAACGTAAACCGAAATGCAGAGAGTTTTGGGAGTCGCGTCGTCGCAAATACACGGCGAGCCTGGACCCGCAACTTCGTAGGGTGCCGCGGACGCACGATCGCGAGCAATATCGCCGCACAAGAGTTCTCTCAGCAATTGCGCGTGCATTTCAGAGACACACTATAGCTACCAACAATATTACGTGCAACGTGGCATCGTGTATTTAAAAAGACCATGTGACCGAGTCCATGATGCCTTGCGGGCACAATGTATATTTAAAACAAACCATTTGGTGTCGGTTTGCACCATCATTGACTGAAAAATAATACTGTGTTCCATAGAATATTCTATAGTTTAAGCAAGTGCATGACTTTGGCGCAAGGCATCATGGACTAGGACACAGGCTCTTTTTCGTATGACGTAATGACTCGGTATTTTTCGTCCGTGGGGACTGAGATACTGTACTTCCAGTAATAAGTTGTAACTAATAAACTTGTCACTGGCTCCCAATATTGCGCTTGAACGACAAAACTCTAAAGACCGATTTACACGGTACAACTTTTGCCTACAACCATCGCATACAACTAGCTTACAACATGAGTCGTAAGTAAGTGGTAGGGTTGATTTAGACGACACAACTCGTGTTGTAAACATGTTGTAAGCTATGCGATGGTTGTAGGCAAAAGTTGTACCGTGTAAATCGACCTTAACTTATAGACCCCATGCACTCGTTCCCAGGGCTGGGAGTCAAAACTATCAAACTTTTCTCTAGCTCCTGAAAATTGAAAACTTATCAAAATCTTGCAATTGTTTTTGTCGCCGCAGATTGGAAATGAATGCAAAGGGTCTGTGTTTATTTGCTGTTTATTTACCCTTACCCAGTCTCCTGGCTCCCGCGATTTCCTCCGGGGAGGGGAGGCGTTAGGACCGTACAGGCAGGCTATATAATAATCTCAATAAGCTATAATAACTATTAACTTTAACATACAAAGGATCTCCTGCTCCTTTTCGATTGAATTTCATTAAAAAAACATTGATTTGATCTCCATAGCGACCGATTTTAGACGCAATGCGATCGGCTCTGCCCTACAAACGGTCTCTTAGGACTGAAACATAAGTGACCGATATATACATGCATGGCCCCATATGACGCTGTACAAAAAGGACCCCTATAAAAAAGGTCCCATATCATATGACCCTTACGGCCCTACTCGCGCGCTAATTAAGAAATCTTCGGACAAAGGTCACGTGATCGGGTCAGTAAAAACCCGTACAGACCCGCTTGACTTGCATAATACATGGTATAGGATGAAAGGTTGCCAAATCTTGTGCATGACAACCATTCAAATTTCGTGATTGATTAATTAAATTAAAACAATTTTTTCATTAAACTGAGTCGCATTCTCGTGCCCATCAGAGCCCACGTTCGTCTTGGTCAGCACCGAACGTGGGGTCTGGGCACGAGATTGACTCAGTCGTAATTTTAGTAATTTTAGAGACTGGCTCCAAAAACGCATTTAACCTACTGGTTAGACTATCGAAGTGTGACTGAAAATTCCTAATTATTGGGTCATATGAGAAAATACTTATTGACCGAATTAGGTCGGGCCGGAAGGGAACGTATTTGGCTCTTGGTCATTTGTACCAACCTTGCCCATCCGGCCCTCGCACTCACTCAATAAGTACCCAATATGACGCTATTAAATTATTTACCTAGAGGAACCATATATAGAGGGTCTCATTCATGCAGTGATATTATGAACCATGCATTGCTAACTGGTTATCGTTACCGTGTGTCGTGCATTAGTCTTGTGACCACTCAATAACGGATACCCGAATAATGACCCTAGTGAATGTATTTACCTAGAGGAACCATATATAGAGGGTCTCATTCATGCAGTGATATTATGAACCATTGCTAACTGGTTATCGTTACCGTGTGTCGTGCATTAGTCTTGTGACCACTCATAACGGATACCCGAATAATGACCCTAGTGATGTATTTACCTAGAGGAACCATATATAGAGGGTATCATCCATGCAGTGATATTATGAACCATTGCTAACTGGTTATCGTTACCGTGTGTCGTGCATTAGCCTTGTGACCACTCAATAACGGATACCCGAATAACGACCCAGTGAATGTTGATGGCTGTTTGTTGTTATCACTGATCCGAACGCCAGCTGAAAGTCGGAATTCTCGTTGCTAGGCAACTGAAACATCACAGATACGACAGCGACCCTGGAGTCTCCGGAAACCTGGTGAGCAACGGGAGAAATAACGGGCCGATGTGATACTTCCTTCATGTATAGATTGTGATTTTTACGATCTCGTAGATTACGCCTCGAGTGCTCGCGCCTGATTTTCCAGCAGCTGTGGGGCGCGCTCTTCATGTCGGTCAGGAAGGAGTAGGTGGCGAAAGGTCGACTCGCCATCGTTTCCAGCTCCTGCTCCTGGACGTGCGCTATTCTGCGACGGTCATGGAACTGTTTCATCTTCCAGGCAACGATGCAGAAAGCAAGCACCAAGAAGAACACGGAGAAGAACACGGAAAAGAAGACGAATAAATCAATCTGCGACAAATCCTGCCGAAAGTACACGATGCCGGTGGTGTCGGAGTACCTACCGTCGCCAACGCCCAGGAATATCATATAGAACCGACTGGTACGCAGCTGGTGTTTGGAGAAGGGGAACGTCAAAACTAGGCGTCTCTGAACCGCCCTGACCTTGATGATATCGGTCTGGGAGTGCAGGCCCACAAACGTGTTTAACCTGTCTTTACCGGCATAGACATTGATGACATTCGGGTTATCCGAGCCGTCAGACGCTTCGACGTTGCGGCGAACACGTGGCCCGTGCGTGATCTGCACACGGTGTATCCACGTGGTATTGTTGACGTGCACGGCAAAAGTGCGATCGAAGGTCGACACGTACACGTCGAGACCCCCCTGGAACACGTCGATGATGGTTCGAATGTCGACGTTAGTGTACCGGGGGTACACCACGTAGCTTCTCGTGCTGCCTTTAGGGAGGGGTGGGACGTTGTTCTCTCCGTTGAGGTCCAAGCCAGGCTTCGAGCTAATGGCAAATTCGTTTAAGTGGGTTACCTTGGAGTAGCATTGGCGGCTATCACTTGGTCGACCAAGATAGTTATCCTTGCATTTCACGCACTACAAGTAGAAACATTCTAATCACCCACTACCCTTACCTGCTAAGAAGCCCTTAAGGGAAAGGATGGGGGAGGGAAAGTGATGGGGGAGAGGATGGGGGAAGGGGAAGCGAGGGGGAGAGGATGGGAGGAGGGGAAGCGATGGGGGAGAGGATGGGGGGAGGGGAAGCTAGGAGGGAAGGGAATAAAAGGTCAATCCTTTCCTTCCCCTCACCCCCCCCCCCCCCGACTTCCCACCTAACACGCGCTACATACATTAAGAATGTCTCTACAGCGATGCAAATACAAGAGGCGTCATTTTCACTGTGAAAACGAGCCTGACGCAAGGATAAGTATGGCAAGGATCCAAACGTCTCCATATCTAGTGCCTGAGCGTATGTCTTCGCCGGCCCAGCTTTCATATGACCAGGCTTCATCCTCGCAAACCCAGGGGAGGGGAGGGGGAGGCAAACATTGGTGAGGAAGCAATGTTTTTTATTATCTCCCCTTCTTCTCCCCCTCCACCTCCCCCTCCCCCTGCCCCTCCTTCTTCCCCTCCCCCTCCCCCTGCCCTCTTCCCCGGCCCCACTGAGTAGCCAAGCAATAAACAGTAGTTGCACGGTACCTGTAAATTGTAGCAAGGCTCAGAGGATCGACAATCAGACTTAGTGTTATTATGACACGGGCAGCGTCCATTACTATCGTTACAGGTATCTCCATGACCATTACACTGACAACTGAAAGTCAAACACAATACATCACACACGTATACCTATTTCTTTCTCTATTTCTATATATACACGTATATATATACACACCTATTTCTTTCTCTATTTCTATATACACGTATATATATATACACCTATTTCTTTCTCTATTTCTATATACACGTATATATATATACCTATTTCTTTCTCTATTTCTATATATACACGTATATATATATACACCTATTTCTTTCTCTATTTCTATATACACGTATATATACACCTATTTCTTTCTCTATTTCTCTATACACGTATATATATATACACCTATTTCTTTCTCTATTTCTCTATACACGTATATATATATACACCTATTTCTTTCTCTATTTCTATATACACGTATATATATACACCTATTTCTTTCTCTATTTCTATATACACGTATATATATACACCTATTTCTTTCTCTATTTCTATATACACGTATATATACACCTATTTCTTTCTCTATTTCTCTATACACGTATATATATATACCTATTTCTTTCTCTATTTCTATATACACGTATATATATATACCTATTTCTTTCTCTATTTCTCTATACACGTATATATATATACCTATTTCTTTCTCTATTTCTCTATACACGTATATATATATACACCTATTTCTTTCTCTATTTCTCTATACACGTATATATATATACACCTATTTATTTCTCTATTTCTATATACACGTATATATATACACCTATTTCTTTCTCTATTTCTATATATATATACCTATTTCTTTCTCTATTTCTATATATAGAGTGCAAACCATATGTCCGTGAAATAGTACTATTACTAAATAGTACTAAATAGTGTTATCTCCATTGTTTTCTATTGTTTCATCAGTGCTATTTAGTACTAATTAGTTAGTACTGTTTCACAGACATATGGTTTGCACTCTACACGTATATATATACACCTATTTCTTTCTCTATTTCTATATACACGTATATATATATACCTATTTCTTTCTCTATTTCTATATACACGTATATATATACACCTATTTCTTTCTCTATTTCTATATACACGTATATATATATACCTATTTCTTTCTCTATTTCTATATACACGTATATATATACACCTATTTCTTTCTCTATTTCTATATACACGTATATATATATACCTATTTCTTTCTCTATTTCTCTATACACGTATATATATATACCAATTTCTTTCTCTATTTCTCTATACACACGTATATATATATACACCTATTTCTTTCTCTATTTCTATATACACGTATATATATACACCTATTTCTTTCTCTATTTCTATATATACACGTATATATATATACCTATTTCTTTCTCTATTTCTATATACACGTATATATATATACCTATTTCTTTCTCTATTTCTATATACACGTATATATATACACCTATTTCTTTCTCTATTTCTCTATACACGTATATATATATACACCTATTTCTTTCTCTATTTCTCTATACACGTATATATATATACACCTATTTCTTTCTCTATTTCTATATACACGTATATATATACACCTATTTCTTTCTCTATTTCTATATACACGTATATATACACCTATTTCTTTCTCTATTTCTATATACACGTATATATATATACCTACTTCTTTCTCTATTTCTATATACACGTATATATATACACCTATTTCTTTCTCTATTTCTCTATTTCTCTATACACGTATATATATATACACCTATTTATTTCTCTATTTCTATATACACGTATATATATACACCTATTTCTTTCTCTATTTCTATATATATATACCTATTTCTTTCTCTATTTCTATATATACACGTATATATATACACCTATTTCTTTCTCTATTTCTATATACACGTATATATATATACCTATTTCTTTCTCTATTTCTATATACACGTATATATATATACCTATTTCTTTCTCTATTTTTCTATACACGTATATATATACACCTATTTCTTTCTCTATTTCTATATACACGTATATATATATACCTATTTCTTTCTCTATTTCTCTATACACGTATATATATATACCTATTTCTTTCTCTATTTCTATATACACGTATATATATACACCTATTTCTTTCTCTATTTCTCTATACACGTATATATATATACACCTATTTATTTCTCTATTTCTATATACACGTATATATATACACCTATTTCTTTCTCTATTTCTCTATACACGTATATATATACACCTATTTCTTTCTCTATTTCTCTATACACGTATATATATATACAGCTATTTATTTCTCTATTTCTATATACACGTATATATATATACACCTATTTCTTTCTCTATTTCTATATATATATACCTATTTCTTTCTCTATTTCTCTATACACGTATATATATATACACCTATTTATTTCTCTATTTCTATATACACGTATATATATACACCTATTTCTTTCTCTATTTCTATATATATATACCTATTTCTTTCTCTATTTCTATATATACACGTATATATATATACACCTATTTCTTTCTCTATTTCTATATACACGTATATATACACCTATTTCTTTCTCTATTTCTCTATACACGTATATATATACACCTATTTCTTTCTCTATTTCTATATACACGTATATATATATACCTATTTCTTTCTCTATTTCTCTATACACGTATATATATATATACCAATTTCTTTCTCTATTTCTCTATACACGTATATATATATACACCTATTTCTTTCTCTATTTCTATATACACGTATATATATACACCTATTTCTTTCTCTATTTCTATATATACACGTATATATATATACCTATTTCTTTCTCTATTTCTATATACACGTATATATATATACCTATTTCTTTCTCTATTTCTATATACACGTATATATATACACCTATTTCTTTCTCTATTTCTCTATACACGTATATATATATACACCTATTTCTTTCTCTATTTCTCTATACACGTATATATATATACACCTATTTCTTTCTCTATTTCTATATACACGTATATATATACACCTATTTCTTTCTCTATTTCTATATACACGTATATATACACCTATTTCTTTCTCTATTTCTCTATACACGTATATATATATACCTACTTCTTTCTCTATTTCTATATACACGTATATATATACACCTATTTCTTTCTCTATTTCTCTATTTCTCTATACACGTATATATATATACACCTATTTATTTCTCTATTTCTATATACACGTATATATATACACCTATTTCTTTCTCTATTTCTATATATATATACCTATTTCTTTCTCTATTTCTATATATACACGTATATATATACACCTATTTCTTTCTCTATTTCTATATACACGTATATATATATACCTATTTCTTTCTCTATTTCTATATACACGTATATATATATACCTATTTCTTTCTCTATTTTTTTCTATACACGTATATATATACACCTATTTCTTTCTCTATTTCTATATACACGTATATATATATACCTATTTCTTTCTCTATTTCTCTATACACGTATATATATATACCTATTTCTTTCTCTATTTCTATATACACGTATATATATACACCTATTTCTTTCTCTATTTCTCTATACACGTATATATATATACACCTATTTATTTCTCTATTTCTATATACACGTATATATATATACAGCTATTTATTTCTCTATTTCTATATACACGTATATATATATACACCTATTTCTTTCTCTATTTCTATATATATATACCTATTTCTTTCTCTATTTCTCTATACACGTATATATATATACACCTATTTATTTCTCTATTTCTATATACACGTATATATATACACCTATTTCTTTCTCTATTTCTATATATATATACCTATTTCTTTCTCTATTTCTATATATACACGTATATATATATACACCTATTTCTTTCTCTATTTCTATATACACGTATATATACACCTATTTCTTTCTCTATTTCTCTATACACGTATATATATATACCTATTTCTTTCTCAATTTCTATATACACGTATATATATACACCTATTTCTTTCTCTATTTCTCTATACACGTATATATATATATATATACACCTATTTATTTCTATATTTCTATATACACGTATATATATATACCTATTTCTTTCTCTATTTCTATATACACACGTATATATATATACACCTATTTCTTTCTCTATTTCTATATACACGTATATATATATACACCTATTTCTTTCTCTATTTCTATATACACGTATATATATATACACCTATTTCTTTCTCTATATCTATATACACGTATATATATATACACCTATTTCTTTCTTTCTTTCTATATATACACGTATATATATACACCTATTTCTTTCTCTATTTCTATATACACGTATATATACACCTATTTCTTTCTCTATTTCTATATACACGTATATATACACCTATTTCTTTCTCTATTTCTATATACACGTATATAGTATATATATATACACCTATTTCTTTCTCTATTTTTATATACACGTATATATATACACCTATTTCTTTCTCTATTTCTATATACACGTATATAGTATATATATATATACACCTATTTCTTTCTCTATTTCTATATACACGTATATATATACACCTATTTCTTTCTCTATTTCTATATACACGTATATATATATACCTATTTCTTTCTCTATTTCTATATACACGTATATATACACCTATTTCTTTCTCTATTTCTATATACACGTATATATACACCTATTTCTTTCTCTATTTCTATATACACGTATATAGTATATATATATTTATTTCTTTCTCTATTTTTATATACACGTATATATATACACCTATTTCTTTCTCTATTTCTATATACACGTATATAGTATATATATATATACACCTATTTCTTTCTCTATTTCTATATACACGTATATATATACACCTATTTCTTTCTCTATTTCTATATACACGTATATATATATACCTATTTCTTTCTCTATTTCTATATACACGTATATATACACCTATTTCTTTCTCTATTTCTATATACACGTATATATATATACCTACTTCTTTCTCTATTTCTATATACACGTATACACCTATTTCTTTCTCTATTTCTATATATACACGTATATATACACCTATACAGTCATTTGCAAAAATTATGGCCGCTACGAAATATCAATATATCAATATATCGGGTGCATTATGGGTAATTAAATAATCGAAAATTCCCCTTAAAAGAGGGTTAACGCCAGCAAAGTTGGGAGAAATATTTAGTATAATGTTTATTTTAGTCTTACGTTTTTGTTGTTTGTAAATTTTGCTTCATTTAATAGTATTAGTGATGCACCCGATATATTGATATATTGATATATCGTGGCGGCCATAATTTTTGCAAATGACTGTATCTTTCTCTATTTCTATATACACGTATATACAGTCATTTGCAAAAATTCTGGCCGCCACGATATATCAATATATCGGGTGCATTATGGGTAATAAAAATAATCGAAAATTCCCCTTAAAGCGGTTAACATCAGCAAATTGGTAGAAATATTTAGTATAATGCTTATTTTGGTCTTACGTTTGTTGTTTGTAAATTTTGCTTCATTTAATAAGTTAGGAAACTGAAAATAGTATTATTTAATTACCCATAATGCACCCGATATATTGATATATTGATATATCGTGGCGGCCAGAATTTTTGCAAATGACTGTACATACACCTATTTCTTAAAGGGTTGTCGTAGCTAGAAGGATGATAGAAGAATGCTGGTCATTCTAAGTCCAGATGGAACTATAGATTTATGTATGTATATTCAAGTATATACAAACAACCCGACAATTCAGTTCATAAAGCTTTCTGTTGTAACTAATTACAAGAACGAAACTAAAATAGAATCATTTCAACTGCACAAAGTCAACAATGGTCTTAGAATGCCCATTCTGCTATCTCCTTTCTCTCTAACAACCTTTTTTGCAATAGCTGTATACAGCAGTAGCGAACGTAGGAAATAAAATTAGAAAGAAACTTGAGGATGGGAAAACTGGTCCATAACAAAAAGAATGAAAGGGAGGAATCAAAGAGGAAAAGCAGGCAAGTAATGGAGGCATAGAAGGAAGGTAAAGCTTGAGGATAACAAGGTGGAAGGAAGAGAGAAAAAGAAAGAGAGTGAAAGAGAGAGAAAATGAGAAAAAGATGGTCGAATGAAAGGAAAGAAGAGAGGAGAAAAACGAAAGACGAGAAAGCAATCAATGGCAAAAGAAAACTTTACAAACAAAAGGACAATGACAGGGAAGTTGAAGAACAGGAAGGGAATGATCACTACATGTTAATCAGACACTTACGGTTTACAATAGGAGTCCAGGAAGAAGTGTTCCTTGATGCAGTGTTTACATCGAATACCTCGACTGTTATTCCGACAAAGACATTCTCTATCTTGTCGGATATCCACCGGTCCATGATCTAGCCATTTTCTCACCTACAACAACACAACGAGAAATAAGAATGGTTTTTCTGTATTAGAGACGTTTTCGTATGAGTGGGAAAGTTACGATAGAGTACGGACGTGCCGTGACCGTGATGATTTAGGATTTCGAAAGAATTCGTACCGTGACCGTGCCGTGCCGTGCCGTGCGCCGTCAGGTGATTTTTCACAGTCAAACGAAATCTGTTCTACTGTGCCGTGCCGTATTGAAAGAGTTTGATTGGATAAGATACATCTGCACGCTTTTTGATTGGTTCAGAAAAGAACATTTGTTCTAGGATGGGGGGAAGGGGTCAATGTAATCATGGGCTACCTGTGTCATGAAAGAGCACGAGTACTGGGTAAGGGCATTAAGTGAATGTCGGTCCCAGTCTCGTCTCTTCTTAGATTCACCACAGGTAGCCCAAGTCTAGACATTTGTTCTACTTACGGCATTAGGTTCGAGCGATAGGTTGTGGTCGGATGCCCTTTTAATGTCCTCTATACTCATACAGACATGTGCACTTTTATTACAGACATCGTAGCACGAACGACATGTGCCGTTGTTTGTTGCGTTACCCACGTACAGAGGCGAACACAGTTGGCAGCTTGTACCCTGAAATAAGATTGCGTGACCTATATGTGAGTGACGTCATCTTAGTTTGGACCAACAAATAATTGAATTGCGTGAATTACACCCACGTGACGTCACAACAGTTCTCCTCAGAATACGATATTGCGTGACGTAACGTTTTACAAATATATTGCGTGATTCACACGTGCGTGGCGTCACGCCAGTTATCTCAGTAGAGCACAAAATCTTGATGACTAGCACAAGGCATGAATCTGGGATTGCGTGACTAGAAGCTATTTTGGGCAACTAGAGAATGCGCTACAGTAGTATATGGCACCTACAATCCTGGCCAAAATTTATTGGGACACTAGTTAATTCGCAATATTTTTCCTATGTCAGCACATTATTGCCCTCCTCACCCCCCTCCCCCTGGCACATTTTCATTCACGATAGGGGTCGGCGTGGACAATCATCAGGGGGTCGACGTGGACAATCATCAACACTATTGCTATTGGAGAGGGGGGGGGGGGGGGGGGGGGTCAAGTTTCGCGGATCTTTCATGTTTAGATCAATTAGAAGCCAAGTGTCCCAATCATTTTGGACAATCAACAACATTGCTATTGCGAGGGGGGTTGCTATTGGGGGGGGGGGGGGGGGGGGGGCATGTTTAGATCAATTAGAAGCCAAGTGTCCCAATCATTTTGGACAATCAACAACATTGCTATTGCGAGGGGGGGGGGGGGGGATTGCTATTGGGGGGGGGGGGGGGGGCATGTTTAGATCAATTAGAAGCCAAGTGTCCCAATCATTTTGGACAAGGTTGTAGATACAACTTAAAGACGTTCAGAGGTAGTATTACCATTGTGTGATTGCTGCAGTCATAGCATATATCGAGGGTAGTCTCGTTCAGGCAATGTCCGTGGTTGTTACAGTAACACTTCATGGAGCAGTTGCGTGACGTCCAGCCAAAGGTACACGAGCAATTGTTGGGTGTCACGCACGTGCCGTTACCACAACCACCATCACAGACGGGTACACATTTATCCCTAATAACGAAGGACATAAACATTATGAATGGATATACTATGATGCTGATGCTGGTGATGATGATGATGATGACAGTAGTGGTGATGGTCCTTTTAATCATACAGGGGTAATGGAAAATAGAAATGATGACAGTGATTGGAGTGTGTTGTTATTGTGAATGAGGATTGGGATGATGATAAACAACGATCAATGATGATGATGATAATGATGATGATGATTATTATGTTGGTTGTGGTGGTGATGAAGGTATTTGTGTGGGGTGCGGATGGCAATCTGCATGATGATGATTATTATGTTGGTTGTGGTGGTGATGAAGGTATTTGTGTAGGGGGTGCGGATGGCAATCTGCATGATGATTATTATGTTGGTTGTGGTGGTGATGAAGGTATTTGTGTAGGGGGTGCGGATGGCAATCCGCATGATGATTATTATGTTGGTTGTGGTGGTGATGAAGGTATTTGTGTAGGGGGTGCGGATGGCAATCTGCATGATGATGATTATTATGTTGGTTGTGGTGGTGATGAAGGTATTTGTGTAGGGGGTGCGGATGGCAATCTGCATGATGATGATTATTATGTTGGGTGTGGTGGTGATGAAGGTATTTTGTGTAGGGGGTGCGGATGGCAATCCGCATGATGATGATTATTATGTTGGTTGTGGTGGTGATGAAGGTATTTGTGTAGGGGGTGCGGATGGCAATCCGCATGATGATGATTATTATGTTGGTTGTGGTGGTGATGAAGGTATTTGTGTAGGGGGTGCGGATGGCAATCCGCATGATGATGATTATTATGTTGGTTGTGGTGGTGATGAAGGTATTTGTGTAGGGGGTGCGGATGGCAATCCGCATGATGATGATTATTATGTTGGTTGTGGTGGTGATGAAGGTATTTGTGTAGGGGGTACGGTTGGCAATCCGCATGATGATGATTATTATGTTGGTTGTGGTGGTGATGAAGGTATTTGTGTAGGGGGTGCGGATGGCAATCCGCATGATGATGATTATTATGTTGGTTGTGGTGGTGATGAAGGTATTTGTGTAGGGGGTACGGATGGCAATCCGCATGATGATGATTATTATGTTGGTTGTGGTGGTGATGAAGGTATTTGTGTAGGGGGTGCGGATGGCAATCCGCATGATGATGATTATTATGTTGGTTGTGGTGGTGATGAAGGTATTTGTGTAGGGGGTGCGGATGGCAATCCACATGATGATGATTATTATGTTGGTTGTGGTGGTGATGAAGGTATTTGTGTAGGCAGTGCGGATGGCAATCCGCATGATGATGATTATTATGTTGGTTGTGGTGGTGATGAAGGTATTTGTGTAGGGGGTGCGGATGGCAATCAGCATGATGATGATTATTATGTTGGTTGTGGTGGTGATGAAGGTATTTGTGTAGGGGGTGCGGATGGCAATCCACATGATGATGATTATTATGTTGGTTGTGGTGGTGATGAAGGTATTTGTGTAGGCAGTGCGGATGGCAATCCGCATGATGATGATTATTATGTTGGTTGTGGTGGTGATGAAGGTATTTGTGTAGGGGGTGCGGATGGCAATCAGCATGATGATGATTATTATGTTGGTTGTGGTGGTGATGAAGGTATTTCTGTAGGGGGTGCGGATGGCAATCAGCATGATGATGATTATTATGTTGGTTGTGGTGGTGATGAAGGTATTTGTGTAGGGGGTGCGGATGGCAATCCGCATGATGATGATTATTATGTTGGTTGTGGTGGTGATGAAGGTATTTGTGTAGGGGGTGCAGATGTCAATCCGCATGATGATGATTATTATGTTGGTTGTGGTGGTGATGAAGGTATTTGTGTAGGGGGTGCGGATGGCAATCTACATGATGATGATTATTATGTTGGTTGTGGTGGTGATGAAGGTATTTGTGTAGGGGGTGCGGATGGCAATCTACATGATGATGATTATTATGTTGGTTGTGGTGGTGATGAAGGTATTTGTGTAGGGGGTGCGGATGGCAATCCGCATGATGATGATTATTATGTTGGTTGTGGTGGTGATGAAGGTATTTGTGTAGGGGGTACGAATGGCAATCCGCATGATGATGATTATTATGTTGGTTGTGGTGGTGATGAAGGTATTTGTGTAGGGGGTGCGGATGGCAATCCGCATGATGATGATTATTATGTTGGTTGTGGTGGTGATGAAGGTATTTGTGTAGGGGGTGCGGATGGCAATCCGCATGATGATGATTATTATGTTGGTTGTGGTGGTGATGAAGGTATTTGTGTAGGGGGTGCGGATGGCAATCAGCATGATGATGATTATTATGTTGGTTGTGGTGGTGATGAAGGTATTTGTGTAGGGGGTGCGGATGTCAATCCGCATGATGATGATTATTATGTTGGTTGTGGTGGTGATGAAGGTATTTGTGTAGGGGGTGCGGATGGCAATCTACATGATGATGATTATTATGTTGGTTGTGGTGGTGATGAAGGTATTTGTGTAGGGGGTGCAGATGGCAATCCGCATGATGATGATTATTATGTTGGTTGTGGTGGTGATGAAGGTATTTGTGTAGGGGGTGCGGATGGCAATCTACATGATGATGATTATTATGTTGGTTGTGGTGGTGATGAAGGTATTTGTGTAGGGGGTGCAGATGGCAATCCGCATGATGATGATTATTATGTTGGTTGTGGTGGTGATGAAGGTATTTCTGTAGGGGGTGCGGATGGCAATCCGCATGATGATGATTATTATGTTGGTTGTGGTGGTGATGAAGGTATTTGTGTAGGGGGTGCGGATGGCAATCTACATGATGATGATTATTATGTTGGTTGTGGTGGTGATGAAGGTATTTGTGTAGGGGGTGCAGATGGCAATCCGCATGATGATGATGATTATTATGTTGGTTGTGGTGGTGATGAAAGGTATTTGTGTAGGGGGGCGGATGGCAATCTACATGATGATGATTATTATGTTGGTTGTGGTGGTGATGAAGGTATTTGTGTAGGGGGTACGGATGGCAATCTACATGATGATGATTATTATGTTGGTTGTGGTGGTGATGAAGGTATTTGTGTAGGGGGTGCAGATGGCAATCCGCATGATGATGATTATTATGTTGGTTGTGGTGGTGATGAAGGTATTTGTGTAGGGGGTGCGGATGGCAATCTACATGATGATGATTATTATGTTGGTTGTGGTGGTGATGAAGGTATTTGTGTAGGGGGTACGGATGGCAATCTACATGATGATGATTATTATGTTGGTTGTGGTGGTGATGAAGGTATTTGTGTAGGGGGTGCAGATGGCAATCTACATGATGATGATTATTATGTTGGTTGTGGTGGTGATGAAGGTATTTGTGTAGGGGGTGCAGATGGCAATCCGCATGATGATGATTATTATGTTGGTTGTGGTGGTGATGAAGGTATTTGTGTAGGGGGTGCGGATGGCAATCTACATGATGATGATTATTATGTTGGTTGTGGTGGTGATGAAGGTATTTGTGTAGGGGGTACGGATGGCAATCTACATGATGATGATTATTATGTTGGTTGTGGTGGTGATGAAGGTATTTGTGTAGGGGGTGCAGATGGCAATCCGCATGATGATGATTATTATGTTGGTTGTGGTGGTGATGAAGGTATTTGTGTAGGGGGTGCGGATGGCAATCTACATGATGATGATTATTATGTTGGTTGTGGTGGTGATGAAGGTATTTGTGTAGGGGGTACGGATGGCAATCTACATGATGATGATTATTATGTTGGTTGTGGTGGTGATGAAGGTATTTGTGTAGGGGGTGCAGATGGCAATCCGCATGATGATGATTATTATGTTGGTTGTGGTGGGTGATGAAGGTATTTGTGTAGGGGGTGCGGATGGCAATCCGCATGATGATGATGATTATGTTGGTTGTGGTGGTGATGAAGGTATTTCTGTGTAGGGGGTGCGGATGGCAATCCGCATGATGATGATTATTATGTTGGTTGTGGTGGTGATGAAGGTATTTGTGTAGGGGGTGCGGATGGCAATCCGCATGATGATGATTATTATGTTGGTTGTGGTGGTGATGAAGGTATTTCTGTAGGGGGTGCAGATGGCAATCCGCATGATGATGATTATTATGTTGGTTGTGGTGGTGATGAAGGTATTTGTGTAGGGGGTACGGATGGCAATCAGCATGATGATGATTATTATGTTGGTTGTGGTGGTGATGAAGGTATTTGTGTAGGGGGTACGGATGGCAATCCGCATGATGATGATTATTATGTTGTTGTTGTGGTGGTGATGAAGGTATTTGTGTAGGGGGTACGGATGGCAATCAGCATGATGATGATGATTATTATGTTGGTTGTTGGTTGTGGTGGTATTTGTGATGCAGATGGCAATCCGCATGTATTATGTTTGTGTGGTGGTGGGGTGTAGGGATGGCAATCCGCATGATGATGATTATTATGTTGGTTGTGGTGGTGATGAAGGTATTTCTGTAGGGGGTGCAGATGGCAATCCGCATGATGATGATTATTATGTTGGTTGTGGTGGTGATGAAGGTATTTGTGTAGGGGGTACGGATGGCAATCAGCATGATGATGATTATTATGTTGGTTGTGGTGGTGATGAAGGTATTTGTGTAGGGGGTACGGATGGCAATCCGCATGATGATGATTATTATGTTGGTTGTGGTGGTGATGAAGGTATTTGTGTAGGGGGTGCGGATGGCAATCCGCATGATGATTATTATTATGTTGGTTGTGGTGGTGATGAAGGTATTTGTGTAGGGGGTGCGGATGGCAATCTACATGATGATGATTATTATGTTGGTTGTGGTGGTGATGAAGGTATTTGTGTAGGGGGTGCGGATTGCAATCCGCATGATGATGATTATTATGTTGGTTGTGGTGGTGATGAAGGTATTTGTGTAGGGGGTGCGGATGGCAATCTACATGATGATGATTATTATGTTGGTTGTGGTGGTGATGAAGGTATTTGTGTAGGGGGTGCGGATGGCAATCCGCATGATGATGATTATTATGTTGGTTGTGGTGGTGATGAAGGTATTTGTGTAGGGGGTGCGGATGGCAATCTACATGATGATGATTATTATGTTGGTTGTGGTGGTGATGAAGGTATTTGTGTAGGGGTTGCGGATGGCAATCCGCATGATGATGATTATTATGTTGGTTGTGGTGGTGATGAAGGTATTTGTGTAGGGGGTGCGGATGGCAATCCGCATGATGATGATTATTATGTTGGTTGTGGTGGTGATGAAGGTATTTGTGTAGGGGGTGCGGATGGCAATCCGCATGATGATGATTATTATGTTGGTTGTGGTGGTGATGAAGGTATTTGTGTAGGGGGTGCGGATGGCAATCCGCATGATGATGATTATTATGTTGGTTGTGGTGGTGATGAAAGTATTTGTGTAGGTAGTACGGATGGCAATCCGCATGATGATGATTATTATGTTGGTTGTGGTGGTGATGAAGGTATTTGTGTAGGGGGTACGGATGGCAATCCGCATGATGATGATTATTATGTTGGTTGTGGTGGTGATGAAGGTATTTGTGTAGGGGGTGCGGATGTCAATCCACATGATGATGATTATTATGTTGGTTGTGGTGGTGATGAAGGTATTTGTGTAGGGGGTGCGGATGGCAATCAGCATGATGATGATTATTATGTTGGTTGTGGTGGTGATGAAGGTATTTGTGTAGGGGGTGCGGATGGCAATCCGCATGATGATGATTATTATGTTGGTTGTGGTGGTGATGAAGGTATTTGTGTAGGGGGTGCGGATGGCAATCTACATGATGATGATTATTATGTTGGTTGTGGTGGTGATGAAGGTATTTGTGTAGGGGGTGTGGATGGCAATCCGAAATCCGAATGATGATGATTATTATGTTGGTTGTGGTGGTGATGAAGGTATTTGTGTAGGGGGTGCGGATGGCAATCTACATGATGATGATTATTATGTTGGTTGTGGTGGTGATGAAGGTATTTGTGTAGGGGGTGCGGATGGCAATCCGCATGATGATGATTATTATGTTGGTTGTGGTGGTGATGAAGGTATTTGTGTAGGGGGTACGGATGGCAATCCGCATGATGATGATTATTATGTTGGTTGTGGTGGTGATGAAGGTATTTGTGTAGGGGGTGCGGATGGCAATCCGCATGATGATGATTATTATGTTGGTTGTGGTGGTGATGAAGGTGTTTGTGGCAACATATGATCCTGATATCCTGATGGTGAATATAGTAGTATTGCTGATGATGGTGATGATAATTCAGATAAGTCAAACACCATACCACAAGGTACTATATTGTAAATGACACCTACCCTTGTCTCTCATATCCAGTTTTACAGACACACTTGAATGATTCTGGTGTGTCCTCACAATCTTCTAAAGCCATGCAGTTATGACGACCGTTAAGGCACTCATTTTCAGCAGGGCACAAAACCGAGGCCCAAACAGGAGCCTTCTGTGTACTTATTTTCTTGGTCATATTTGCGGGGGTTTGTGGGCCGGTATCTATAGTTTTCCCTTGGCACGTACCGTATATAGGACCTACATTGGAATGACATAAAATAAGCGATAGAGTCGATTTCGTATGCGTGGGAACCCTACGGCACGGAGATACGGTCACGGTACGGAATCGAAGACATTGTATTCAACCAATCACAGCACGCAAAATCATTGCTCAACCAATCAGAATGCTTGGACACGGCACGGTCACTGCACGGCACGAACCGTACCGTAACTACTTCCGGCCCACTCATACGAAAACGACTCTATAATCATATTACAATGCGGGCGGTCTTGCGGGACATACACAGGGAGCCCAACATAAGACGTATTGCGCGCACTCTACCACAGGAAACCCATCAAAAAAGACGCGCGCATACAAATATATGTTTATTTATTATAAGTAGCCCCAGAAACAATGACAAAGTCTTCTTGTAGCTGCACAAATTGTCTTGGCTATTGTTCTTTATGTAAAAACAATACGTAGAACGACAATAGAACAATAGCCAGGACTTTTGTGCAGCTACATGAAGATCTGTGTTTTTTTTACAGAGGAAACCTACATACAAACCTTGATTGATTTTATTGCTTTTTGAGCCCGATAACCTCGCTCTCATGCTAACAGTCATAAGAATCACTTTTATGACCTTTCAGACCACCCTCCATACACACACCCAGGCCATTAGATTCCTGTTTGGAGCACCATCCATAACAGACATTACATACCTTTCAGACCACCCTCCATACACACACCCAGGCCATTAGATTCCTGTTTGGAGCACCATCCATAACAGACATTACATACCTTTCAGACCGCCCTCCATACACACACCCAGGCCATTAGATTCCTGTTTGGAGCACCATCCACAGTTATAAGCTTGGAAGCAGGATGAACATTGGTTTTGGACAACACAAGGCGGCATGCACCGGTCAGGCGAACCTCGTATAATTCGAGGCCGGCCACTCCTGTTACTTCGCCATTGGGAGGTAGGAAGGGGAGTAACATTGGCGGCAAGAGTTTCACTCCAGACACACTCCTTCCACCCACCATCACCTCCTGGATAGAAAGCAGTGAAGATTATTGTTACGTTAATAATAATAATAATAATAATAATAATAATAATAATAATAATAATAATAATAATAATAATAATAATAATAATAATAATAATAATAATAATATAATAATAATAATAATAATAATAATAATAATAATAATAATAATAATAATAATAATAATAATAAGATGATGGTGGTGATGGTGATGGTGTTGATGATGATGATAGTGGTGATGATGATGATGGTGATGGTGTTGCATCCTCAGAAACCCACGGATATATTCTGTCGCTCGCTACTCGCATTTCAAACTTCTTCATACAAGTCTCTCTCAAGATCTTAGGAGAATGCTTATAAACGTGACTGTAAGTTGAATAAGAGGTTTTATCCCACATCATAGAAAATACAACCAATCAGAGAGCAGAATGGCTGTTGCATATTCGGTGGTATTCCACTCTTCCTACCCATCATACCTTGCAGAATTTGCATTCTGCTATGATTCTGCTATGATGAGCAGAATGTTTGGAATATATTCCGCTTATTCCGGAATCGGAACAGACTCAATAAGCTGAATGGACATTCCGTATTATTCCAAGTATTCCCATTCCGGAATAAGGTCAATCGAACGCACCCTTAGAAAATACAAGTGACGCGTGGGATATTCCATGGTATGCCACTCAAAAACATTGTATAACTAGTATATAGCTAATTGCATAATCGTTGTCGGGTTGAAAATCATGAAAGCTAAGACCAAAAGGAATTCTGGGAAATTAAAACTCTCAAATAACACCGTCAAATGATCGACCTTTTTTATCCAGACTTGTAGGATCTTAGTTAAATAGCTCATATACCTTCAAAACTACGAGAACATTGAATATATCTGTATGTAATGTGGCTCATGAACTGATTTCCCATCCATCCTTGCGGTCTCAGCTTCTATGATTTATGATTTATGATTTTCAACCCGACAACGATTGTGCAATTAGCTATATCAAAATAATACTAAAGGAAAAACACTTTAAAACTATGTAGGAACGTATGCCTGGATACACGAATGTGCCAAGATTAAGATGTAGTCCTGGTCAGTCAGTCACGTAATGTTTCAAGGCCGACAATGAGGACTAGATGGGATTTCTAGTGTGCGCAATTTAGTTCCAGTCCAAGGCGAAGCCGATTAATATTTGGACAGAACTCCAAAGCTAAAGTTGTCTAAAACACATCAAGGCATTGTTGGTAAAAGTTACTTAATCTTACCTGTCGATGTCAAGCAAGAACGACAGTCTTTATGCACCGTACAATCCTTTGGACAGTCAGCGACATTTTTGTAAGCTATATCGATGTTTGAGTACTTGGATTTTAGCGTGCTCTTAAAGCAGTTCCAAGGAAAAGCCACATTATTCGACGATGCGTCATGTCTCGTCTCACTCAGCCATTTCAGCTGAGGAGTCCACATGCACGATCCGTCATCCAAGCAGTCTGCACAGGTCGGAGCTTCGCAGGAGTTATCTGGGCACGATCCGGGGGAGGTACGCTCACTGGGTGAGACCTGGCACGAGGCAGTACTATCACATGTTACGGCTTTGTCGACACACTTGCCTCCCCCGGAACACCGAAGACACCATTTGCACTTTGACACACCCAAGGAGAGACACGCTGCACAAGACGAGTATGTTCCACAGACTCTTTGCTGAGCTGCTGCAACGTTACACTGACTACCATTAACAAAGACTGTCTGCGTGACATTCGAAGTGGCGTGACAGACCGATGGGATGGATGACGTGACAGAGTAGCAAGAACTATTTTGAACATACGATTGATTCGATGAACTATTTGAACGACGAAGCTCACACCAGCTGCATCCAGGAGTCGAGCTGCATGTGTTTTTGTCACGCATTCCTTGGCAAAGGTCTGACGGCAATTTAAGTTTGTACAGCGAGCTCTTGGTTTGACCGTTAAAACCTCCAAAGATGTACGTAACGCTTTCATTTGAAGATGAAGACGCGCCGATTAAGCGCCCGGGAGAAACTCCAAGTACAGCAGAATCTGAAAAAGACATATGGATAACCTATGTTATGCTACAGTAAAGGGATTTAGTATAAAAAGTGAACTAGTCTTACCCTGTTTGGTCAAAGTGTGCCAATGGTTACAATTAACCTTGTATACCAACAGCTCCGAGGAAGACTGGTCACTAATACTACTACGTCCACCATAAACAACCATGACGTCACCAAGCATGGCGGCCGAGTGAAAGAACTTTGGCACAGGCTGTAAATCAGAGAACATTGATTAGAAAGGTTTGAACTAAATGCACCTGTAGTAAGAAACAGGAAATCCTCAAAAAGGCTCCTTTTTGTGGTCTGGTATACCTGTGTTACATGAAAGAGAGGAGACTGGGCTCACCTTAACACAGGGATCCCAAGCAACTAAGTATGCCACGTAAATCTAAATGTACCTGATTTGCTGGCAATGCCTGTAACAAGTTCCACTTTCTGCTTGGAATATGCAGTGTATAAACGTCTCCCGATGGCTGAACTTCGTGTATTTTGAACCGGTATCCGCCGAACACGAAAAGAGATTGGGTGCTAGCATGATAGATGGTAGTATGGCCATAGAGCCCTGCGAGACAAATAGTCAAAACTGGATATAGTGTAGCAATAGACGTCATTTCAGGTCCCATGAGGAATTTTCATCTGGAGAGGGTGGGGGATACAGCAATAACTTTGGAAGAGGTTAGATCACATAGACCGCCAGAAGGACCATACCCCTAACACTACCCCTAACAGAAGTCCTTCTGGTCTATGTGATCTAACCTCTACCGATAACGGTATTCTAACGTACCCGTGGGGGGAGTACCCAGTGGTTCCAATACACTCCAAGTTTTACCAGGGATGCTGTACTGATAGACTTTATTGTTGAGTCCTGCATGAGGTTCGTACCCCCCTATAACGGTAATGATGTCACCGACTAGAGTACATGTGTGACCTGCGACCTTGGGTTCCTTAGGGCCAGAAATCTGAAACAATAAAAACGTTTGTCACACAAGGTTGTCAAGAACTATGACCTAATAACATCAGTCACGCATGTTCAATGCTCAATTAGCATACTACAGCAAAGAATGGCCTCACCACAATTTGAGTCCACGAAGGTGATTTCACGTTAAAATACCACATTTCGTTAGACACACCATCTTGCGTTACACCGCCGTGAACGACCATCGTATCCTGTAAGAACACAACATTCAGTCATCATAGTTTAGGGTTCAGCTAGTGTTTGGGCATACTCGGGAACCCAGGAGTAGATTCTGTCGCTCGTTACTCGTTCTCAGAGAAATACCCCTGGGAACGAAATCTGTTGGAACTTGTTCCGGAAATCAAAATGACTCTCGTTTCTGATTGGTCGACCTAGGAAGGTCGACCAATCAGTATCAAGTATATTCTGGTTTGAATAGGACAGCCGCCATTTTGAATTTTGACTTCCGGAACAAGCTCCAACAGACTTCGTTCCCAGGGGTATTTCTCTGGGAACGAGTAACGAGCGACAGAATCTACTCCTGGGTTCCCGAGGATGGTGTTTGGGAAAATCCAACAGGGGTGGATGTAGAGATTTTGCAAGGGGGGGGGGACGTTCAGGTTGGACATTGGTTTTAGCCAAATTTTATGTATTTTTTTTGGGGGGAGAGTAAAAAAGGTATTCGAATTTCCAAAAGGGGAGGCGTGTGCCTCCTTTGTCCCACCCTAAATCCACTCCTGTCCAATGCTTACACTCGTGCAAGTCGGTAGAATTAAATGAATGAATGAATGAATAAGATGGGAAAATGAAAAAATGGTAAATACCAACAAAAAGAAACCATTTCCTCTATCTCACCTGATGAAGAACAGCACAGTGAAAGTATCTTGCCTTTGGCACATTCATAACAAGTTGATTCGTGGTCACGTGACTCATGGTCTTGGTAATGGCGTCATATCTAATCACGTTATCCAGTATGCCTAGCGCCATAGAGTACCCCCCGTACATCCAAACAAAGTGAGAGTGGACGACCATGGTATGGGCCATACGTGCAACATCGCTGTAACTATTGTTTGAAAAGCGATTCATGAACAGTGTTTCCCAGGATCCTTTGCCTGGATGTACAACGGTGCTGCAATCAGAGCCGGTGAAGCCAGCGGTACACTCGCATTGCGCAGTCTCCTATTAAGCAGAAAAGCATGTTGATTAGTCTTCCCAGACCGTCTGTTTTGGGATTTTGTTTTCTGGAGTCCACCTGATGCACGAGGATGGAGACTGAGAATCGATCCTTTGTCAAAATCATTGCACAAATCATTTATGCAGAAACATAGAAAAATATTATTTTGTATAATGGCTTTAATAATAATAATAATAATAATTTGGAGGGCTAATGTTCCATTCTTGCAGCCAGCAGCTGAAGTACGAAGGACGCAGCTCAACGTGATCGAGTCGAAGGCATATAAAGGCGCACTATGCAGCCACCATACGACCCATGTCTGACCACAGAGCACAGCTCAGATCGAATTAGAGTCTATGTATCTACATACGGTTTGTGCATTTATCCAAAGGGTCTATAAATTGGAGACAAGCTATGAACGCAAAATGAAGACAACAACACAACAAATGATAAAATACCTCCCGGGGGGAGGGAATACCATGCATGAGGAGAGTACCCCCCTCCCCCCACCCCCACGGGTAAAATACATGATAAAACGTAAAATGACATACCATGTTACACGTTCCTCGACCAGACGCTAGGCTGCAGTTGTTGGGACATGTCTTGACATTACAATCAGACCCGAGCCAGCCATCTCTACAAACACACCGCTCTCCTGATGACGTCATTACGCATTGACGGTTTCCATGGCAACTGTCGGTGCAGCGATTCACCTTAAAGATGGCTGCAAACCCAGTAGATGGTGCTCCTTGTTGGATATTGCCATGGAAAACCACTACCATGTTCCCCGTAACGGATGTGACGTGCTTGGGCTGGGACGCGGCAGGTCCACAAAAAGAGCCTAATTTATAAAATGATGGGGGGTGGGGTGGGGGTACATTTAGTATGAAGTAAGGGATCCCGTCATACACGTCTACGTGATCTGTTGAACAGCTCAGGTTCATGGTAGTAAAGTGAAGAGTGATGGTGGCCATGCTTGGGTGTGGTTTATGCTGTCCGTATATGGCACTCTGGCTTGTGTTGGTGGATGCTGAGATGACCCAAAGACAGCTTGCCTTGCTGCGATCTGTCACGCCACTGCCGATTTCGGTGGAGATGTCACCTTGCGTGACATTTGTGAGAATGCTATGGGTGCTACACTCATAGTAGCATCTGCCTCCATTCCTGTGTTGTAGGAAGTAGATGTATTAAACATTAGTTGTTATATTTTCTCTGACGAGAGAGATTGAATGAATGGGAAATGACTGATAAGAGATTTAGGAAAGATGAAGGGGAAAGAAAGGAAGAAAGCACAAAGGGATACCCTGATGAATGGATGAATGGATGGATGGATGGATGGATGGATGGATGAATGATTGAATGGATGATGGATGATTGAATGGATGAATGGATGAATGGATGAATGGATGATTGAATGAATGGATGAATGAATGAATGAATGAATGGATGAATGAATGGATGGATGGATGAATGAATGAATGAATGAATGAATGGATGAATGGATGAATGGATGGATGGATGAATGAATGGATGAATGATTGAATGAATGGATGAATGAATGAATGAATGGATGAATGGATGAATGGATGAATTGATGAATGGATGATGAATGAATGAATGAATGAATGAATGAATGAATGAATGAATGAATGAATAGGATGAATGAATGAATGAATGAATGGATGTCACATTCTCCTTGCGTGACATCATGATGAATTACATGAATGAATGAATTGATGAGGGATGCATAATTGTATGAATGGATGTATGAATGGATGAATGAATGAATGAATGAATGGATGGGTGAATGGATGGAACTTACGTTGAGTTACCCTTTAGGCCAGGCAAGCACTGTTCACAATATTCACCCACTGTGTTATCTTTACAGTAGCATTTCCCTGTTATGATGTCACATTCTCCTTGCGTGACATCACCGTGACCATTACAGTCACACCGCTTACATCCTACTACTTTGAAGGTTGCATTACCATAAGACCCAGGGATGCATAATTCACAGTAGTTCCCATGCGTGTAGTCTGAAAGGGCATAATGAACAGAATTGGCAAAGACAATGCAGTATGGAGAAAACAATGAATGGCATCAGAACACAAGCTTCAAATGACGTCATTGTCAACTATGACGTCAATGTCAACTGTGATGTCGATGTCAACTATGACGTCAATGTCAACTATGACATCAATGTCAACTATGACGTCAATGTCAACTATGATGTCAATGTCAACTATGACATCAATGTCAACTATGACGTCAATGTCAACTATGACGTCAATGTCAACTAACTCAATGTCAACTATGACGTCAATGTCAACTATGACGTCAATGTCAACTATGACATCAATGTCAACTATGACGTCAATGTCAACTATGACGTCAATGTCAACTATGACGTCAATGTCAACTATGACATCAATGTCAACTATGACGTCAATGTCAACTATGACGTCAATGTCTATGAACTATGACGACATCAATGTCAACTATGATGTCAATGTCAATGTCAACTATGACATCAATGTCAACTATGACGTCAATGTCAACTATGACGTCAATGTCAACTATGACGTCAATGTCAACTATGACGTCAATGTCAACTATGTCAACTATGACGTCAAACTATCAACATCAATGTCAACTATCATGACGTCAATGTCAACTATGACGTCAATGTCAACTATGACGTCAATGTCAACTATGACGTCAATGTCAACTATGACGTCAATGTCAACTATGACGTCAATGTCAACTATGATGTCAATGTCAACTATGATGTCAATGTCAACTATGATGTCAATGTCAACTATGACATCAATGTCAACTATGATCAATGTCACTATGATGTCAACTATGACGTCAATGTCAACTATGACGTCAATGTCAACTATGACGTCAATGTCAACTATGACATCAATGTCAACTATGATGTCAATGTCAACTATGACATCAATGTCAACTATGACAGAGGTTGTTTCCCTTATGGGAGGTGTGTTTTTGATTGTGCTTTATCAGGAAGTCGTTCCATTATCAGTAGCAATCAACTACATTTGGAAGTAAACTGTTACACTACCCTGACATTTATAACATTTCCCTCGATTCCCGTTGTTAAGAGTACTGTGATCCCGTGACAACCACAGTCAATAGAACAAATTTTGACCTCCTATCCATCCTAGATCACAGACTGGGGGCAATTGTAATCAGGTTTTCGTACACGTTCCCATGTGATACGCTTTATTGGTGTGGTCGAAAATCTATAACAGTAGTTATAAATGTCCTATTAACCTTATTTAGCCTGAACTGCGGGTATCGGGATGAACTGTGAGTATGGGGATGGGTTAAGTATGACAACACACCCCTATTTCAATGTCACATATAATCAGTCTTGTGAAGCTATGAAGTAACTGGCTCCCTGTTGCACGAAAGTGTAGAAATAGCGCTATCCACCGGATAAGTCCTATCCAACGGTATAACATTTATTGGATAACTTGCTATCAATTTTATCTGGTTGGTAAGGAACTTATACTCGTGAATAGCGTCTATTCCACCTTTCATGCAACCTTGGTCGTTGTGGGCCTGGTGTATATATCGCTAGTTTTTAGCCACTGATAGATGGAGTGGTTGTAGAGGATGTGGTTGTTAGCAAGTCTTATCTAGGATAGGTTCTTCATGACCACACCCCTATTTCAACGCTTACTATAATTCAGCCTATGCTGTAGCTATGAGTACGTGGTGTAATATATAGTCTAGTTTATAGCACTGATAGATGGTAGTGTGGTAGAGGTCGGGTAGAGCATTCTTCGATAGGAATCGGTTCTTCATGATCAACACCCCTATTTTCAACGTTACAATAATCAGCCTTGCTGTAGCTATGGAGTACTAGTTGTAGATATAAGTAGTTCCATAGCACTGGATAGATTGATGTGGGGGTGATTGAGTCGGGTAGCCAGAGCTCCTTCCATAGGATAGGTTTTCTTTCAAGAGCCACACCCATATTTTCAACCGTTTACTATTAATCACGAGCCTTGCTTGTAGCATATTGATGTACTGGTGTATATATAGCTACAGCGGGTCCCACAAAAGTATCGCGAACACCCCTACCCCCACCTCCAATGTTGAAGCCTTAG